>VZRE01010990.1:125432-174959 GCA_013396775.1 Cephalopterus ornatus
TTTTTGGTGTGAGCTGAATTACAGAGACAAAAACGTATTTAAGTTCAAGTTTCAGCATTAGTCGTTGTTCCAGCCTGTGCAGTTCCCTGTCCAATCCAGGCTGGGTGGAATCATCTCCAAGTGGGCACCTGAGATCACTGTGTTTGGAGAGCAGGAATGCAGCACTGATTTTCCTGTTTCTGTATGTTTCTGAATGCGTATCTATAAATATGAACCTGGCAATCGCTACACGCAGACACAGAGAGGGCTGATTTTTGAAGCTCTTTTACATCCCAAGAGTTAATCCCGAGCCAATCCGAGCTCCTGGGCGCTGATTTCCAGATTTATTGAGCCGCGCACTTTTATTTCTAAAATGACCACTTTTCAATCCACGTCCGGTGAGTTCTCCATTTGTGCCACTGTGATAATGGAGCTCTTTGTATAAAAACAAGCCTTGGATGGAATAAAAGATTTCCCTGAATATTCTCCGCTGGTGGAGGATATTGATTGCAATGATGGGCACGTCAGGCAGTGCATTTTTAGATGATTACTTCATGCCTCAGGTGATGTGATGCACCATAAAGATGATGGATGGTGCTTTGCACTTCCAGGACCTTCCAAGTGAAGCCTGAAAGCCTGAATAATCCCTGGGTGTTTTTTTTTTTTCCTTACAGCAATCCCTAGAGTGTTGTCTTTCCTCTGAAACGACAGGAATTGTCCAACCATCTCTTGCCCAGTTCCTAATAACCACATTTATTTTCCATTGATGAAATTCCCTCTCGTGCAGCTCCTTCAGGCAGAGCAGTATGTGAGCAGACATTATGAAGTTAGTAAACACTATAAAGTGTGAAAGCATTTGCTGCAGGAGCTGTAGTCTAAACATTACAGGAGAAAGCAGGATTCCAGATCTAGTCTTGGCTTTGCCTCTGAATATGATTGTAACCTTGGGCAAAGCTCTTAAGTTTGCCTCTCCTTAGTTGATTTAATTTGTGTAGCAGGATAATGAGACTTAACTAGGCTCATCCCTTTTTTTTTTTGATTAGCCGGGATGGTGGTGGGAGGGAGGGTGGAGGGGACTGGGAGAAGGCGGCTGGAGGAAGGAGATGGGAGCATGGGCACAGCTGGCACCGTGCTGGAGGGGAGCAGGGCAGGGGAAGGGCTCCACACCTCGCTGCTGGATTGACTCTGGAGAAGTGCGTTGCGGACACTGTGTCTTCTCTAGGCTGTGCTGCTGGACCTTGTGTTTGAGGGTGGCTCGGAGAGAAAAATTTGTGAAACACCAGTATCTGGTAGAGCATGATCCAGGGAGGGATGTGCTGCCATGGAATGGGCACAGCTTTTTGGAAAGCTTGATCCAAAGGAGGCCGTGGGGGCTGTGACGGATCTGGAGGGGCCTTATGAGGAGCAGCTGAGGGGGCAGTGGAGGGGCAGCTCCATCTCTGCTCTGTGTGACCAGGGACAGCACCCAGGGAATTACCTGAAGTTGTTTCAGGGCAGGGCAGGGTCAGGTTGGATCTCAGGAGAAGGTTCTTCCCCCAGAGGGTGGTTGGGCACTGACCAGGCTCCCCAGGGCAGTGGGCACAGCCCCAAGGCTGCCAGAGCTCCAGGAGGGTTTGGATGATCCTCTGGGGCACAGGGTGGGACTCCTGGGGATGGACCTGTGCAGGACCAGGAGTTGGACTGGATCGTCCTTGTGGGTCCCTTCCAACTCAGTATATTCTGGGATTCTGTGATTCTCAGGATGAGTAGAAATGGCCTCAAGTTGTGCCATGGGAAGTTTGGATTAGATTTGGGGAAAAATTTCTTTGCTGAAAGGGGCTCAGGCATTGGCACATACTGCCCAGGGAAGAGGTGGGGTGACCATCCCTGGAATTGTTTGAAAAACATGTGGATGTGGCACCTGGGGACATGGGTTAGTGGTGGCCTTGACAGTGCTGGGAGATGGTTGGACTCGATGATCTCAGAGAGCTTTTCTAACCACAGTGATTCCATGGTTCTATGATAATAAATTGCCAGGATTATACTGAGCTCCCACTCAGGACTTTCCCCCTTTTCCCCTGGCATCACCTTTTATCTCTTCTATATTAGCATTAAACCATTTGCTCCAAGAAATCTGGTTAACCATGACTTTAGGGTGGGTTTGCCTCCCATCTCTCTCTTTTCCTCTCAGTTTTCTCATCCCTGCTGGGACAGTAGATTCCCAGACATTAAAGAAATCAAAGGCTTACTTCATTTTCCAATCCATCCTTGGGAGAAGCAGCCCTGTTCCCATTGTGCAGGCACAGGGGCTCTTGCCCAGTCATGTTTTAAAGAGTGGGGATTAACTGCTTACCTGGGAGATTGTTTGAAGCTGAAACATTTCACCGTCAGGAAGTTGTTCTTCAGATTCAACCTGAATTATCTTTCTTCAGTTAATCACAACACTCCCAGCTATGCCCAGTGACTTGCACTAAATCTTCCCTTTCCATTCTTTCTGTTTACATCCTTCATGTGTGTGTTGAGAGATATATTGCCCATAGGTATTGCTTGGCTTCACTATGTCTATTTAATTGAAATGATTCTAATTATTCCTCCCATATCCACCTCTGTGGCCCCTGCTATGTTTTCCTTTTCTTTTCCTTTGCCTGGTTTGCAGCAGCTTGTTGGTTAGAATTATTTCTGAGAGTGTTTTCTGTGCCCAAGTTTTGGGAAAACCAGAGCAAGGGAAGGAGGCCACATCAACATGAACTAATCATTAATTTGCTAAAGTCTTGCAGAGCTTTGGTGTCTATCTGAAATAATTATCCTACTTCTGTTTTCCTAATCTTCTGGCTTGTCTGTGGGCTGTCATTTGGAGTGTTTATGGGCTAAAACTAAAAGCTTTCACTGAAAGATTTCAAAGTGGGTTGAAATCTCTCTCCTAATACAGTTTGAACCACTGCCATCCTACAGCATTAGCCACAGCACCAGCTTCTACATGTTAAGCTGATTTTTGATCTAATATTCCTCTTTTTCCTCTTTGCCTAGAGGGAGATCTAGAAAGGTTTCCCTGCTGCTGTCTAAAGCCAATTAGCAGAAGACTTATTACATTGTCCCTGTTCACCCACTCTGTATCTTCCATTGGTTTTATCAATCCTTGTCAGAGAGGAGAGCTGGGATCAAGGCTTGTGGGACTCAGCGTAACTTCTCCCACAGTTCCAGAGTCAGTAAATTAGAAGTAAGTGGATAGGCAATATAAAAAAACCAATTACCAATACTGAGAGGGAAATAATAATTAAGGACTGAATGCTCTGCAAACTCCCCTGGTTTGTGTTTGTGCTTTGACACCTTTGGTTGGACAGTTGTGATAGTTTCAAAGTGCAGCCTCTGGTCAGCTTTCTCTTGCACCAAAAAATTGCTTTCTCTAACACACTTGAGATTCCAAGCTCCCAACAGTCTGTAACAGCTTTAAAACCCACAGCCTGTTACCTCTGGGCATTTTGGGCAAGAGCTGGCCAGGATCACAAAAACACAACCAGTGCAACTCCGCTTCTCTCTGCTGTTTTCATGAATGGCTCTCACTGGTGCACTGAGTCACAGGGGACTCAGGCTTGGGCTGAAGGAAGGCCATTGTCATGGAATCATGGAATGGTTTGGGTTGGAAGGGTCCTTAAAGATCACCTCATTCCAGGGAGACAGGGACACCTTCCACTAGCCCAGGTTGCTCCAAGCCCCATCCAGCCTGGCCTTGGACACTTCCAGGGATCCAGGGGCAGCCACAGCTTCTCTGGGCAACCTGTGCCAGGGCCTCCCCACCCTCCCAGCCAGCAATTCCTTCCCAATATCCCATCTCTCCCTGCCCTCTGGCAGTGGGAAGCCATTCCCTGTGTCCTGTCCCTCCATGCCTTGTCCCCAGTCCCTCTCCAGCTCTCCTGGAGCCCCTTTAGGCCCTGGAAGTGGCTCTCAGGTCTCCCTGGAGCCTTCTCTTTTGCAGCTGAACAATCCCAATTCTCTCACCTCCCTCAGTACATGGAAAACCATTTTACTTCCCTGCTTTGTACCAAAAATAACACAGGGCAGAAATGACACCAGTGCTCCACATAAAACTGAGAGAGGATCTGCTGGACTAAGGAACTACCCGGAGTGAAGCAAATCATGTCCAAACCCCTATTGAGTGGTATTAACAAGCCATAATCGATCATTTATTGTGGGCCCAGCAGCCGATCAGCACAAAATGCTCCAGTTCATTCCAAACAATCACACAATTCCCTCTGCGTCGCTGCAAATCGAATCCTTGACAAAATGATTTACTGACGGTGCCAGTCACTGTCTGACTGCGGGACTGCTTGGCCATCCTCGCCTTCAAAGTGACTGATCCCCTGCAGCACCAACGAGCCACAACAAACAACTTCGCCAGACGAGGCAAAAATATCCTGACAAGTTGAGCCATGTGGCTTTAACCCCTTGGGAGCCCCGGCACGGAGGGCACGGAGCCTCTGTGGGCTCTGCCGCACTGCAGCAGGGGAAAGGCACAGCCTGGAGTGCCTGGGAGGTGCCAGCTTTGGAACATATGCTCTGGAACTTCGGGACTTGGGAAAGTCGCTCGGCGAAATCGCACCACTTCTCAACTCGGCTCCTGAGTCGTCAGGGAGGGGAAGTGTGGGAGATTTCTGACAATTATTTTGAGTTTGCTCGAGGCTTTTAATGTTCTCAAATTGAAATCGTACAAAAATCTGGAGAATTGCGTTTACTTCAATTAATTACCTTATTCAACAGTAAATATCTCCTCTTTTTGCAGTGAAATTCCTGTTCCAGTGAGTAATATTTTGTTCTCTATAATATATGGAGGTCTTGGAGAGGCAGGACAAGGGGGAATGGCTTCCCACTGCCAGAGGGCAGGGATAGATGGATATTGAGAAGGAATTTTTGGCTGTGAGGGTGGTGAGGTCCTGGCACAGGTTGCCCAGAGAAGCTGTGGCTGCCCCTGGATCCCTGGAAGTGTCCAAGGCCAGGGCTGGCCAGGGCTTGGAGCAACCTGGGCTAGTGGAAGGTGTCCCTGCCCATGGCAGGGGGTAGGACAGGATGATCTTTGAGGTCCCTTCCAACCCAAACCAGTCTGGGATTCCATGTTTCTGTGGTTAAAGTTCTGCCTGAGTAGGCTCTGAAAATCCACATTCCAAAGAAATCAGGGCATATCCTCAAAAAATCTTAGATGCTTTACTCGCATGTGTATCAAGGCTTAACTTCTTAATTCTCATGCGAGGCTGTTGCAAAGCATGAACATATTTGTTAACACTTGACCTCCAGATGGCAAAGACTTTTCACTTCTAGGCATGAAATCTAAGAGTTAGTTCAGTGCATTCAGAAATGCAACATTTTTCAGTGCTAAAACACATTTAAAGAACCAAACACCTTTGTTACTTTGCAGATAACGTGGCCTGTAAGGAACATAAATAGCATTAGGGAGCCAGCCCTTAGCTTGAAGACAAAAAGCCTGGGATTTGTTAGGGGTGAAGGAGGAAAGCGATGGAGTCGGACTTTGATGATTCCTGTGGGTCCTTTCCAATCAGGATATTCTGTAAGTGCCAGGTACAGGGAGTGGCTTAGGCTACCCCTTAATCCATCACCCTTGGAACTGAGCCCGCAGATCCCCTTTTTCTTTATGGACACCTTAAAAAGCGCTGTCTTCATTCCTGCTGCCTCCTGTCCCGTGAACTCTGGCCAAAAAGAACACAAAAATCTTAAAAATCCCGAACCTTAAAATGAACCAACAAAAAAAACCTCCAGGGAGAAGCCAGCAGAGAGATTTGTGCCAGTGGGAGAAGCCTCATAAGACACCTGGAAAGCCTCCTTTGTTTCTTTCCTGGACTTTTTCTTATCTGAGCCGTGCTTCAATCCCATTTTTCTTTCATCTCCTGCTCTTCACCTCAGGTTCCTTCCACCCCCTCATCTCTCTCTTCCAGCCTTTTCTTGCCATTGATTTGCAGGGGAATGCCAAGGCATTTTGGCACGGAAGGGGAGTGCAGATGCCTCTGAGATGCTGCTGGGAGGATATGGAGAGCCGGGAGCAGGGAGGATGCTCGTGCCTGCCCTGGGTAACCCCGGTGCAGGGCTTGGGGTGCCAGTCATCTGGGCTAATTGTGCACCCAAACTCCCAGGCAGAGCTCTCCCATGGCGCCTCCTTTAAATAATTTGTATGTATATACAGTGTTTAATCTCCTCTCTTTCCTTGTGCCTATTTGTTTATTTGTCCTCGGGCCCTCTCAGCTCCCTGCAGTGAAAACAGCCATTTCCTGAATATCAGGTAATATGGAAATGGTGCCTGCTTTTCCTTTCAAATTAATCTATCTTTATTTTCATTCTATTTTTTCTAAAATAGAAGCAAAAGATTGCTATCAATGCCTAGGAAAATCTTGGAGTAACTCTGGAGCAGTTTAAGCCTGCAAATAGGTTTTTTCTTTGGGGTCAACAGCCTGAGTTTGCCCTTCTCCCCAGGGATCTTCAGGTGTTGGAAGTGAACAGGGCATTCTGACACCAAGCAAGCTCCCAGCACTTTCTAGTCAACAGCACTTTGAACTCCAGGTGAGCTGTTCCCTACCCAGAGTGACATCCTGGGTGGGCAGGGAAGCGGAGCCAGATCCCCGAGGTGCCGGCGTTGTTTGGTCGTGTTATGTCCCGGCACTCGTCCTGTCATGTCCGATCCGACGTGTTCCCGAGCAGCACGATGTGACCCGACAGAACGCTTTGTGCCAAGCTGGAATGCTTTTTACCCTGTGCTAATGGGAGAACAAACATTTGGGGAGCAAAAAAAATCGCAGAACAGGTTGTTTGCCATCCCACTTGGGTCTGACAGACAGAGCTCCTCTGCGCCGCCTTCCCAAGTTTTTACGGCGTCACTTGGTTGCTCTGTTTCAGTTATCTGAATATCAAATTTTAGTTTAATTTCTGCTGATTCTCCTGTTCTCCTTTCCATCCCAGAAAACCCATCTTGGGGCTTTCTGCTGTTCATTCTGCTAATCCATTTGTCATTGCTTAAAAACTACTGGTACTGCAAAGATTGCTCCTTTTGAGGAGATGAAATGTGTTTGTCTGTCTCCTAAGCTGAGATACACATCCCAGAATCCCAGAACCACAGACGGGTCTGGGTCAGAAGGGACCTCAAAGATCATCTTGTTCCACCCCCTGCTGTGGCTAGGGACACGTGGGGTGTCCTTGCCCGTGGCAAGGGCGTGGGTGAAGATGGGTCACTTGAATTTTCCCCCATCAGATGATGTGTTTTTACTGTGCACTGAACCCTATTTAGAGACACCTGAGTAGCAACAAACAGGCAAGTCTTGGATGAGCGGTGTTAGAGCAGGTCAGGTCAGCCCCATGGTCTGCCTGGGCTTAAGGAATGTGAATCCTCCAGCTTGTCCCTGGAGGAAGAAAAGGTCCTGTTTTCTTCCCCTTCTCTTCCTCTCTCCTCTCCACCTTCCCTGCTCCAGCCCTGTCAGATCCTTCCCTTGTGGTTTTAACCTGGCAGAGAACTCTTCCCTTTTTGGTTCTCCTGGCTGACCTGGTTCATGGGACACATCCAGGAGGCTGCAGGGAAGGGAGGGAAGAGGAGGACTGGGGAGATCTGTGCCTCAGCATCACAAGTCTGCTGGATCAGCTCTGCTCTTACATCCCAGCAGGACCCAGCAGCTGAGGAAGGAGCAATTGCTGCTTGTTGCTCCTGGGACCTGAGCCTGTGTCCAAACATTTTGCTGCCTTCTAATGGAGAGTCATTTGCACAGGGCAGTGGTGGCACCCAGAAAATACCCCAAAGCCCCACCTTGTCTTCCTGGAACACAGAAGTTTAACACAAAGCACCACAGGAGCAGTTAGAAACTCATTAATTTGTTTTAATGTGCATTGTTGTGAAGTTTGACAACATGAGAAGGGTCTCTGTGTATCAAAATACAACATTCATCTGTTGCCAGCTCAAACATCCATCTGACAGCTCTACCCACAATTATCAAATCTCTGGGAATTTTTTATTTGTTGTCTTGTTCTAACACTTCTGATGATTATTTTTATCCTTTTGTCTGCCAGTGTCAATAAAAACAAAAGCTGAGATTCACACGTTGTGACAGGAGTGTGGGAGCTGGGACTTGTCCCTCCCTCTGTCGTGGTGCTCAGTGGAGTGATCACCACCAGCACAGACATGGGCTCTGGAGTTTCAATCCTTGCTCCATAATTGAGAAGAAAGGGCAAAAAAATTCCAGAAATGCAGATTGACAAGTGCCTCGGCTTCCGAGTCCTCAAGGATTGTGACACGGCTGCAGTTTTTTACTTTTCTCATGGTAAACGTGATGTTTTGACATTGTTTTGTCATTTCTGGACCTCGAGTAAAGGGCTTTATGATGGTGTGAAATTTCCGTGGATTCTGGGTAAAATCACAGGTCCCACTCCACGTACTGGCAAGACAATGGTCTTTCTTTAATAATAATCTTCCTTTACTAATTTTGGTGAAGCTTTTTTGCTTGTTTAGGCAACATTAAGGACACAAAAAATTAGTAACTAGGCAGACTGAGGAATTTTCATTGGGAAATGCAAAGGTGCCAAATATTTTTAGGAGATCAAGTAAACTGGGAGAATAATTAACCAGAAAAATCACATGACTGATGGGTAAATGAAGGACTGGAAGGGTGGTGTTGGGATTCCACGGGGTTTAGGGCCAGGCTGGTTGTGGTGACCAGCCCCATCTGCCTCCACGTAGCAAAGCCCTGATTGTTACTGTAATTAATCACCTCTAATTAAAACAACACTCCTTGTGCATCCCAGCAGTGGGAGGTGCTGGCAGCTCTGCTCCAGTTTTGTTTCCAGACTTCCAGAAGCCTCATTTACCAAGTTCAGAGGCACGTTGATAAATCCCCTCGCTGTTTCAGTGGTGCTTCAATCCATCACCAAACAACAGCATCCCCATTTTTCCAGGGCTATTATCATCCCTTCAGCTGCTGCAGCAATATATTCTGGGCCAATAAATCAAGAGGGATCGTTTTAGATGGGCAGAAACATAAACAGCATCTTAAAAAACGTATCTTTTAGCAATCTCCTTACCTCTTTCTGTTGGTGAGTTTTATGGTGTTAAAGTAGGATCATTTTCCGTGTTTGTCTGAGTTTCCTCTTCATTCACACAAAAGACAGTGTGGTGCTCCCCGATTTTTTTTTTTTACCAGCCCCGAGCTCCCACGTTCATTTTTCGTTTCTCATTTACCTTTCTCCCCTTTGCTGCTCGTTTCAGTAAGTGTGGAATGTCCTTGTGTGAAGAAATGGGTTGTATTTCCTCAGGCAACAGGTGCTTATCTCTGCGGTTACGACAGAGCCCTGACAGCGCAGCTCAGGTATCGTGGGAGAACCTGAAACCTTGCACCCCTCCAGCGAGTAATTGCCAAAAAAAAATTGACTTTTTTTAAGGCGAACTGCAGCTGCAACACCTGAATTGTTGTGTGGTGAGACTTGGGGTTATAGTCCCTGTTACGTGTACCCACACAAGAGATGTATTTATTCTTTACATGGCGCGCACACACTCGTTTGTAAAGAGTTTTATGTGCTGAGCGTCGCGTTCCCTGCTTCTCAACACACGTGCGTAGTTAAAGGGGGCTCTCAATTTCCTGTTTTAGGCTTTCCTCGGAGATTTCTCGTTATGTTTTCCCTCCCTCACACAGTGTACAAATGTCTCTGCTGGCTGGAAGGAGCAGGCCTGGGTTTCTCCGGCAGTTGGCAGCTCAGGTTGTGACAACTGGCTCCCTCCCCGCGTTCCCCAGCTGTGGTGTGCGTGACTCCGGTGCCAGATGGCACAGCACACACACACACAGAGAGTAAGTTTGCATTTTATGTTTCTGGGTGAATAATGTCCCACTCGGTTGTGGTGTTTGATACTTCATCCAGAATGATCTGTTGTCCTTTGCAAAGCTTCGGCTTCGCCTTCGGCGTGTCATTCTGGGACTCACCTCGCACGATGACGGGGGAGAATTTGAGTGAAGAGTGCAAGTGTGGGGGTGTGAGGGTGGCTTGGGAGAACAGCAGCCTGCAGAGAACTTAACTGAGAACAAAACATTGTCTCTTTGTGGTGCCTGAAACTGTTTTTTTTTTTTTTAATAAGATAGAACAAGTAGGAAATTGGAGTTTTCTGACCAAACAGAAAAATTCCCATTTCCTGCAAAATGAAAGATTTTCTTTCAATTTCCTTTTTTTTTTTTTTATTTTTCTTAACTAAAAATATGTCTAACAGGTCATTCCCATTCAGGCCCATTATAAAATCCTAGAATCACATAATGGTTTAGGTGGGAAGAGACCTTAAAGCCCATCCCATTCCACCCCCTGCCGTGGGCAGGGACACCTTCCACTATCCCAAGTTTCTCCAAGCCCCCTCCAGCCTGGCCTTGGACACTTCCAGGATGGAGCATCATCACCCAAACCATCATGTAGCTGGTAGAAAATATTTCTTTTAAGTGCAACAATCATGCCCAGGCCTGAACTTGCAATATCAGCATCAACAGAAACGGTGCAAGGGCCCAGAGATCAGTGGGAACTTGGAAGTTGCTGACAGAAGAGCAGGGAATATATTCCATATATTCCCAGAGTCATCTGGGAAATGAACCCAAAGCAAGAAGTAAGAACCCAAATAATATTTGAGTTAATGTTGAGAAGAGAAGCAGCATAAAATAAAAAAGAATCCAAATTCTGTGCTCTCAGTGCTCCTGTATTCAGGTGTTGAAGTTCAGAATAGACAATGAAGGAAGTTTTCTAACCTTTCCTGCTGCCTCAATTTTGCCTTAGAAAACAACCCCTTTTCTGATCACCTCATATTAAGCACTCAAACCTCTGATCTATATTCAAATGAAAAGCACAGAACTGACAGAAAAAAAAAAAATCAGCAGTTCTTTCAGTCTCCTGAGTAAACTACTTTGGCAGCTACATAAAGTGATTTAGTGTTTTATAATTCCAAATATGGCAGGATTAGCCCTTCATCCCGTTGTTCCAGGATGTCTGCATTAATTATTTCAACAATAAACTCCCATTTTCAGTTCAAGGAATGGCCTATTCTTCAATCATGTAAATATTATTCAGAAGTAGGTGATACCCACGTGTGGTGCTGCCAAAGTACACTCATTTATTTTTTAACTTCTTTAGCACAGTCATCCAGGGAGCAAAACAATACATGATTTATACAAGGCATTTAATGAATTTCATCCTTTTCCCATTGGAGTTTCAGCACTGCTGAGACACGGGAACAAGGAGAAAGAACAACAGCAGAAATCCCAAAGAAATGATCATCCTGCAGCCCAGAATTGTTCTGTTTGTGTGTGTAAGGGCTAAACTACTGCTTCGCTGTTTGAAACCTAAACTGAACAGGGATAATTAAAACAACTTGAGGCCCTTGGTGCCAAGAAGGGATTTGCTTTCTAGGACAAAAACGTCCCTTTGAGGAATGTTCACTCCTAAGCTGTGTCAGTGCCATATTTAATCCTCTCCAAACTCATGTCTTGGTTGGAGTTGCTGTGGATCCTGAACGTAAACTCTGTGGATGGGAAGTTTAGTTGCTGGACTAAACTTCCTGGATTGAGTCTGGATTGAGGTATCTGAGGTTTTGGAATATCTCTGTGCATATTCCCAATGTGCTGTACCTGGGATTCCGGAGTTATCTATGAGCAGGTTAAAGCCAATAACCCGAAATGTCCATCATTCCAAAGGTTAATATATTAAGGGTGCAGCTCCGTGAATAGGGGTGACTTCCTCGTGTCTCCAAAAAGCCTCAGTTCATACCATCTTGTGCTGCTTCACTTCAGAAATTCAAGACTTGAAGTTTCCATCTCAAATCCTTCCCATTTTCGCAGTCTGCCATTCCTCATATTTTACTCTGAGGTGGGAGGGGCAGAACTTTCCTAAATTGAGATCAGCCTGATGTCTTCAAAGCTGTGCAACTGTTCCAGCCTCAGTGTGCCGTTCAAAGGATCATCATTTAAAGTGTAACTCAGGAGAAATTCCTCCAGAATCAGAAATTCTTCATGGGTTTTTTTTTTGAGTTGACAGAAACTCTCCAGCTTTGTTTTATGCAACCTGCTCATGGTTCTGGTTACAAATCCCCCCTGTTCCTGGGACAGCCAGCACTGGCATTATATTTGATTTGTGTTTGGAAGGTAAAGTGTTTTCTCAGTGCAATTTGCAAGTAATTATTGTCACAGCAATATTTTCTCCCCAGCTCAGAGCAATCACATGGAAGCACAAGCCATGCAGATGTTATAACTGTGGAGGTGTACAACAAATAATAATTACAGATCATAATATTTCTCTCCACTAACAGCCATCCCCAGGGTACAGCTTTTGCATTTGGAATCTGAAACACGGCTGTTGCAGAGCAAATCCTGCTTTATTGTGCCATTTGAACATGTTTCTATTATCTGTTAATTATTGATGGCAGCCAGAGCATTCCTTTCTGGGGCTGGAATTTTGAAGGTGTCAGCAACTGCTCTCCTCAGCATTCCCTCAATCACAGTCCCAGCACAGCTCCTCCTTCTCATCTCAGTCGACAGTGCTAGTGTTTGTCATCCCACGCCAGCAACACTCCCAAATCTACCCATAAATGAGGAATACAACTTCATTTCATAACAGCTGAACCTGTGCTGCCCTGGGAAGTGAGTGAGGAGCTTGATGAGGATCATTATCAGCATTTTTGCCTATCCCAGGAGCCCCACGTGGCACCACCAGGCAGGGCAGGAGCCCCTGGAGGCAGCTCAGCCCTGGGGGCTCAGGTGACCACGGGCAGCACGTGGGGTTTGGCTGCTCCAGGAATGTGTCTCAGGGATGTGGGGCTGGTTTGGGAACAGCCCTGGGGAAAAGGTGAAGCTGCTGGAGCCAGCAGCATCCCGGGCTGTGGGAACAGGGATATGGCCAGGAGGCTGAGGGACACAGTTATCCCTCTTCACTCACTGCAGTGTGGGGTGGAAGGAAAAGGGGCAACAGACTGGAGATGGAAATGGGAATGTCCAGACTGTGTGGGAGTTGTGCCTGCAGGCTATGCCTTCTCTGTCCTTGGAGCTTTGCAGGACCTGAAGGATTTAGATGGGATATTGGGAAGGAATTCCTGGCTGGGAGGGTGGGGAGGCCCTGGCACAGGTTGCCCAGAGAAGCTGTGGCTGCCCCTGGATCCCTGGAAGTGTCCAAGGCCAGGTTGGTCGGGGCATGGAGCAACCTGGGCTAAGGGAAGGTGTCCCTGTGCATAGCAGGGGGTGGAACTGGATGGGCTTTAAGATCCAACCCAAACCATTCTGGGATTCTATTTAATTGCTCACCCTGGAAATTATTGCAACTGTTCTAAGATACTTCATACAAATAAATGTCAAAGTAGAGATCTAAAAAAATCAGTACAAATTAATTCTGAGTTTATTTCCCTTCCTCTTCTTCCCCCAAATCAACAGGACAGTGAACAGTTCTCCCCAGTCTAAAATCAACAAGAGCTGGAGTCCCACATGAAATATTTGAATTAGAATTTATTTAATAGCAGGATAGTTTGCATTTTGCATTTATTTATCTTCCATTCAAAGGCAAAAAATGTATTGTGTCTAACCCAAATTGTTATTGCACTTGTATTGGCTACTGGAATTTGATGCCAATTTGTATTTTAAGTAATCCAGGATGATAATTACACTTATTGCTCTGCTAACTGCACAGTTACTATTCAGGGTACCTCATGTATATTTGATGTATGTTCTGTATCAGAGCAGACCTTTTGCAAATTGGATCATTTGCATCATTATATATCTTTCAGAAATAATTTTCTGATCGTGAGGAATAGACTTCTGGCAGAATCATGGAGCTGATTCCTAGATCTCACCCTCAGAGCTGAGGAAACTAAAAGAGAAACAAAAAAAAGTTACTAATATTTTTTCTTTAATCTCATTTTTGACATGTGATGTTTTGGCAGAGAGTATTTAGTAGAAAATTTTCACAGAATCATGGTTTGGGTTGGAAGGGACCTTAAAGCTCATCCTAATTCAACCCCTGCCCTGGGCAGGGACATGGAAGGGTTTAGAAATGGTGAAATAAAACTCAGTTTATAGAATCCTTGAATAGTTTGGGTTGGAAGAGACCTTTAAAAGTCATTTAGTCCAATTCCCCTGCCATGGGCAGGGACACCTTCCACTATCCCAGGTTGCTCCAAGCCCCGTCCAGCCTGGCCTTGGACATTCCAGGGATCCAGGAGCAGCCACAGCTTCTCTGAGCAACCTGTGCCAGCGACTTTTGCTTTTATTAATTCAAGTGGAAAAAATCAAAAAGAACAAATTATTTGGCTCATTATTTTTATATTTTTTTTTCATATGCAAATGATCTCAGACTGTGGGGCTGCGTGGGACACGTCCTGTCATGTTCCTTGGAGCACTTCCTTGTCCTTATCGATCTCCCCCAGCCACTTAACTTTCAAAGGATACTCATTTAAAAAAATTAACCCACTGCAGAAATCCATTAGAGGGTGGTGGTTTTTTTCCCCCCCTTCCCTCACCTACACAAATTGCCAGTGCCTGAAGCTGGAGAGAAGCAAAAATGCTGGATGAATGACAAATATCATGGCTTTGAAAGCCTGATATCCCGTGGCCCTGCAGGGATAGAAGAAAGGGGACAGATCCTCTGATCAGCCAACTTGGTACAACATAAACACAGCAAAGCTGTTTTCAGGTGGCTGCCGAGGGAGAATTCCCTTGTTCTGCCTGTGCAAGGCTTGGGGAGCAGATCCTCCCACCCTGGCAGTGTGACAGGCTCCATTCATCTGCAACATCTGAAGGAACAGACTTATTTGATGTTTTGTTTGGAAAAAAAAATTATTGAGGACTATTTTGTATGCAAAAAAGAGTTCACTCTTCTTTTTTTTTTTTTTTTGCATTGCCTCTGAGTCCCAGATAACTGAAATTATGCTTATCTGGGGTACTACATTTAGATGTTGTAAAGTTGCTTCAAAAAGGTGGTGTGACACATGGAGAGAACACGGAGCAAAGCCTGAGAGGGTTTATCTGTGCTGTGAAAAGCCTTATTTTGACTTATTCACTGTAGAGATGGACACCAAAAAGTTAAATCCCCTCTTTTACTTCTCCTCCTGCAATAAAATAAACTCTGAGTGGATATAGACTATTTTTTTTAACCTATTTCTAGGAGGCTAGAACATCTGGGAGATGTTTTGGTAAGAAACAGGTAATGGAATGGGCAATAATAACTTTTCATTTCTTTTGAAGAAAAAGAAGTCAGGAAAGAAAACACAGTCAGGACACCAATGCAACACAGTTTAACAATTTGTTAGTCTGTGAAAGAAAAATGACACTTATTTCTAGTAGTGATCATGAAGAAAAAGGCTGTTTACATGGCTGTGAAATTTTAGGCAACAGGATGGGTTTTCATACTTAATCTATGACTCTTCTTTTGGTTTTTATTTTAAATTGCCTCTGTTATGGGTTTTTATTTTCACTTGCCTCGCACACGGAACAGATCCCAACCCAAACACCTTTTTCTCAAAGGAACAACATCTTAATATCTCCTTTGCTTCAAACCTGAGGGACTCTGCCTTGCGTTACTGAGCTGCCGATTGTCCTTTGATAGCTCTGCTTTTAATAGTCATTTGTTTTGAAAAAGAATAAATCAGGAAAGAAAACGCAGTCAGGACACCAATACAACACAGTTTAATGCTCCAGTTTGTTACAGCCTGTGAAGGGAAGATGATGCTTATTTCTAGCAGTGATGATGAAGAACGTGGCTGTTTACATGGCTCTGAATTTTTAGGCAACGAGATGGGTTTTCACACTTAATAGATGACTCTGTTTTGGGTTTATATTTTAACTTGCCTCGTACACAGAACAGATCCCAGCCCAAACACCAGTTCATCCTTTTTCTCAGAGGAACAACTTCTTAATATCTCCTTTGCATCAAACTTGAGGGACTCTGCCTTGTGTTGTTGAGCTGCCGATTGTCTTTTGATAGCTCTGCTTTTAATAAGCAGCAGATTATCTCATCTGTGTGTGTGTACAGAGCATATTTCAGAGCAGAGGTATGGAAGGGGTAAGTTGTCCTGGCAGCAGATGAAAGGGAGCTGGGATGCTTCAAAGGGCAGACAGGCAGAAGGCAGAGAACAGGAGCTGTAGGTATCGGGATGAGAAGCTTTTGAAATATAGATAACCTACAGCAGAGATGAGCTCTGCTCTCCCAGCACTAATAATTAGGCAGATAAGGGGGGAAAGGGAAAGGAAGCCAGGAGATATGGACAAAGTTCAGCAGAAACCATCCTGGAGGGATGAAGCCACGGAAATCTTATTCTGGAGGAAAGTCAGATGAAGCTCAGGGTGGGAATCACTAAGGATGTGAAATGTGTGTGACAAACTTGGGGACATAGTGAGATCAAACCCAGCCCTGTGAGTGGTTTTACATGAACAGCAGAAGTCTGAAAGCTCAGAGGACAGAATCCATGAATCACAGAGTATTCTCAGATGGAAGGATCAGGGAAGTCCAATAACAGCAATAATGATAGAATAATAGAAATTAAATAAAAATAGGATGAAATGGCCAAAATACAGGACATGGGATGGCCCTTGTGATAAAACAACCCCAGGATTAATAAAAAGACCGGGAAAAATAAGTTGGTTGACAGTATCACAGCCAGGTCCCTCCTTCCAGAAACACTTGGTGCCAATAAAACTTGTTGGCAGGAGGAAGAATAATTGGTCAGTTACTTCTTGAGGGCTGCAGTTCCTCATCTGATTCAACCAGTGTGTGAAAAAGTCAGTCCAGAATAGTCCTAACACTGAGGATCCTTGAAGGAGGGGAAAAAAGTACATTAAAAAATCAATGCACCTACAGAGGAACTGCCTAATAATGAGGAAGGTAATTAAAAAGCAATTAAAGGGGCAGCTAAGAGGGGAATATGTTTGTAGGCGGCTTAGATGCTTTAAGGGCAACAACTTCTTTTACTCCTCAAAGCAAATATGCACAACATACTCATTCTCATGAAGATCCACCAACAAAAACATATAAAGTGACACACAAAGGAGTTATTAGGTTTGGTTTGGGGTTGGGTTTTTTTTTTCAGAGGGAAAAAAATTCCGTATCTCTGTTTAAAAGTGAAAGGCAAGCTAGGCAGATTCCCTGCACTCAATGGATGTGGAAAAGTTACTAGCAAAAAGTTTTTTGGGCAGATCAGAGGCAGGAAGCTTTGCCAGGGGAGTAGTGGGGCTGATAGATCATCAAGGATTCACAGGAGCATGAAAGGGAGATAAGGCTGTGGCAGGGGAGTGGGATGAGCTGGCACTGCTGTTCTCTGGGAACGGCTCTGGGCTGGAGGAGGGACATGTTATGGAACAATCTCATGCTGGAGAGCCCAGAGCTGGCAGGAGGGCAGGGCACTGACTCTAGGGACCCCTTCCCACAGGGAGAGCCCTTGATCTGGGGTCTGGTCCCTCCAGAGCTCCTTCAGTTTTCCCATCCTCTCCTTCTGCAGAGCTCTACACCTGCACCCGACCTGTCCTGTGTCCTCTGAGGAGGCAAAGCACCAAATGATTCCCAACCAGGCCCAGACCTGGTGCCTCTTCATCAGAGGGGGCACCTGGGGAGCAACTGCTGCTCCAGGATTTCCTCAGTGATATTCACAGGGGTAGTACACCCATAAAACAAAGGTTATATTCCACTCCGGCACTTCCCTTGTCCTTCCAGACTGCCTGCCTGTGCTTGGGATGAATTACAGAAGATCCAGGCAATGCCAGTTCCAGATAGGTTGCTCTCCAGAAGTTTCCTTTGCTTTCAAAATGGGCTAAATCCCAAATTAGAATGATTTCAGTAGAGCAAAGCTTAGAAGACAATTGCTGTAATTATGCAAATTTGAACAAGTGAAAAGCCTTAACACAATGTATACAAAATAATGATTGGAAGGAATTAGCGTTGGGAATTAGCAGAAATTGGGCATTTGTATTGTAATAATAGGGCTGGAAGCTGATGATCCAGAGAAGAAAGAGTTTTGCCAGTCGATATTAAAGCTTAGATAATCTTCTGTTCAGTAACTTCCCACTCCTATTTGTTTAGGATTGCAGCCTGTGCCTGGATCATCGTATTGGAATTCCAATCACTCACCACTTCTTAATTAGACAGTATAACTGATACTGTAATTGTGGCAGGAAATGATTATTAACTGAAGTTTTTATGATAATTAATAACAAAGTTCTTGAACAGAACATAAATAAGATAACATAAGGCTTCCCAAACTGGCATCACCATGCCGTGGCAGTGACCCCGAGTTGTAATTGTCCATATGCATTTAAATCCAGGCCAGTGTTGGGAATCTTTATCAGCAGCTGCCAATAAAAGCAAATTTATTTGGTTACCAAGGCTTTTTTCCAGGCGGAGAGTGTCAGATGATCTGCCAAAGCAGTCTCTGTTCTGCAGGGCCAATAATTGATCGGAGTTGTCTTGTGCTTTTTACGCTCTATTTCTGCTCTGCTTTTATGGCTCCAGCCAGGAACACGATCCACAGGATCCCGTAAGTGCTCCTGGGCTGGGTGTCCACTCCGGAGCTCTGCTGTAAAGCACACATTATTCTAGTGTATAGGATATATACATCTGGGATGTTCCATTGCACTCTCTGTAGGAGAAGCAGCATCCCGGAAATCTTTCAGGATAGTTTTTGGAATGACCATAATCCTTCCAGAAATGCAATGTCCTCCCTCCAGCTGCAGCTGAAACCAAGGGGAAGTGTAATTTTCCTAATATTTACCTGTAATTTGAGTTTACATTTTGGAAAGGTGAGACAGGAGGCATCAAACCAAGCAGGTTTGTTTGGGGCTGAAAATCACTTTATCAAACAGGAGGGTCTGAGGTTCCTGTCCCGAGGTCCTGCTTTGATCATTAACTGCTGACTGTCCAATGCATTCCATCAGTCTTTCCCCTTTATTTTTATATACAGCCCAGTCTGGGGGCAAAAAGACAGGAGAAAAGCTCCTGTGGTCCTAAACTGTTTCTTCTCATCCCTGATAAATCCATGGCTGGCTGGGAATGTTCTCCCTCTTATTCTTGTGTTCCCCCTCGTTCCGTGGGGAACACCCAGGAGTGGCTGCTCTGTTACCCTCACATTTGTGCAGCTGATGCCAGAGCCACTGGTTTGGTTGTTCTTTGCAGGAAGAGGCTTTCCCTTGGATTTCTGACGTATTAAAATGACATGTGTGACTCCAGAGGTTGAATGCAATGGCAGGAAGAAAAACAGGAGTCGTCCCTGGGCTTGAGGGTCTACAAGACAGGACCTGGGAATATTGGCCACTGCTGGAGCTGGACTCTATGTGGGCCATTCTCTCATTCCACAATCTGGCAGAGAAGCATTTAAAGCAAACTAATTCATTTGTAGCTGCGTGAGAAGTCAGTGCCAGCTTTGGTAACTGCTCGAAAGGAGCACTGGATGCTCCATCATTCTGAGGAACAAGTCATGCTGCTCTTCCAGAACCTCAGGCATGTGCCAGCAATCTCCAAGTTCTCAGAAAAGCTCAAAATGTCCCAAATCTAAAATTCTCTCCAGCAATGAATTTAGAAAATCATTTCTAGCAGCCATTATTATTCGTTAACAAGTGATTTTTATTAAAGGCTTGAGGAGCAACTCTTCTCCTCCTCCTATCTGTATAAACAGCCATAAACTGAGTGCATTTTAATAACTTTTTTTCCAAGAAGTTACAAGGTATTTCATTAAAATGTCAACTTTCTCTTTCATATATTTTATGATTCTCTTTCTTCCTTCTGCCACAAATATGTTGTTGCCAACATCATCATGACACAGTTTGCTGCCAAGACTATGGAAAGTTAAAAAAGGAAAGAAAAAATGAATTTCTCTCCACTTTTTAGGTAAGATTCTTCCAGCACTAGAGGCTGAGAAAGCAGTCAGAAATATCTGAGGTGCCAAAGACAAATGTTAAGGGTGCCAAAGCGGTGACATGAAAACATGGAAGCAGTACCAGGGAATCCATTCTGTGGGATAAGGGAGCGGTGTGGACATTTCCTCTTGTCGTTTGTAGATTCCTCACAGTTCCTAATAATGGAGCAGCAGGAGTGTGCACACACTGGATTTGAGGGATTCAGCAGAGCAAGTCAACTCCTGTTTGCAGGAAACGACGCGTCTGTCCCACCAAACCATCTCCAACTGCTGCACAAAATCCTTCGTGTCCTCCTGCATCCCCCAAAGGACTTTCCCTTCAAATATATCAACCTGCTGTCACTCAGAAGGTCCCCAAACCCAGCTCCAGCCAGGTGCCAAGCCATCTGCTCCTGGCTGGCTTGATAAGGAAGGAGCCTCTTTAACTCCTTAGTTTGGGAGTGGGGGGAAGGAATGGAACCCCCTCAGTTGTGCCTCTGGGAATAACCAGGAGATGTGACTGTGTTTTGTACTCAGGTGCCTTCACACCTCCCTAATTAAACCCACCCTGGCTTTGCACAGGGAGTATCCCTGCAAAGGCCCTCATTTTCATCCCTTCAGCATCATGGGTCCTCCTGGAATTTCGTTATTCCCTTCACTGTCCCAGCTCCGGAGCTGCCGAGTGCAGATATTAAATGAGCTTTGTGCCCAGGATTTCTGGACTCCTGCCTCTGCAAATCTCCGTTTCTGTGCGTGGAGGGTCCTTGCTGGCAGCAGGGATTCCAAATACCTAATTACAGTTCGAAAAACTCTCAGATTCCCCAGTGATATCCAAAGTGTAATTTCCTGCTTGGCTGGAGAGCGAGGGACTAATGTTATTTCCACTGGTGGTAAACCAGTTGCGAGTTCTGATTTCCCAGCACTGCCCATGGCACTGTGGAGCTTTGGGTTCAGCTGGTTGAACTTTGTTGTTCTTTTTGAACATAAAATTCTTGGAATTTTCTCTGCTTAGGTGTTGCCCTCACCCCAGAGATGTTTTTTTTCTTTTAAAAGGGATTTAGTTTCTTTTTCTCTGCCTTATAGGCCACAGCTTGATTTTTTTTGTGCACTCCTGGGTCTTCAAGCAATTTTACAGGGGAGGCAAAGAGTTGCTGAATGCAGCTGTTTTGTTTACATTATGTAAAGTTGGGAATGTGCCATGGGAGCAATCCCACGCATCCCACGGAGCGTTGCAGGCACTCAGGGGTGTGGACACATCAGATAAAAGGAGGTGGAGTTTGTAGCAAAGGTCTATAACTTGCCCAAACGAGTTAATTACACGTGCCGCGTCCCACTTTCCCAATGCAGAAACACTGGTAATTAACAAAAAGAAAAAAAATTAGTGTGTAATTTAGTGTTGGCTTCAGGCTGTTCCATGAAATTCCTGGCTCTGGGACCCGGGCACTACCTCAACCACTCTTTCAGTGTGTGATGCAAGTGGCACAGAGCACCATGACCTGGCATTTCCTTACACCTACTGCTCTATTTTAGGCTCTTGTCTCATGAATTAATATTGGTAAATGTTACTGATATCTTGTGGAAATACAATGGATTGAGCCATGACCCACGTGGTCTCCTTTCAGGGCCAGGTGACCCACCTGGTGATGAGGGAAAGGCCGTGGGTGTGTCTACCTGGACTTCAGCAAAGCCTTCGACGCCGTCTCCCATGGCATTCTCCTGGAAAAGCTGGAGCCCATGTCTTGAACAGGGGCATCTTGGCTGGGCCGAGAACTGGCTGATGGCCGGGCCTGGGGGGCTGGGAATGGGGCTGCATCCAGGTGCTGTCCAGTCACTACTTTGTTGATGGTGTGGATTTACTGGCACCCTCAGTAAATTCATGGATGGCATCGAGTTGGGTGGGACTCTTAGTCTGCCAGAGGGCAGGAAGGCTCTGCAGAGGGATCTGGACAGGCTGGATCCATGGAATGAGGCCAGTGGTGTGAGGGACAGCAAGGCCAAGTGCTGGGTCCTGCTCTCGGGTCACAACAACCCCCTGCAGCTCCAGCCTGGGGGCAGAAGGGCTGGAAAGCTGGAAAAGGATCTAGGGATGCTGGTGAGAGTGGCTGGACATGAGCTGAGCTGTGCTCAGGTGGGCAAGAGGCCATGTCACAGCCCCAGGGCAGTCCTCAGAAGTTGGCACTGCTGGGGCACCTCGAATTCTAGGGTCAGTTTTTAGCCCCTCACTTCAAGAAGACATTGAGGGGCTGGAGTGTGTTCAGGGAAGGGAACAGAGCTGGGGAAGGGGCTGGAGCAGCAGGAGGGGCTGAGGGAGCTGGGGGGGCTCAGCCTGGAGAAAAGGAGGCTCAGGGGGGACCTTGTGGCTTTGCAGCTCCCTGACAGGAGGGGGGAGCCGGGGGGGGTCGGGCTCTGCTCCCAGGGAACAAGGGACAGGAGGAGAGGGAACGGCCTCAGGCTGTGCCAGGGGAGGGGCAGGTGGGACATCAGGAGGAATTTCTCCCTGGAAAGGGTGGTGAGGCCTTGGCAGGGGCTGCCCAGGGAGGTTTGGAGTGCCCAGCCCTGGAGGTGCCCAAGGAAGGCCTGGCCGTGGCACTCAGTGCTCTGGGCTGGGGACAGGGTGGGCATCGGGCACAGGGGGATCCATGGGCTGGGAGGGATTTTCCACCCTCAGGGATTCTGTGATTCTATGGAATACACTTGGTGTCATGTGAGTAATATATAGGACATTAATTCCCTGGTATTATCTCCTGGAATGTATCACAATTGTGGACTCCATAATGCATCTAAAAATCCATATTCTCAGACTTTTATTTCTGTCCCCAACAGCCTCCACTTAGACTATTTTCTACATCACGTGCATCTGGAGTCAAGGACTCTGCCATGTGTGTGAGACCATCAGATTTCCCTGGTGGAATATTTCCAGGAAATAATCTCCATGAAGCCATCTTTGCTTAAATATCTCATAAAGTTATATCCTTACTCCAAAATGATGCCCGTTCCTGCCATCTCCTCCTGGAAATTGAATGTATTGCTCTGTTTAGTAAAGTATATAAACAATAAGGGACAATCCCCCCCCCCATAGATGTCTCCATGTTATGGAATATTTTACTCTTTACATCCCACATTCCACATATAAGAGGAAATTTAATGCTTTTGAAGCAGTTGGAGCTGTGAAATAGAGCAAAAAAGAAGCGGGTTGGCAGCTGTTTTATTGCACAGTGAAGCCAGGAAGTTGTTCAGACTGTCTTTGAACGTGGCCAATACACTGGGATACATCTCTTGGTCAGAAAAGGGAGATATTTAAAGATCTATCAGGTCAAGAACACATTTTATGACATCAAATATTTAATATTATCTAACTAAACAAAAAAAATCATATGTGAGGGGACAAGGTTAAAACTCGACTTTATGGCTGATCTCTTGTGCTATTAAAAGATAATGTTTTCCGGAGATAAAGGGGGATATTTTTTAGCACAAAAGGAACTTCCAGGCTGCAGATTCCGTCTAACCTTGCTGCTTGTGGCACTGAGATTGATGTTTCTACTGCATACAATTTATTGAGCTTTAAAAATAAGGAAAATATTTAGTTTTTCACTTTTGTGTTTGTTTTTTTAAACTTATGGATGCAGCTTTTTTTTTATCTGTAGAAGACCTTGAGAATAACCATGTTACTCAGGCCATTTTAAAGCTCCAAATGGATGAATGTTTTTCTGATAGTTGGATTAAATGATCTAAAAGGTCTTTTCCAATCTAAATAATTCTATGATTCAGCCCACAAATCCTCCTTTTTCCTGTTCCAGCAAAATGCTGTGTCTGCTTTGAGATTCTCCCTGTCTTTCCCTTCCTTGCCCACGAAAGTCTCTGGAACAAAAGAGGATTTAATATGATGTAAAACCTTTGTGGAACAGGTGAAATGATTCATCCCTTGGCAGAACAGCAGCTGAACTTGGATCCAGTGATTGTGTTCAGCAGATTAATTAAATTTGGATCTGAACCTCCGAGTGCAGAGTCAGCAGAAATTATCAGTGTCCAGCACTTCCCGAGCCATTTCCGAGCCCTGGGAGGCAACACATTCCAGTTTTGTGTCAATATGATCCATCTCCATTCTCAGACGTAGAAAGAAAGTGGCATTTAAATTTTCATATGGTGAAAATTCATGCTTTAATGCGCAAGTCTGCCTTAAAAGAACAGGAAAAACCACCCCAAAAATATCAATCCAGCACAATTAACCCTCTTTTTCCTCTCAAACAATGAATTTCCGTGGACCAGTGCAGCTGCTGCAGCAGTCACCCAGAAAATCATCTCCTGCTCAGGCAGAAATGCAGAACTAAAAGCCATCTTTTTGGATTGTTGAGTGTCACTTCACTGAAATGTGCTTGTGGTTGAATAGCTCCCGTTTATTTTCTAGGAATGGGTAAAAATGAGGGAATTGTGACAATTCTTGAATATTGTCAATTGCTTTTCCTCCTGTTGTTCTTGTTGAATGGGGAGAATGCCTTTACATTTGGGTATTTAAAGGGAAAATATTCCAAATGTTTGGTTTTGATGCTACTTCACCTGTTCTTCTCCTTTTTTAAAAAAAAAAAGAAAATTGCTGCTGAAAACAGGAGAAAGTTCAGGGAATGAGGACCTGGGAGAAATTAGGGAGAGAGAGAAAGAGAAAACAGAGGGCAGGGTCAGATGGGGTATTGGGAAGGAATTCCTGGCTGGAAGGGTGGGGAGGCCCTGGCCCAGGTTGCCCAGAGAAGCTGTGGCTGCCCCTGGATCCCTGGAAGTGTCCAAGGCCAGGTTGGACGGGGCTTGGAGCCACCTGGGCTAGTGGAAGGTGTCCCTGCCCATGGCAGGGGTGGGACTGGATGATCCTTGAGGTCCCTTCCCACCCAAACCATTTTAGGATTCTGTGATTCTTTGAAATAATAAAAGGCAAAAATTAGGTGTTTGTGTGAGGCTTCACTGGAGTGAAGGGGAAGGGAAAATAAAAAAGCACAAATAATTAACGAATCTCCCCCACATGGCTTTAAAAATACCAACAACTGTCTAGATAAGAAGGGAAGAGCTGCCTTGTTTCAGTCCTTGTTTCAAAGGAGCAGTAGAAACCCTGTGGCACAACATCCTGATGGGGCTTTTTGGGTTTAAAAATAGCTTAGGAGAAGAGCCATTGAAATGGATTATGAACTGACTTCTGGAGATGAAACCCGGGGTGTGAGTGAAAGAGAAAACTCGGAGTGAAGAGGGGAAACAAGTGGGGTCAGTGCTATGGGCCTTTCTCCTGCTCAGTCCTCAATATAAATGACCTTGATGAAGGTGAAGTTTCCAAATGGGTTTGCTCAGTTCTGATCACACCAGGCTGGAGAGGAGCAGCCAAAAACAGCCAGGCAGGGAAGGGAGCTGAAGTTAATTATAAAGATGAGCAAGATATTCGTGTCGTTGAGCATATGGTACCATGGGTTTGAACTGCGGAGATGAAAACTTTCTTTAGAGGATAGCAGGGAATTCCTGGTCATGTTAAGCCCTGTTCTGAGCTCAGAGTCGAGAGCTGACAGTCAGATGTGTGGATGTGCTGTTCTGACATGCCTCCGTCCCCCGAGCACCAGAGACATTCTGAAGGAAAAGCTGAACTTCAAAGAGTTTTTATCAAAAAAGAAAAAAAAAAAAATTTGGAAAACTGAAGCAAAGGGGGGGGTGGCGGCGAGATTTTCTGATTCCTTTTTAGGGTTTGAGTGTGTGCCTTTGACTATTTGGCAGCAAGAAAATGTGCAGTGGCTTCGGGGTGTGATGATGCTCTTTAAAGGGAAGCACTGTGTGATCATAAGGATGGACTTCATCCAGCAGATCGTTGAGAACTTCTGTGACACGGACAAGATCCCAAAAGTTTGGCTGCCTTTTCAAAGTCACTGAAACTTCTCGGGGCAGCCAGGAGGGGCTGAGCTTTTCCTAAGATGTGTTTTCTCAAGATGTTTACAGAGCTGTCACCCAAAAATGGATCTAGACCCAAACACTCTCTGAAGCTCAGGCTCAGGACCAAGTGTGAGCTCTGTCTTTCTTCTTGCTTCTGGTCATCGAACGTGAGGGACACCCAGGTGTTTCGCTGCCCTGGGTTAGTCCTGGAACCAGAGACAGGCAAGAAATATGTGTGGTGAAAACTAACTGAGCTTTTTTCAGCCCTTGAAGTGGTTTCAGCTTTGGCACATGTTGTCCAGCCCCATTTGTCCATCTCTAATGCAATGTAAATAGCTTTAAGCAGCTGCTTTGTGAAATATGTGATGTTTGGAGAAAGGTATGTGTAGACTGGCTTCCAAAATCAATATATAAGCCCTTGCTATTGCATCCCAAAGTTCATTTCTGTTTTGACACATCTTCAAAGTAAGATACAGAGTGCATTACTTCATGTGCTTTTTACATTTAAACACAGCAATTTATGTATTGATGAAAACGTGCAAGTCATAATCTGTATGAATGCCTTTTGGAACTCATTTATCAGAAACTTCAGGGTTTATTTGCTTGTTTGATTTAGTAAACAGTCTGTGGGTTTTCATGTTTTTTGGACAAACTGAGTTGCTGAACAAACCCTTTGGTGGCCTGGCTCTGGAATGAGGGACTAAAACTGCCCAGAGCCCCTTGTACCTGAAGTCCGGGAATAACTATAGAAATGGCTTTTTATTTAAGCTGTTCTAAATTTTATTATTATTTTTTAAATTTAACTTCAATTTAAATGGTTTTTAATTTAATGGCTTTTTTTTTTTTTAAATTTGACAAAACTTTTTAACAGTTCTCACAAACAGGAGAGAGAAAATAAAAACTGTGTTAGCCTGCTCTGCCGAATGATGTGTTACCCAAATCTGCTCATCAGGATGGTTTTAAAGTATTTACACCTAAACTTAGAGTTTTTTTCAAAACTCATGAAACTATTACTCAAAGCAGAGAGGTTGTGATGCTTTTTTATTTCAATGCAATAAATCAGAGTCACCTCTGAAAGCCTTTAAGCGTTTAAGGTTGTAGAGGGACTGTGTTGATAGAAAAGATGAAATGGATAAAGGAAAAAACTCCTAAATTTCTGTGCTTGGCATTTCTTTTTTTGCTGTTTAACAAGAGGACTTCTACTGGATGGATAGGAAGTAATTAGAAGCCAAACTAAGTTTTCACCTTTGCCATCCAACTCAGCTCAACAAAGTCCTCAAGGCTTTAGTCTGAGCAGTCCTGATGAGACCTAATGCGTCCTGACACTGCCCTGGCTCAGCTGTCCTTGGCTCTTCTTGCAGACAGTGAGACTGAATTAATGAAAAAAAGGCAAAGTATCATGCTTCTGATGTTCAGGGGGGTCTGATCTGGCTGACTTCCCCCAGCATATGGTGCTGAGTTACTGGCAGAGCAGTGTGTGAGAGGTCTTTGGGACATTCCCACTGCCAGTGGGGAGCACTTCATATGAATTGGGGGGCAAGATTCCCATTTCTTTTCCCAGATGTGTGACTCTGTTATTCTACATACACATTTTTTTAGCACAGCAACAAGGTGAACTGTTCTCTCATGACATGTGGATGGGTTTAGAAATGCTGAAATAAAACTTAGTTCGTAGAATGCTTGAATGGTTTGGGTTGCAAGGGACTTTTAAAAGTCATTAAGTCCAACTCTCCTGCCATGGGCAGGGACACCTCCCACTAGCCCAGGTTGCTCCAAGCCCTGTCCAACCTGGCCTTGGACACTTCCAGGGATCCAGGGCCAGCCACAGCTTCTCTGGGCAACCTGTGCCAGGGCCTCAACCTGAGCCAAGAATTTCCTCCCAATATCCAACCTAAAGCATTGAGCAGGAATATCTGCACTTATTTTAGGGCAGAAGCTTGTTTTGGCGTGGTGCTGGATTTCCCTGGACCATGGAAGGGACTCTTGACAGAAGTTTGCCCTGGGCTCTGTGAGTAAAATCCTGTAACTTCTTCCCTTCATCCCTTCATCTCTTTCCCCCTCACTAAGGGCTCTGTTAGGAAATTAATTAAGTAGTACATATGAAGTATTTTAAATCTTTTGAGAGAACTGCTGTACAGAAGATTTCCCTTTCCTTCCACCTGCACACCCAGCCAGACTTTTGTTTATCCTCCCGGGAGTTTCCGTAGCCTCAGGTGCTCTGGGTCTTATTTAAAGTCTGGAACAACCAAGGCAGCCACACCATTTAGTCCTGGGGAGAGGACTAGAATCCCACCAGAGGCAACACAAGTGCTGCCTGCTCCCAGACAGGGCCCAGCTTCCAGGATCTCTCATTTGGAGCCGATGCCCACATTGGACCCGGCAGTGTTTGCATGCAAAAATTAGTTGTGTCAGCTCAGCCTTAAATCTTGGAACTGTTTTAAATAAACTGTCCTTCTCTTCCTGTAACACTGGCACGTTGGGGCCAAGAAATGGAGTTTGGGACGTGGAGTATTTTCTACAAACTGAATTTATGTTGTTGTTTTTTTTTAAAAAAAACCCCAAACGCTAGACAGTGCAAATACAGTGACTGTTCCAATCAGGATCAACATTAATTTCTTCCCAGCTTTCAAATGTTATAACTACATTTCTCCCGACATGTTGGCATCTGTGTTGGTATTTATAAATTTTTGCATGCTTTGACTGCCATGCAAATCCTTCCAGAAAGTCCCCTCTGAGGAGCTGAAGTGAGAGAGATAACTGAGCACTCAGAATAACCTTGCCTTGTAAAAGATTATTTTGCAATTAAAGTTGTGATGTTTTTATCAAATGGATGAGCAGAGAGCGACTCGCTGGTATCAGTAACAGATAAAGTTAGGGTTTACAATTAAAAGAGCAATTCTGTTTCTCTGGGCTCACATGGAAACTATCAACTCACAATTTAACATTTTGTAATATTTGCTTACAAAGCTGGAAAAGGCTCATGATGCCACGTGGCTGGCAGTGGCTGTTCCCCAGGAATGGTGTTGTCAGCCTGGTATCAGAGGGAATAATTATCAGGTTATTTAATAGAAGCAAGTGGGATTTCTGTGTTCATGTTGTTTATGACATATTACACAGTTTTATCTGTGAATGTTATTGCTCCTTTAAACACTCTGATATTCCCATCTCATCCTGAACCCAACAGGAGCAGGTGGTGCAGTTGCAGCCCTTCCTCCTTCTCCCCTCCATAACCTTGTCCATGGGCTGTAGAATCCCACTGGAATGTGTTTGAGTGCAGCTGCTGCTCTGGGAGGGACAGAACCTGTTCCGTAAACAATCCGTGCTTCCAGACCTTGGGAAGGTTGGGATTTGGTTCCCCATCCCTCACTGCACTCAGGCTGTGGATGCCCTTGGAAGCTGGATGACATTCCAGTGCTCTAAGGTCTATGTATATTTGAACCCAAACATTTAAGGATGAAATAATACAGAGTTATTTTGCTTTCTAACGTGTTCCTCGCTGAAAAGATGGAGACCGGCGATGGGGTGGGACTTCCCCTCCTGGAAAAGGTAATGAGGGAGGAGGGGAAAGCTTTGGCTTTGCCAAGGTAATCAGGAAAAGGAATAATATAGAACAAGGTTCTGTAAAGGTGCTGCAGAATATAAATAAGAACAATATACGAGGTTCCTTGTGATGTCCATCATAAAGGAGAGGCCATCAAGCCCATTACTACTCCCAATCCCTGGGAGCCTGGCCTCTCCTTCTCCCCATCCAAAAGAAATTCGCCATAACTAAATTAGGTCTATCCAACAGATTATTAGCCAATAGAATATATTTGTCAGCCTCAGAGCTCGTTAACTAAAATCATAAAATCACGGAATGGTTCAGGTTGGAAGGAAGCTCAAAGATCATCTCTTTCCAACCCCCGCGATGAAATACCATCCCTGTAGAAATCACTGGGAATTTTGCCGTTGTTTTCAGAAGAACTTGGATTTTTTTGCAGTTTTTTAGCAGGCTTTGAAGCTGCTTCTCCAAAATAACCTGTTTACTCTTGTGTAAAAGGAATATCCATAGCTCAGATATTTACACTCCTGCACTGTCAGACTGGTGGGAGATATGAGCAGTTGGAAGCAGCACTGATGGGAAGAGGGTTCAGCGTGTTCTCTCTTCTGATTAAAGTTTCAACTAAGTTTAGACTAAAGCAGATACATTAATGCACGAAAAAGTTGAATATTTAAACCTGAATACATAAAGGCATTGCAGGAAAAAGTCTGTAAAGGGATAAAGAGACATCTCACAACACCCTTTGTCGCTGATGCCACATCCCAGTGAAGTGACAACGAACTGGTCACTGTGAAACTCTCTGGCCACTAAACATTTCTCCAGAAAGAGTTGGGAATGGAGTTCTTAGGGCTGGGGAGGGAAGTCTGTGATCCTTCCTGTGAAGTTGCTGGCTGTGAGGAGCTCTGGAGCCGCATACATGATGAATGTAACCCAGTTGTGCCTGTGGATCTGTCACCGCTCCACTCGGATTGCAGCCTCATACGATCCCAAAATAGCTCTGAAAAGACATTAGTGCATAGCATGTACCTCTGTGCCATATGCTCAGGATAAAGGAATCTAATTGGGGTTGGGTTGTTGGTTTGTTTTTTTTTATAGTTTTTTTTTTTTTTGCATGTATTATAATGTTTTAGCCTCCTGCAAAATAATTCTTTTTGCTTTCAACGGCAACAGCTCAAACCTATTTGACTGGGCTTATGCAAACAACGATCCTTGCCCTGCTTTTGGCTTGATTAATGCACTGAGGGAGAAAGCTCAGAGCGAGATGGAACGTAAATCTTAGGCTAATTTTTGGTTTGGGGTTTTAAAAAAGTAATTTATTTATTTCGAGGAATGTGCTTGTTTATTTTGGTGGAATGGGTTTGTCATCTGTTGGAATGGGATCTTCTCTACCACCGTCATCAGCAGAGTTTTGTCTAAATAAATACCAAAATGATCTGATGCACAGCTTGGTGCTCTCTGGAGCGCTGAGCACCCCCCCAGCCACTTTCCATGTGTCCTGATCCTTTCAAAACATGCAGTCAGAAGTGTTGGTGGAAAATTAACTCGCATCTCTTCAGCTGTGCTGCGTTTTAAGCACATCCTTGGGTGAGAACCAGCAGTGCCACGAGCAGCAAAACACAATTTAGCCCTTGCCCAGCAGTGGGTCACATTCATATGTGATTATGTCCACTTAGAAATGTTTGCTCACCCGTCCAGGCAGGAAATAAACCACTCAGATGCAAGTGATGTGTCAAATCACTCCTCGACAGCTCAACTCGAATATCAGATTATGCTTTTCAGTTAATCCAGAACACGAAAATCTGTCACAGAATGTTTTCTCAATTCTTTTCTCAGTTATAGCTGTTATTTGAAGAAATGATCAAATACGAGCAGGGAAATCATGAGCAGCATCTGCTTGGGAAATAAGCAGGGACTATCTAAGCCTTGATATAATCAAGAGTCTCTCCGTGGTTGGCTGTTTAGGCATTGCTGTAGTAAACATGATTAAAATAGCAAAGAAAGAGCTGGTGGGGCTTGAACAACATCTGAAACAGCTCTTTTATTTCCTTGCTTTTGCATGGGAATATGTGAAGTGACCACAGGATTTGTGCCCACACTGGAGAACTTAATGTTTCTGAGTGTCGCAGAGAGCAGTGGGGTATTGGCTGGCTGTAAAACCTGCTCTTCCCTTAATTCCCTTCCCCACAGCTCCCTCATGGGTTTTGGGGAGGGGCTGCGGAGACACTGCCTTGCAAACTGCCTGGAAGTGCCCCAAAAACATCTAGATGTGGCACCTGGGGACGTGGTTTGGAGGTGACCATGGCACTGGCAGGTTAACGGCTGGACTGGATTGTCTCAGAGCTCTCTTCTGACCTTAATGATTCTGTCATTCCGTGAATTGAAACAGGTTGCCCAGAGAAGCTGTGGCTGGCCTTGGATCCCTGGAAGTGTCCAAGGCCAGGTTGGACGGGGCTTGGAGCAACCTGGGAATAGTGGAAGGTGTCCCTGCCCATGGCAGAGGGTGGGACAGGATGAGCTTTAAGGTCCTTTCCAACCCAAACCATTCTGGGATTCTAAGGTGCTTTATAATAATTTTCAGACCTTCCCTCTTATCAGCAGCACTTTACAAAGAAAAATGTGCCTGCAAACCTGTGCACTCTTAATAGATGGAAAAAAATCTGGTGGTTTTGTGCTGCTTTTGAAAACACCTTTTTTTTTCCTTTTTCTTTTTTTCTTCATTTTCTTGTCTTTTTTGACTTTGTTTACCCAAGTGCTATCTCAAGGTTTACTTTGACAGCACAGATCTCCTCAGTCCTGTTGTACCGGTGCATTTATTCAGGGTGTATTTTAAACACAACCCAGCAGCAGAAGCTGCTTTGCATCCTGCATTGTAAATGCTCCTCAGATGTGAAGTTATTGATCAAACAGCCTCGGGAGAGGCGGCTGGGGCTGAAGAACAGCATCTTCTGGAGGGAAATTAGTATTATTAGCACCTCTGGGGATCTCTGTCCTTATGTGCAGCGGTTTTGGAATGCTCCTTCAAACCCATCTGCTCCGAGTTGCTGGCGAGTGGAAAATCCAAGCATCTGCATTCCACTTGTTTGTGTACACATCAAAGTGCTTAAATGGTCAGAAGTTCTGTCCCTGGTGTATCTGAATTTATTATTTTGTCCTGCTATTTTCTTCCTAACGAGTTGCAAGGCCAAGCTCTTTGCAGGAAAAGTAGGTCCAAAACATAATTAGGAATATTTTATGTTTTTTGGGTCATTCCCATTACATGGTGGGGCATTTTTGATTTGGCTGAAGGGCAGGAAGCTTTTTTTCCCATTTGCCACTCACTGCCACCCCCTTTTACATATTATTTTGTCAAATACCTGAAACTTTAGGTGAAGGGAGCAGGGGGTTTTGGTGCAACAACCAAATCCCCAGCGGGAAATTTATTGAGTTGCCAATTTACAGGCATCTAATTGACTTAGAAAGAATTGGAATGTTTCTAAATATCCTCCTGAAATCAATGGTGGCTGCCTTTATTTTGGGCCTCGGGCAGATTGAAATTGAGACAATAAATGAGAGTGTCTCATTCCCAAAGAATGAGAGTTGGCAGCTCTGCACAGGCTTTGCTTTTGGGGGAGGAGGAGGAACAACCAAGGGCTGAAGTTCTCCCTTCAGTGACATTAAAAATGGTCAAATCAGCCTCTGGTTTGCTCTTTATAAAAAAAAAAAAAAAGCTGAATTCTGCTCTGCCCAGGTCCACAGGCAGCATCTAGAAAATGAAATACTGTTGAGAGAGCCCCAGCAAAGAGGAAAACACCCACTTTTTTAATCTCTTTCTCACTAAAACCCTTAGAGAATTCAGATGTCTGAAAACTGTTTGGAGATTCAGCCATAATTAACTAAAAATACCCTTAACTAATGGTATTTCTGGTTTTATTAGACTTTTCCCAAGCTGTGATCTGGCACAGTTTAACACACCCAAGGAGTGAGTTGGGTGCTAATGGTGCAGGAAATTGTGGAGTGAGGGGTTTTTTTGGGCTTTTATGGCCCTGTAGGATCTGGGAATGTCGATCCAACCCCTTTAATGCGGTTCTGCCACACAATATTTAAGGCTGTGAACAGATGCAGGTTCCCCCCCGACCCCGGGCACGTTCCCTCATCCACATGATCCCTTTTGAAGTCCTCCTGGTCTCCGGGAGGTGGAATTTGTTTGGTATGGGCTGGAAATCTAAATAGCTCCACAAACACAATGACAGATGGCACAATCCCAGTTGGAACGTGTGACCAGCAAACTGGCTGCGATTTGTTTTCACTCCAGGGTAGACGGCACACATTCTGTGTCTGCACAGCAGCTGGGGCAGGGATTTCATTCCAGAGCTCTGGAAGAGCGGGGAGCACTTCCAGGGGGAAAGAGGGGGAGCCGTTACCTGTGCGATTCCCCCGATAAAATCAGAGAATTTTTCTTCAGACCCATGGGAAAAGCTCCAAAAGTTGAAAATGAGTGGAAATCTATTTGATATTTATGCTCTGCATCCGCTGCATTTTAGATTGGTTTGTTCCGAGGAACAGGGAGCACAAGGGGAGTTTCATCAAGTAAAGATGTTGGATTTTTCATTTGCTGAATGTTGGTTCATTTTCCGAACAATGAGTTTTCTTGAGGGAAATTTTTTATTTTTATTTTAGCTTTGGTTTGTATTAAAAATATTTTTTAATAGGGGACTGGAAAAATGATGTGCTCTCATGTGAGTCCAAGTTAGCGATCGCTGTAAGGCTTTGAAGTGATTTCTGTAGTATTATAACAATTTTTCCCTCCTGAAATGAAACATAAATACATAAGAATATAATAACTGGAGTATTACCAGAACTAAGGAAATGGTCCAAGTGACTTTTCTCTTTAAGTACTGAACGTAATTAGTAACTGGAGTAATGCATGAGCTTTTGTGAGCACTGGATATTGTGCTTCTCTCTTTCCCCTTCTTTTTCACTGACGTGTTGACTCAAAAGGACTCTGCTCACATCCTGGGCCCTTAAAGCTGACAGCAAATTTGGTTTGCAAACAGTATCAAGTTTAAAGAACCAGACCCTGTGTCCAGTGTTATCCGGCAGCCCTTACATCTGCTTCATTTTTCCTACATCTCTCTGTATCCTGCCAAATTCCCCCAGTACATAACTTTGGCTCTCAGTCCCTCCTTTCTCCACCTGAGGCCTTAAAGAACAGCATATTTTGTTTTAGAACACCAGGACAAGAGTCCCCAGGGTGCCATTCCATGTGAGCCATGTAAAGGAGGCTGGCAGGACTCTTTGAAAAAGGGTGTTTTTTTTTAAAAAAAAAACACCCCCAAACCTGAGGAGGCTGAAAGTACTTGGATTTCACTGAAAACTAAATTCCTAAGAGGGGACACTGAGTGGGGATCTAGAAAATTAACTCTTTTAAATGGAATGTGGCTTGGCTACAAAACTTGTTTGCACTAGTTAGAATCTGAATTATATTGTCAGTGTGTGCATATGTTTGGAGATGGGTTTGATAGATAGATCTGGATACAGAACATATTTAATCCTTGGTTTCTTATGCTTTAATGACTGAGGTCTTGGTCTGGTTCCCAACACAGAAAAAACCCTCGTGCATCAACTCAAAGGATATATATCCATATTTCTAAACGTTAATAATCACAGAGCATGATCTGGATGCTTTTTCATCCTCTGATATGAAGTAGGAAAAGATGAGGGTTAAATGGGAATTCTGAGTGAAAAAAGAACTGACTTTGTTGAAGTAAAGGAATTACCTCCAAGTTTTGAATAGGGAGAAGTGAAGTTCATCTCACGGAGTAGGAAAAATTACAGACAGCACAAGGCCATCTTCATTTAAACAGATTGTTGATTAAAATCTCTGTTATTCCTCCAGATACATAAAAAAAGTGTGAGCCTAAGTCTTTCTAATTATAGATAAATTGTATCATTACTTCCTTTGCACGATTTCTTGTCTGCTGGTCTCATTTTATAAGCTGGTTTTATATTAGGAAAGCACTTTTTTTAAAGCTGTGATAAGAATAGCCTCTAGAAGGTGGCTGAAAAAAACCCAAACACATGCAAGCCTTGCTCTTGACTCATTTATTGTGCCAATTGTTTATAATTTCTCCAGGAGACATGGCCAGGTCAGACCTGATGGTGGGAAAGAGTCCTGGTTCACAAAGGACGTTCTCTTCTCATGCATTCAGAGACAGAGGGATGGTCTTTTCAGAGGGAGCACTGAGCTGGGAGCTCCTATTCAGCTTTACGCCCACAGACTGTTCCCAGAGTCCCTGTTTCCAAGGAATCCCCCATCCTATAAATATGGGCTGTGTTCTTTGTTCCTAGAAGCACACCCCAAATTGCATTGTGCTGCAATGAATGTTGTTTGCTTATGCCAAGTCAGCCACTCGAGGCTGGATCAATGACCCACTTGTTCGTTTAGTATGTTCAGGGCATTAAACTGACTAAATATTAATGAACCTGTTGGAGTTTGTGCTCACTGAACTTTTCCATGATATCCTTCAGGGAACGTGTCCCAGAACACGAGAAATTTGCTGTCCCTGCTGCTGAGACCCAATTTGGGGAGGGCTTTGGAGTGACAGAGAAATACTGTTCTCTGCTCAGGGCAGAAACTCACAGGAATAACCTTTCTGTCCCATGTGCTGCTTTTGGCTGTGCTTGCAAAGCAGTGTGAGAGTTATTCCTTGTATTATTATGGATGCATTTAATGAGGAATAGGGAGGTGAAACGACATATTCAAGGAGGATCTTGTAAGTGGCGAGGTCAAAACGTGGTGTTGTGAGTCCCTGATCTCATTGTGTGCCAGAAACAAAGAACTATGCCCAGAATTAAAGCAAAAACCAGCACACCAGAGAGGTGACAGCTCTTAGGAGTCTAATAAGAATCCCAGAATGGTTTGGGTGGGAAGGAGCAATTAAGGATTATCCATTTCCACCCACTTTCAGGGGCAGGGACTCCTTCCACTAGCCCAGGTTGCTCCAGGCTCCGTCCAGCCTGACCTTGGACACTTCCAGGGATCCAGCAGCAGCCACAGCTTCTCTGGGCAACCTGTGCCAGGGCCTCACCACCCTCACAGCCAAAAATTCCATCCCCACATCCCATCTAACCCTGCCCTCTGGCAGTGGGAAGCCATTCTCCCTTGTGCTGTCACTCCAGGCCCTTGTAAACAGTTTCTCTCCATCTTTCTTGTAGCTCCTTCAGATATTGGAAAACCAGAATTAGGTCACCTCAAAGCCTTCTCTTCTCCAGGCTGAACAATCAAAATTCTCCCAGCATTTCCTCATAAGACACAGAGCAAATCAGGGGTGGCCAACCTTGCCAAGGGGCTGGAAATACATCATAATTCTTCTGCAGCTTCACCTGCAATGCTCCATAATTAGAAGAAAATACACAAGCTGAGTAGCACAACTTCCATGTGGTGCTTCACCCTGGAAAAATCGTGGAGTAGACCCCCTTCCTCATGGACTGAATTCTAAGTAGTCTGAGAACAATCTGCCCTGGAGCACTTACAAATTACGCCAAATTGTCAAGCCGAAGTGCTTAGAAGACCAAACAGCAGATCAGTGTAAATCGATTTTGAGTTCAGAAGTACTTAGTAAAAAAAAAAAAAAAAGAGAGAGAGAGAGGAAAAGAGAAAAAAGATTCCAACCCAACAACAAAAGAGAAGATGTGTGCCTGGAGAAATCCAACAGATCTGTGCCTGGAGAAATCCAACAGATCCGTGCCTCCTTGTTGTGCGGTTTGACACAGGTGCAGAGGCAGAGCCCCGGAGCTGAGGTAGGAACAGATGCACTGCATGTTTTATAAGCCTTGAAGGACTTCTCAGTTGTGCCTGATGGTTTTGCATCTGCACCTGCACCTGTACGCAGTGATTCCTGCAGAACGGTGTCACGAGTCTCCAACAGCCGCTCCGGGGGTCCCATCTCGGTGAATAATATCCTTGGGATATACATGAGCGTGCAGAGGAATCACAGGGATGTGTGAACCTGCATTGGGGGTTAGCTTTTCAGATACTGTTTTAAGCAGGAAAAATGCTTTATTTCGTGGGGAGAAATGTAATATTGGAGGGAAAGAGCAGAACAAGCTCCAGGCGGCTACGCTGTTCGGAACAGAAAAATCCTAAATCCACAAAAATTCAGGCTGTGATGGGAAGACTGGCAGCACCTGTTGTCAGTCTAAGGGCAACAGGAACAGGAGAATAATCTCCATCTCACCCTATAACTGTGGAGATCTAGGAACAGGTTGCCCAGAGAAGCTGTGGCTTCCTCATCCCTGGAAGCGTCCAAGGCCAGGCTGGATGGGGCTTGGGATAGTGGAAGGTGTCCCTGCCCATGGCAAGGGGTGGAATTGGATGATCTTTAAGGTCCCTTCCAACGCAAACCATTCTGGGATTCCATTGATAAACGAAGTCAGCCTTGGAGGTGCTTTCCTTGCCACTCAGGTGTGCAAGGGAATTAATTAGTTAATTAACTATTGCAGAGTTCCTGACAGACTTGGTTAACGACGGCAAAAACAGAGGGCTTGATAAAATCTGGCAGGAAAACTGAGGTTATGAGACTTGTAAATCCACGTGGATCCAGCCCTGGGAGTGCTGGATGCAGGAGAGGGTGTGCAGTGCATGTTTCTTTCTCCTTGGCAGCCGAATTGTTATGCAGATTTTGGGTGGAAATCCAATCACTCCATAGCTGAGCTGCTCCATGGATATCCTGAAGTTGTCACTGCTCTGGTATCTGAGCTCTCCTGGTGGGTTGCAAATTGTTCTAGATAAATGGCTGCATTTATTTTCTTCTCCTACTGTGTCCAACCACCTGCTTTTCTGTGTTGCTGTAGGAGCTTGTAAAACACTCCACACTTCATGGATTTTTGAACTGGAGCCCATAAACATGGCAGAACAAATTTGGAGCTAATTTTACAGTGGCACTCGTTGCCAGAAAGGACCATTAATTAAAGAAATCTTTCCTCTGTCATCCGTAATAATCCTGATTAAAGGTTTTCCCTTCTAGATCTTTCAGATACATTCTGTGTATGAACTTGCATGGTCTGAAATAGAGCTGAGGGAAAGACTTGAGGTTTTTCTGAGGAGAGAAGAGGTATATTTTTCACCTTTGGAAAGTTGCTGTGAGCTAAGATCCACCTTCAAACCTGGCAACTTCAGTGGCTGCAGGGAAGCAGGAGCCACAGTGATGCACATGCTGGTATTTATCCCAAAGATCCTTGTTGCCTCACAGGGCTGTTTTCCAGGTGAAATGAAATTTGGAACGTTACACTGGTAACTTATATTAAGTGAACCAAGGGCTTTTGGCTCATAAATCAGGAGTTGTTATGCCATGCACACACTTTAGTCCTGTAATAACTGAAAACAAGGCATTTTTTATTATTTATGTAATTAGAGAGTTTGTTACTTCTTTAAGCATGAAAATGGGTATTGGTTTCATATGAGGATTTGATCCTGCTGTACCAAACCAGTTCTAAATTGCTTAAACATTGGCAGGGGCTGCCCAGGGAGGTTTGGAGTCCACAGCCCTGGAGGTGCCCAAGGAAGGCCTGGCCGTGGCACTCAGTGCTCTGGGCTGGGGACAAGGTGGGGATCAGGCACAGGTTGGACCCCACAGGCTGGGAGGGTTTTTCCAACCCAAATGATTCTGTGATAAATAGGATTGTAGAAACAACCCTGCAAAATCCAGGTTTGAAATATTTGTCTCATGCCTCTGAGCTGTCTCGGCCATCGACACAAATGATCGCTCGATGTTCACTCGCATTTCCAGCGGCAGGAAGGAGGTTTTCCTCGCTGTCTGGGCTCTGCAGCGAGCTTTTGTTGAGCACTGTTTGACTTTATTCATCTCATTGCCACTCTCCTCTATTTATTCCCATGGAGAAGGGCCTCCTCAAGGTGTGCAGAACCCTCAGAGTAGCAGCTCTCCCCCAGCTTTGTCATTTTCCAGGCCGGGAAGGGAGCGAGCGGCCGCCTGCGCACAGAGCTGTGAAGAGGTGCTTGAGAGACGAGCTCCTCCAGCGGAGCTGCTGCAAAAATAAAGGCCACTGGCAAAGGCCAGAAGGTCACAGTGAAGACTGACTGGAGAGAGAACAGAATGTGAACCAAGCCAAAATAAACAGGGTAATCAGAGAAAAGTGGAATTTTTTTGGTAAAAGTTACAGTTTTGGTAAGATCAGGAGTATCTAGAAATGTACAACCAGAAGGAAATTTTATTGTATTTCAAACATAATTTCTCCTGACATCTGATTAAATTTGTTGTAATTCTTACTTACTACATTTCACCATTGTTCTCACTCCCTTTCTATGCACTTTTTCATCACATTGCTATTACAAGGCAGTTTGCTCATCTTATCACATTCTCAAAAAGGAATTTTCTATTTCTTTAAAAAAAGCACTTTGAACTACCTTTTATTTAGAATAAATAACATTTAGAAGTACAAGAAAATATGAATTTTGTGGCACTTAAGGGACATGATTAATGGTGGGCTTGGCAGTGCTGGGGGAATGCTTGGACTAGATGATCTTTTCCAACCTAAACAATTTTGTGATTCTGCGGTTCTAAATGTAAACAGGAGGTAGATTCCTAACCTTGCATTTTTCTTATTTGAAGCAGTTGGGAATTTAGGACAATAACTTAATTATTTTTTAATGTTTGACATCCTTAGTCTGTGCTTTCTCCAAGTAAAGCTCATAAGGATCTTTCTTTGATTTGACTTCATATATATATACGTAGTCCATGAATGTCTGTTGATGTCTTCTCGTGTCTATAAATGTCCTTTATGTCTATTAATATGTCTATTAAATGCCATCTAATGTTGGAAAGAGGTTGTTATGTGAGATAAAGTAGGTGGGTGAACACCCATGTTCATCACAGGCTGTTGACACTGAGAACTGGGGACGACAGGGTGTGTTGGTGGTGACCCTTGGGGTGGCTCCCGGGAGAACTGACTTGGTGGCATCACATTTGTTGACTTGAGTTGATGCAGAGCACTAAAAAACCGGTGTTGAACTCTGTGATTTTGTTCTTTGTACCTGACTTAACCTATGAATTTACATCAGCAACTAATGACAGGTCTGGTTTATATTTATATTAAATTATATTTAACTGATTGGTGTGAGGATCTCGCCTCACAACTGAAGTGTAGGGTCACTTCTCCCAGAATTGTCCATCCCCGTGTCACCCTCCCCTCACTGACATTTTGTTAGAACAAACCCCCATCTCCTGCTGAATTCAGGGAAACATTTATTTCCTCTGTGGCCTTCCCAGCTTGGCAGCATAGGAAAGGTTTGGGTTGGATGGTACCTGTGACGAGCTGAGTTAAAGCCACATTCCCCCAGAGCACACAGAGTTAATTATCCACGTTAGGAAGCAGAACTCCCTCTCTCACACCCTATAACAGACACAATTCCGGGAGCTGAGCACATTCACACCACCTTGGGAGCACACAGAGCACTAGATTTCACTGAGGGAGCATAAACTCGTTGCCCTGCTTTGCAGGAAGCTTCTCACTTCCACAAAGTTCAGCCAAACTCCTCCTCATCTTCTGACAGCTCTTGTGGTTCCAAATCGAATCACTTCTTATCTCCTTCCGTTCGTCTAATTCCACTTTTCTCCTTCTCCTGACACGCTGGTTTTGGCAGAGGAGCACACTCTGCCAGTTTGCCATCTGGTCCTCTCTTCTTGTACGACATCACTTCCCTGAAGAGACTTTCCATGGCGCTTCAGAAACTTGTTTTATGTTTTGTCTTCACCCATCCCTTCCAGGATTTGTCCACTCATCTCTGAATTACCTTTTACCCTCCTCTTTCCATGTCTCAAGGACGCTAAACCACCGTGTTTTATGGAAGTGCTGAACATTCCGTGTCTATTTTGTCCTGCTCTGCTTCGGTGAGAATCTCTGACAGCTTTGCTAAAAACAAGAATCATTTAAATTCACTCAAAATGTATATTCTGCCCGTCCTTGTAGAATGCAAAGATTCCTGCAGAACAACAGTCCCAATTGGATGCCTGCTCCGACTACAGCTCCCTGCTGGAGAAAACTGTATGTTTTTATATACAGTGACTAAATGCAAACACTTGCACATTTAGAATTACTTATTTTACTGCAAGGCTGGGAACAAAAGTCTTCTAATCAACAAGGTGGTCTGAATTTCATGTCTGGTTTTTTTTTTTTCAGCAGACTAAATGAAGCCCTGCCAGTAAATAATGATGATCAAATTACTTCTAGAAATGTTTTTTTTTGCCTGATTTTTCTTTTTCTCTGATAGACACTTAAATATAATAAGCACATAACATTGACTTCTGCTCTGCTGCATTTATGCAATGAATTAAAAAGTATAAAACAGAACAGAAATGTCCCCATTATGTAAAATTTGCTGGCCCATTATGTATAATTTGCTGAAGTCTTTCGAGACAGAGTTACAGGTCTCACAGCCTTGACTTCAACAGCTCCACAGCTTGGAAAATACAATTTTCTGTGTTAGTTTTTTATTCACTAGTTAATATGCTTTAACATTTTCTCCCAAATGTCTTGTCTAAACTATTTTTAAAAGAGCTCACAGTCTGCTACCAAAAGTCTAGTTCAGTATTACAGTGAAAACTTAAGAAATCTGGAGATACATTTGACAACCTGAACTGCAAATCACTCCCATTGTGCTCTGCGTGGCTGAGCAGCCTCGGTGTCCTATTATGGGGATGAATTTTAAAGGAGAGATTATTATCATACTTTCATCCACATGAATTCACAGGATTCCTGGTGTGAATGAAGAAAGAAAACAGCCAAGCCAAATTCTCCTTGTGTTCTAAGTCTCGGAGATAAAACAAATGCTGCTGAACATAAGGTTTTAAGGCCAAATCCAAAAAAGGATTCAGCAAGTGAGGCAGACTCCAGTGCCTAAATCCAAAACTGCACGACCAAAATATCCTCAGCTCCGCTGGGGAAGGAAGGAAAATGTCCTGGCCATCCCCCCCTGTGCTGGTTTTCAGCTTCCCTGTGTGCCCAGCTGCCTCAGCCTGACAGGAGATGTCTGGCTCTCCCTGGGAGCCAGAAAGGAAGAGGAACGGCACGAAGATCCTGCGAGCACATCCTCCCACGCGCAGAACTCGCTTCCCATCACTCCCTTTTTTATCAAATGTTGCCGGTGGAACTGGTTGTGATGGCCCCTTCTCCACAACCGGGATTTTAGAGGGATTTGGCCAAGAAGCAGCTCGTTCTCATCTTCATCACCACCACACTGCCCCTGTCAGGAGGAGAGGTCAGAGCTGGGTGGGTTCTAGATCAGCAGCGGCAGCCACAGCTTCTCTGGGCAACCTGTGCCAGGGCCTCCCCACCCTCCCAGCCAGGAATTCCTTCCTAATATCCAATCTAAACATCCTCTCTTTCAGTTTGAAGCCATTCCCCCTGTCCTGTCACCCCAGGACCTTGCAAACAGTCTCTCTCCATCTTTCTTGTAGCTCCTTCAGGTACTGCAAGGCCAAAATTAGGTCCCCCCAAAGCCTTCTCTTCTCCAGGCTGAACAATCCCAATTCTCTCAGCCTTTTTCAAAGGCCAAGAAGGACAAGACTTTGAAGGACATCAACATCTACCTCATATGTAGAGGATGTGATGACCTGGTTATTATTTTAAAAGTCTTGGTTCCTGCTGCTTCCCTAAAGGATGTGGGCAGAAGTTGTGTTCCTGCCACCATCTCTCAGGTCTCTGAGAATCTGCATGGTTTTAAAAAAGCAAAGTTTATCCCCATAATGCTGCGTGTCCTTGTCGTTATTGGGGGAAGGCAGTGCTAAATGTGAGAAATATCTGATTCATTACCAAATCTGCTTCTGATTTTGGAAACAAACCATTGGGAGATCGTACATTTCAAAGGAATTCAGGAGAGGGATTTTTGATTCTTTTGGTATTCGCTTTATTTCCTTCAAGAATTCAAAAGGGATTTTCTCTAAAATATTCTTGCAGTGGGGGTGATTGATTTCCTGTCAAATGTATGGATTGTACAGTGGCAGGAGGAAGAGATTTATCCCAAGTGATGACATTTGTTATTGGAATTTTGGGTTTTGTTGGACTTCTGATTAAAGAAGACCAAAGATTGGTAGAGCTGCTGAGTAACTTCCAAGTGACGGTGTGCTGACCTTTCAACATCTGGATGCTGCACTTTTACCCTTCAAGGACCAGATTATGCCTCTGTTACTGGAAGAGCAGTCCTACGTTTCCTTGGGGTCCCTTCCAAGAGAAGGTAGAAGTAAGATGGCAGAGTTTGGAACATAAATGTTTATTTTTAGTGGGTCCATTATTGACAAAATCTTCTAATCAACAAGGTGGACTGAATTTCCTGTCTGTTGTTTCAGCAGCCATGGGAGAAAGTTCTGCCCCTGCTCCTGCATTTGCAAAGGCTGCTCTTGCCTTCATGGCACCTGAAGAACTGCATTTGCACTGCATCGCTCAGGCACTCGCTGTGTGTCAGCAATAATCCCAATTTTTCTATTTCTTAGTTATAAGAACACAGCAGAGTAACCTTTGATGAATTGGAAGTAATTTGACATAGATGTCAAAAAAATTCCGGCCCAAGAGAAGTTTTATTTCATTTACATGGAACATTCGTATGGAATTCCACAGCAAATATTAGCCTAAAACTATTTTTTCAAGCAATGGGTTTATATTACAGGATAAAACCTTTAATGAGCTCAAGCTGGCTTCAGTTCAAAATTGCAGCTGGTTTTTTAAACATTAAAACTGTCCCTTCAGCAACCAAATCCTAACCACTGAGGTTGCTGTGCTCAGTACCTTTTCCTACCTCAGGCTTGTGTGCAAGGGTGGGACGGTCCTTTCCAGCAGATCCAGCTGCAGGACACTAAAAACCAGTGTAGTGAAAATGGTAGGAATGCTTAATCCGAGAGGAGAGACAAACCCAAACCAGATCAAAAAGGAATTAGATCTTTTGCAGCAAACAACTGATTCGCGTTTTGTCAGTCTGGTTTTTACAAGAGCCTTTAACATTTCTGTCCATGAGAGACAGTGTTTTTTAACTGCAGGGCTGAATTCCTTCAAGGCTTTGGGACCTCATCCTGTGGTAAATGAATGTCCATTGACTTCAGCTGGACCAGGATCAAGCCCTTTAAACATGCAATGAAACAGCTTTGTAAAGCCTGTGAACTTGAGCCCGGTATTTATCAAGTCTGTGTCATATTATATGTTGAAATCAGGCAACAATTGTGTTTTCACATGGCTTTGGCAGCAAACCAGGAGAGTCTTGGGGACTTAACTGACTTTCTCATGGAGAGAGGCTGGAGGAAATATTTTTCCGACACCCTGTTGGGGTGGTTTGCTCCCCGTTGTCTGCCAGCAGCTCTGTCGTGGTGCTTGGCTCTGCAGAGGCTCTCCTCTCCATTTATTTGCAGTTAATATTTTAACCAGTATTTATGGGTGGAAAGACCCCTAAGTTCCTCAGCATCAGGACTGTAATAAATCCATCAGGCTGAGCCACTGCTCCTCCATCAGCTTCTGGTAGGGAAATACCCCAGTACATGTGTGGAGAGGTTTGGTTGGTGGGGACATGTGACAGCTTTCTGTGCACTGGTGGAATGAATTGTTGAGTCTCATTTAAATTAAAGACAAATTTTCTGACACTGGTCTTGGATAAATTCAGTCTGGGGATCCACAATGCTGAAAAAGGAGTGAGAATACTGGTATTTCGCCTCAATATTTGCACGATGTTAAATGTGCTGTTAAAATGGTGAGACTTAGAAGATGGACCTAATGGACTGTAATAATATATAATCCATCCCTGCAAGATAATCTCTGTACTCACAGGGTTGACAGAGTCAAAGCAAGTCATCCACTGAGATCACTGTAATCAGGCTGCTCTCAGTATTTCTCTTCATTTCAAAATGTACATCTTGAGTCTGCCTGCATTTGCTTTGGCCAAACATCGAGACATTTAACAGCTGAAAGATGATAACTCCTGATAGGGATTATCATTAAACCTGCTTCTTGTTTGTTTGGATGTTATCTCCCGTGTGATTGATAAAGCATTCAAATCCCATGCAGAATATAAATTGAAATAACAGGCATTTGAATGTGCCAGCAGCCAGTTCGGTGGAGACCTTTGCAAGCTTTGAGGCGCCGCCTGTGCAGGGCCTGAGCAGCTTCTGGGACAAACAATGACATTCCTTAAGGTTTTTTGAACTTCCAGTGTTTTGTTCATTGCCTCCGAGTTTTGCAACAGCAGAGAACCAGCTGAGGAAGGGAAAGTGTGGGAACATGAGCAACAATGGTTGTCTGAATGCCTCCAAAAGGCCCGGGGGCAAATCCTATTAATTAAAAGAAATAGGAAGCTCTGTGGGTCTGCCCGTGCATGGGAGTTTCAGTGTGTGTGGGGCAGATGGCTCAGTGCAGTGTGAAGGGGTGCTGCGCTGTTTGCAGGGTTGGCCACAGGCCAGGACATCTTGGACTTCCCTACACCAGCTTCCGAGCATGGCACAGGGCTGGGTGGTGTGTCCTTACCTTCCTGCTTGGCCATGTGAATCAGAGGGATGGTGGGTCTGTGTCCTTCCCAGGTGCTGTGTCCTACACACGTTCTCTGCCCCACCAGACTTTCTGCAGCCCTCCCAGAGTCACCTTCCCTTTGAGACGGAGATTTCCAGCCCTGACACTGGTTTCTCCAGGCGCCCCCAGAGCAGGAAACCCTCAGCTGTGTCTGTCTTCATGCAGCAACAGGCTTATCTCAGGCAGCTTGTGATCAGGAGATGAGGCTCTCTCAGACCTGGAGCACTGGTGGGGTGAAGGTACGTGTGGGCTGCCCTGAGATTGGTCCGTCACTGCTGGGGCTCTGGGAACCCACAGCTTGTTTTTCCTCTCCTGAGAGCTCACCTGAGCCTCCCACTATATCCAGGGTGCTGGGGTGGCAGGAATTCTGCCCTCTCCACTCCCCTCCTGTCGCTCCTCCAGGCACCAGAAGTTCCCGAGAAGGTATTTTTATAGCCTACATTGTCGACGTGCTCCTAAAATTTGGCTATCCCTTTCCTGCCATATGTCCCTGGCAACTCCCTGGAGCTGAAGCAACCCCCCTGACAGCCAGCACAGAAGCTGTCAATCATGGCCACATCCCTCCAGTCACTTGACAGGTCCCAGGGACCACCTGCTCCTGGGAATGACTCCTTTCTCTCACCCCCCCCCATCTGCCTTTTCCACCTCAAAGCTGTCCCCAATCAAACACCTGCTATTTCCTGGATCCATAACTCCTGCCACATTTCCATGCCCTTTCTTCCATCACCTGGAAAGAAAATCCAAATCCAAGGACTACCTGTCAGTGGCAATAGTGGCCATAAAGGGAAGCAGCTTAAGCAACGTGTAGTTTTTACTGCTCTTGTTGGCATGACTCGTGTGAGCGTGGAGTTTCAAGCCCTGTCTCTTAACTCCTTCCAAAGTCACTCACAGCTCATATCTGAAATTAGATTTGAAGTTTTGAGGCATCCTGTGTGTTTGTGAGCTCCCAAAGTTTGCACAAGGATCTCTCTGGCTGTTCTTCAGAGTCTTGGGTTACTCCGAAGAACTGCGGAACTTCAGATGTAAAAAGAGTGTGAAAATGGTAAATGTTGCTGCGAGTTGCTGTTATTACTATTGATATTTTAATTACTACTGAATTTATTGTTTATGTTTGGCTTGTATTTCAGTGCCTGAGTCATTGGTTTCACTCAGATCAAAGAATAGCTGCCTCTGAGGAGAGAAGGGCTTTGTTTCAGGGCTGGCTTCAGAGAGGAAGTTTCACTCGGGTGGCAAGAGCTGGTCCAACAACTCTATTTTTAGGCTGATAAAGAAAGTAAACAGAAACCAAAAATTGCCAGATATCAGGCAGATTTGTTACAATGCAAAGATAAAATACCTATTGCTGAAAATGTAATGTGAAATCCCCTGAAAATTACAGTTCTGCTGTGTCTGAGCACGTTCTAGAGCCATGGTGAAAGTGGGGTGTGGGACACACAGGGGAGAAAGAGGAGGGGACCAGGACTGTCCATTTGTGGTGGACTTGCTCAAAGGTCAGCTCAGACATCTAGAAAACGTCTTCTGAAGCAAGAAACAGCAGCCTTTTGGGTTAGTACCAAAAGATTGGTGCTGAAATCCATCTTGGGTCTAGTCCATACAACATCATCTTCTTTAATCTGACCCAAAAGAAACAACTGCGGCTTTTTCCTCATGTGTGTAAGTCCCTCACTCTGATTATCAGAGCAGAATTCGGATTGCAAGTGCTGTGCAGGGAAAACGTGGAAGAAATATCTGCAGCCTCCTTAAAAACCTTGAAAAGACCGAAAACACCTTTACTGAGACATCTTTATTTAGTAGCATCTTTATTTACAGCAATCTTCATCAGCAGGATATCAAAGATATCAGAGACGTCTCCTTGTATATTTGCCTTTTCAGATTCCCAAAAATCTTCATTCTGTTCATTCTATCTCTTCATTAATTTGTCTTTTCCTCTTCCATTCGAACATGATCTTCTGGTTCCTTTTTCAGGCCTTGATTTCTGCTGCAGCGCTTGATTTTTTGACTTTTTTTTTTTTTTTGTGTGTGAGTGACTAGAGCCTTTCTGGGAAGAAGTGAAATTATTGAAGATATTTCAACTGACTACAAAGCCTGATTTGGAAACACTATTTTGATTTACTGTCAAATGGGAAAATGTCTGATGCAATTTTGGAGGTCTTAAATCTTCAGTTTCTAATTATGATTGTTTTTTGTTTTGGGTGGTTTTTTTTTTTTTTGTGCTGTAATATATATTCCTTGGCATTGTTTAAAGTTGTTTTCCTGATCAGAGGTCAGATGAAAATGAAATGCTGATATCAAAAGCAGCTACAGCATAACTGAGTGTGCACCTTCAGGAGGAACATTAACTTGATTAATTCTTGAAAACAAAAAATAGAGAAGAAAGTGTAACATTGATTAGGTGGGTTTAAGGAGGAAATTAAAGACTTTAATTATAACTAGATTTAGATTATAACTAGAATTAAAGGGTATGAGCATTAGTGGTTACTTAGAAAAAAAGGTACCTTTTTTCTTCTTCCCAGTGGTATTTTTGATCATTTTGTAATAAAACAATGAAACCTCTCCGGCACATTTTGTTCCAGTTTTTAAAGGTCACCACATTTACACTTTAAGTAAGTCAAGATGCAGGGAATGACGTACTCTGGCCAAATATTTTGCCCAGTATAAAAGGCATAAAAAAAAAAAAATCTCCTTGTTTTATCTCTTATTTTAATACTGATTTTTTTTTTTTTTGTCTCTTATTTTAATAATGGCTTTTTTTTGGGTGATGATGAGAGGTTGGAAAGCCTCAACAGCCTGAAGAGATGTTTTCTTCTGCTCAGTTCTGCTTTTCCATGTGATGCTTCTACTTCTCTCTCCTCTGCTGTGGTGAACCCTTGGAGCCATACCCTGCACTTCCATGGGAAGGTCTGGAATGATCCCGCCTTGTCTCCTTAGCCTGGGGCTGGGCAGCCACCAGGCTGCTTGAGACAGGGCTCGGGATCTGCTGGAGCCACTCTGGGCCTGGCACAATTAGACACGGTTTGTCAGGAGGTCTCTGTGCCGGGAATCACCCCCGGAGAGGTGGGAAAAGGCAGCTCTGCCTGACTCAGGATGCCAAATTTAAAATTTTAATAGTAAGGACGACACTGAGGAGACTCAGGGAGGACCTTCTTGCTCTCTACAGCTCCCTCAGGAGAGGTTGGAGCCGGGTGGGGGTCAGGCTCCCAGGGAATAAGGGACAGGACGAGAAGAAACAGGGTTCTACCAGGGGAAGCTTAAATTGGAAATCAGGGAATAGTTCTTCCCAGAAAAGGTTGTCTAGCCATGGCAATGGTCCCCCCATGCATGGTGGGATTTAAAATCCGCGTGGATGTGGCACTTGGGGACATGGGTCAGTGGTGGCCTTGGCAGCAATGGCTTATTGGTTGGACTAGATGATCTTAGAGGTGTTTCCCAACCTAAATACCTTTATGATTCCATGTTAAAATGTATAAAATACATAAAAATGGCCTCACTGTAGCTCACTTGCGCTGCTTTTGTGCCTCTAGTGTGACCCTTGCCCCCGTGAAGTTTGTGCGTTGCCGTTAACTTTGGTAGAGCCACAGTTTTGCCCCGGTTTCCCTTGTTTTTATCTCTCCTGACCTACTTTTCCCGCTGCAGACCCAGAGTGGAGTTAGGATTCAGTTCTGACTCAAGCAGCCAGAATAAAAAAAAAAAAAAAAAAAAAAAAAACTATTAAAAAACAGCTTACAAAAATTTTTTT
>VZRE01010990.1:175039-266981 GCA_013396775.1 Cephalopterus ornatus
AAAAAAAAACAAAACCACCCAACACCAACCCTCTGCTTCTTTCCTTCTGCTCTGGTTTCATTTCATCTGGAAATTACCAAGATGCCATAAATATGAGAACCTCCAGCCCCAAATTTCAGAGGCACCGTTCAGAGCAGAGCTGCTCTTAGGGGGAAACTTGATATTCTAGCAGCAGAAACCGGTTTGGGTTTATATTTAGTGACTTGCATACTTACTGAGTGATTAGAGTCTTTTCCATTTTCTGGCATGGGTGAAATGGTATGTTAAGACAGGATATAATCCTTTCACACTCCGCAGGCAATGTCACAGTGTGATGTTGGCACCGTGTTAGGCTTCCTTAACCCTACAACATGTTGCATATTCGCTCTTGGCAGTGTTTTAGAGGCTACAGGCACTAACCCAGAGTAATCTTATTACCTATAACCAACTGGATCTGCATGGAAAGGGGAGCTCACTGAGGAGAGAAACACAGCTACAGTCATTTGAGATTCAATTAAAAACTCTTGCTTCAGTCATTCCTGGGAGTCTGGAGCAGATTTCTTCAGCCTCCTCTTGGAACTGACACTTTCATTGAGGATTTTCTGAAATAACAAACATAAACTGCTGGTGTTCCTTCAACATCCAAATTGCATTTGAAATACGTTTTGCAACATGTTTTCTAGACAAATGTGGGCAACATCCTTATTTATCTCTGTGGCGTGTGCTAGCTTTGGAATTCTGATTTCTACCAACTTGGTCAAAAGGGTTTGACTTTGGAGAAAATGTACTGATTGAACTTCTTTACTATGTATTTCTTGATTAATTTTTTTACTATATTTCTGCAAGTTTATTTCCATTCCCTCTCACACAGCTCATCCAGGAAAAATCCAGGCATTCTAACTGAAAACTTGGAGATAGAAGCAGGAATTAAACCACAGAATCACTGAGGTTGGAAAAGATTCCAAGATCATCATGACCAACCTTTGACCAAAAGGTCTTTGTCTTTGCCTCAGAAAAAAAATCCTTGGAAAACCAGACAATTATAATAACAATTTTAACAACGACTTTAACAACAGGCACTGAAGCAAAAGAGATAATTATTTTACAAAAGAGATGTTTATTGTCTTGCATCATTCGATAATAATAATAATAATAATAATAATAATAATAATAAAAATAGCAGAGAATTGGGGAGCAAATATTGTGGCTGTAAAAATATTGGGGTGTAAAATTTGTGGACATTGATGCTGCTATTAATATTGTACAGCTACTGTGCAGGACTGATATATATATAAAAATAAAAATATATTTATATAAAATATATTTATACATATATAAAATATATGTAAAATATATATGAAGCCAGATGTATATGAGGGTTATAAAGGTATATAAAGGAAATAAGGAACATGGAACTGCTGAGCACTGAAGCCTTGCACGTTCCCAGTGAAAGGAATGAGGAGAGAGTCCTTTTACAACCTTAACTCTGTGGATTAATTGTTTATCCTAAATCTCCCCTGGCACCAGCTCGGTGTCTATGTGGCTGGTACGTGTTTTGTAACAAGTTCTGTGGGAGGCGATGTCAAACATCTTATCACCAGTATTTCAGAGCTCTTAGGTGCAGTCATCACTTCTAACAATTTCGTCAAAGTCATCCTCAAACTATTTTTTTGCTGCCTGAAACTATTCCAGTCCATCTTTTTTAAAAAAAAAAAAAAATTATTTATTTTTTTTCTACTGTTATTTTTAATGAATCAGTCAATCAAAGGAACTGGTCAAACTTTGTGAGTCACCAGGATTTTTTAGATAACTTGCCAGTGTGTTTTGCAACATTTCTGCTGGTCTAATTAACCACAGAAAACCAAAGTGTAACTGTTTGAACAATAGGGATGAATCTCAGTGACATATTTGTTAAAGAATGGGGGGAAAAAAAGACAAAAGGCATTTGTAGACTTTGGGCTTTCCTGTTGAGGTCAATCCCAGCAGTGAAAGCTGTAAATCACCTCCCAGCTTTTTGTGTGCTCCTTCACCACATCCATGAGACCAACACGCTGCTCACGTCAATAAGTAACCCTAGCTCAGACTAATTAAAATGGATAATTTCATTTCAAGTTATTTATTTGTGTATGAAAACACATTCTTTAGGATAATTGTGAGGTTTAAAGGTTTGTTGTTGGGGTTTTTTTCCCCCAGTAGAGTGTGGGTCCTGCAGGTTGTATGGTTTTAATACTCTGATAGGAAAGTTTAATGTGGGAAAGTAACATAAACGTGGTGTTTCCTCAGTGAGATGCTCGAAGGGAGATTTCAGGTTTTATACAGCTCTTTGACAGACAGTTAGAGGGCTTTTCCAACCTAAATGATTCCATGATTCTGCTTATGGGTGCTGCATCCATATGATCAAATATGAGCTTAAAAATTAGCAGCACAGAAACTCAAAAGATGAACTGGCGAAATTGGGGTTTGCATCATTCTTATAAATAACTTCCTGTTCCTCCTCTGAGTCATGAAAACCAATCAAACCCCATTCCCTGGGCACCCAGGTATCAATTATTTCCACTGACAGATCTTTTTGTAGTCTTTCTAATCCTGGACCCAAATAAGCTGCTGTTTATGTGAGTGTGTCATTATTAGTATTAAAATGAAAAATAACTAGTGCAGAACCCGGATTTTTAATGTTTGGGGACTGAATTTCTGGAGTTCGGTGCCCAAAGAAGTGCAAGGTGAGTAGGAACTCTTTGCCATATAAGTCTGTCAGTCCATTCTGATATACAGCCATTTGGTTCCACCTTCTTTTCTCAACGTGCAGGTTTTTCTAGGCCAAATACATCCTTTGAGGTTAAAGCAAACTCTGGAAGGTCCAGATAGCAACAGGGCAGTTTTATGAAATATATATATGGCCACCAGTGGTACAATTGCAGTGTCAACAACAGGCAGAATAATCTACATCATCATAAAATATGAAGCAGCAACTTCGGGACAGTTCATTCCAGTATCAAACCGTGAACATTTTTCCTTTCCACTTCCAAGTTTACTTTGGTTAAGTTTCCATGTTTTGGGTGTGCTAAATGTCAGGAAACCTGTGTTTCCAGTGCTACAGCAGGGCCTGGCTGGGGCTTCCAGTTTTGATGAGCAAACATCTCCAGGCTTGTTTGGAAAAGCCTCGGTGGTGACCACAACCACCTCAGTGGTGCTGGCATCTGTCCGTGTGGGATGAGAGCCAGCCTTGATGTGACCAGGATTTATGGAACACCCTGGTAGGGAGAGATTGGTTTAGTTTATCAGAAAAATGAGAGCAGCCTGGCAGGGACGGGGAGATCCCCAAACACGGCTGCAAAGCTCAGCTTTAGAACATATTCCCCCTTGGAGAGCTCAGTTTGGAATAAAGCGCTCCCTGGGCTCTCTCCCTTGTTTGCCAGATGTGGTTTTCCTGCCTTTCAGAGCACTAATTGTGTCCCAACTGGTGTGTTTTATGGCTGTGCCTGTACCTGTAGCAAAACAATTAAGGATTCAGCTGTGCCTCTGGAGGGAGGGAAGGGACAGAGAGGAGGGAGCAGAGCGGTGGCTCCAGGGAAATGGCAGGACCTGTTCTGCCTTCATGAGCCACGGGGCCTCACGAGCAGTAATACCTGCAAAACACATGTTGTAAACACCCTTCCCAGACTGCCAGCACATGTTTCCCTGCTCAAAAGGCCCCTTTTAATACTGCTGGCATTGCTAATCTAAATCTGTTATGGGGGGAAGGATTATTGCCCTACTCCAGCCTGTGTGAGTCGGGGGGGAAATTCCCAACTAACATCCAGGGCTTGGTGTTTATGTTCATCTGGGAAAACAGCTCATTTTTCAGTTTGGGTTTTGCAGTTTACAGATGAATGACAGTTCAGAGAGCTGTGGCCTCCTGTGCACGTGGTGAAGGTGTGGATGCAGGTTTTTACAGCAGGAGTCTGTGACTGGGAGTTGAAGCAGCTGCCCTGTTCCTGCAGGACCCTTTGCTTTAAACATGCCGGGGATCTGCCCGGTGTGTTTTATTCCCACTGGTTCTCCCAGTGATAAGTTCATCCCACTGACTGGTTTTGGCTTAAGCTGCTGAATAGAGATGTGTGGCCAGCGTTCATCATCTGCTGCTCTCCTGTTCTGCTGGTGGATGGAGACCTGGACCAGTTGTCTCCAGAGCAGCTACACATCAAAGCAAAGAACTCTAATTCATTGTAGAGGTGAAATAACAGAGACAGGGGCTTATAAAGTGTTCTCCAAGTCACCAGGAGTGCCCAAAGAGGCCTGGGGATATAATGATGCATTACAGAAAAGCTTCCTTTTGTATCAAGAGGAATAATGAAGATTGTTCTGCAAACGCACAGGTTGGGTCTGTGTGAACCTCTGGAGTGCTCTGTCACAGGCAAAGTGTGAAAGCTTAATTTACTTTTATTTTATTAAAAAAAAAAAAAAAAGACCTAAAGCACGAATTTGTATGGAGGGGTTAAGAATTGTGAGTAGAGGGGAAGGTTCCACAATACGATGTTTTGTGTAGGATGGCAGGACTCGGAATTACTCACACAGGTTTCAGGTCTGTTGAACAGACAGTTCCATGCCCCAAATCCCAGAGCTCACTACAAACCTGGCTTAGTGCTGGAAACAGCAGCAAAGTTAGCAGAGAAGTAAAGATAATGATTTATATGGGAGGTGAAAAATTATCCCTCGAAGAAAACCCACCCATTTCTACTCCCTCGTGCTGTTGCCTGGCCTCACAGAGACAGGTCTGAATCCATTTTTAAAGTGAGAAAGCACAAAGCTGCTGTGCTCTGCTCTGCTTTGCATTATTGAAGAGGAGACACTGGGTCATTACTAATGCAGTGAAGCACCTGGACCTTTGCTCTTTGGTTAAACATGCAGGTCTTGAGAGGAGATTACAGGAGGATAAAGTACAATATCTTTCAGACTTAAGTGAGCTCAGGTTGAAAGACTGCATTAAAAAAAAAAAACAACCAACCAACCCCGAAAATGTGGAAGCCACTTATTGCACTTGCCAAATTTAAGTGGTAGCATTAGGTTTGTTAACTTAACCTTTGGTAAAGGAAAGTCCTTCTCTCCGCTCCTGGAGTTTCTTGTAGAACTCTCATCCAAACCCCTCCTGATTCTTGGAAGCAGGGTCAGGAGTGGCTCCTCCAGCTGCTGAGAGCACAATTCCAGGCAGTGCTTGCTGACAGGGACTTATTTGCCACAGCTGCCTCTGGACTCAGCCAACAGAAATGTGAAATATCTGCAGAAAGCACGGCCAGGAAGCAGGGAACGGAGCAGTCCCAGGGCTGCTGCGCTGGCTCTGCTGCACAAATAGCTCTCAGTGTTTGGGCTCTGCCTTTTCCTGCATCCTAAACCTGCTCAGTCACCTCACGTGGAATCATTAAGGTTGGAAAAGCTCCCTAAGATCTAGTCCAACCTCAGCACTGCCAAGGCCACCTCTAACCCACACAAGCGTCACATCCCCACGGCTTTAAATCCCCCCAGGGATGGGGTGTTGTCTTGTCAGGGGGTAAAAGAAGTGTTGCTTTCCCAGCTGCCACTCCCGGGGCCTTAAATTGGCATGGAAAAGCCTCGTGATGGGGGATATTTTGCTGAAAGCTTCAGGATTTACCAGAGAAATGTTTGTAATTAGTGCCACCACGTCCCACTCCTTCAGCGTGTGGCACCAGGGCCATCAGCTCAGAGGAACTCCAGCTCTGAGATGTTGCCAGACAAATGGGAAAAGAGGGATAAAAAACCCTCTGGTAATGGCAGACAGACCGTGGCACAGGGCAGGAATGTCATGCATGATCAGGTATTTCAGTTTGGGGTTTTTTTATTTTTTTTTTTTTTATTTTCCCTTCAAGTCTTTGGGGAAGGTGGGTTCAGCAGCTCAAGAAAAGAGATGCCAGAGTTTCTGACAAGTTAATTAAGCTTTCACTTCGGAGTATTATATGTACAGTGAAGAAAAGAAACTTAATTGTCTTTGCAGTGCCTGACAAAACCCAAGAAAAATGCCTGCATATTTTCTCAGTTTTGCCTCTATTTTTGATACTTATTCAGTGTGAGCATTATACTTTCATGGGTTTAATTAAAAGCCAAGTTTTGGAAGCTTCTCAAACGGTAGTTTTGGTACATAGATGTGTGCATTTAAAGAAATATTTATGTGAAACCTAAAGCTTGAAAGGAAGGAGAGAGGCTTTAAAATGGATCAGCTGCCTGGATTTTTATCTTTTGTCCAAACTACCTCCCACCTCCTGGTGTTTAAGATAACTCATGGAGAGGTGAGAATGCCGCTTAGGCCACTTCCAGGGATTTATGATCTCATACAAACATGACAAGCAGTTCTTCCCTTGCTAAGAGCAGTGTTTCACTTCAAATCTCTCTCAGTATTTCTGTTTTAATTACTCTGTGCAGCACAGAAGCAAATCGTGGGTTTATAAACAGGTTAATAATCAGTTACTGATAGGACAAGAGGAAATGGCCTTGAGTTGGACCAGTGGAGGGTTAGATTGGAAATTAAGGAGAATTTATTCCTGGAAAGGAAGGTCAGGCATTGGAACAGGTTGCCCAGGGCACTGGTGGAGTCCTCATCCCTGGAAATGCTCCAGAAACGCGTAGATTTGGGGACATGGGTCAGTGGTGGCCTTGGCTGTCCTGGGGGAGTGGTTGGACTCCATGATCTTGGAGGTCTTTTCCAACCTTCGTGATTCCATGATCTTTGATTTTGTATTTTTTTAAATCTTCAGCCATTTTGTCCTTTGCTGTGAGAGTTGTTAAAATATAGTTGCTATAGAATTGAGAGTGGCACAGAGAACATGAATAACACATGGTTATTCATTATTTCATGATAACTCAATAATGCAAGAATTGCAATTATAGGGATGGAAAAAAGAGATATAAAAGGACTTTTTATTCATAGAATCATGGAATACCCTGAGTAGGAAGGGATAGAACCACGGAGTCCAACTCCTGGATCTCAGTGCAACAGGAGTTTAAAGGATTAGATAAAATTGGGATTGATTTGTGGCTACCAATTCAATTATTTAATTGATCAACTCTTCTTAGTGCTTGTCACAGGCCATTTTCCATGAATGCAATTTCAAAGGGAAGCTGTGAAAAAGTTTAAATATATAATTATATAAATATATACCTGCTGCTTGTAGGTGTTGGCTGAAGAAGGGGAAAAGGAAGAATCACGCCTTGTTCCTAATTGCTACTGAGATTTTCCTTGGATGGTTTTTCCTGGAAACCCGTGTCAGAGCTGGTGCATTAAACAGCATTTCAATCTCTGACTCAAAACTTACTGGAAATCCAGTTATCAGCCTTAGTTGAGAGATAGAGATCTGGGGCATGATGAGAAGTTTGGCTGAGCACTGACATAGAGAGGCTTATTTAAAGGAGTGTGTGGTGTGTGTGTCAGCAGAGATGCTCCAGGCAGGAGGAAGAGTTGACTACTTATTTATTTAATTACTCAGCTCTGCCAAGGCCTAGAAATCAGGTTTTTAAAGTGGAAACTGAATCCTAGAATGAGCTTTTTTTTTTTTTTTTTTTTTTTACATTTTCCTCTCTTTTTTTTCTTTTTCTGTTTGTTTGTTTGCTGTTTTTTGTTTGTTGGTTTTTTTTTTTTTTTTTTTTAATTTTTTTGGTTTTAAATTGCCAGGCTAAAATATTCCCCAAGCAGGCTGCCTGGGCAGCACCCACAAGCTCTTGCTTTTCTGCCTTGCAATCTTCTGTTTCAAGCACCACCTAATGGCACCGGTGCACAGTGCAGAGCATCCCTGCGTCCCACGTTCCTGCATCCCTGTGCCACAGCTGCCTCTGTCTCCGAGCAGGAAAAGCTGTCCAATTCAGAGCTCAAACCCCAGTCCCAAACTCTGAGAGCTGGAGGGAGCTGATGTTGTCTCTTAAAGCCCAAACCAGCCTGAAATGCCCAGGATTTTATGATTTCACCATGGAATTATCCGACCAAGTCAGCAGGCAGCGTGATGGGCTCAAATAATTTCCCTAGTAGAAACAGGGAATATTTAACTCTTTAAAACTTCTTATTTCACTCCTTATTCTCCCATTTTTTAGGGAGAGGGAGCTCAGAGCAGGAGCTGCCACTTGCCTGAGCTTTTTGCCTCATTAAAGCACTATCAGATGGGCTCCTCCCCTGCCACAGGCACAGCTCCAGATCACTTGATAAGGCAAACATGCATAGCACAGGCTTGTATCAATAATTAATTTCTTTTAATCCCGAGTTTCTGGGGAGCCTGGGAATCTGGCTTTCCCAATAGCCCATCAGAGCAGCTGTCTGGGAGCCAAGGTTTCGAGTAAAACAAGTAGGCAAATGACCCAACAGGAACAAGTCCTATCAGATTGATCCCTTCCCCAAATCATTTGGATTTCAGCACGTCAGCACTTCTGAACAAAGCAGGATTTAATCAGAAACTCCTGGAACAGCTTCAGTTTTGACCTCAGTAATAATTCTTCATGCTTAGAAAATGCCATTTCTTCACTCTCCCATCCTTTCCTCTCCTTTCCTGTTGCTTTCTTTTTGCTTCATTTAATTTGTTTTGAGCATGATCTCGTGGCTTCCAGATCTCCTGGTGCTGTTGGGAGTCTTGACATATGTGGGATTCTTCCCAAAGCCGCAGCCGTAGGAGCTGCAGGAGGAAGGGCATGTCCTGCCCTCGCTGGTGTGGAAGAGAATCTGAGATTATAAAAACCAGCAGTCAAAAGCTGTTCTGTTAGAAGTTTTGGAGTTCAAGAGTTGTGGTCTCTGAATATCTGAGGGTGGCCCAGAGGCCTGTGCTCTGATCTCTGGGGTTTTGGTGTTGCCTGAGAACTCAAATGCTGTAGGGAAGAAGGTGTCCCGAAGCTGTTCCGTGACACAGAGGGATTAACCTGGAACATCTCCAGAGAATCCCAGGCCAGAAAATACAGGGTTTGGTTTCTCTTTGTGCCTCCTCTTTCTGGTGTCTAAAGGCACCAAATTTCTAAACCTAGCAATCAGAAATTAAAGATCAACAGTGCTGCAGGGATTTGTCCCTGAATCCAGCGTGTTTCCAATTGGGTTTCATTAGGAAGGGTATTTTACCCTCAAATTAACCTTTGTTCTATACAGCTCTGCTGTTGTGCAACTTTTATGACTATGAATCAGAGATGTTGGACTATGAACTTGAAATTATATGTATTAAAAAAAAAGTAATTAATTCCACATGACAGTGAGCTTCCTGAGAAGACAGGGTGTGGGGGACAGTTTGGACAATCCCCTCATTCTTGCCATTCCCAACATGAATTACAGGCCAGCTGTGAAGCAGAAGAAAGTAGGGATTTTAAAAGGAAATTCTAAAATCTTTTTATTTTTTTATAATCCAGTGACACAAGCACATTAAATGCACACAGGGTGAGAGTAGCTCCTGTTCTGGTGTCATAGAATTCCAGAGTGCTTTGGGAGGGAAGGGAGCTTAAACCTCATCCAGCCCCACCCCCTGCCACAGGCAGGGACACCTTCCACTAGCCCAGGTTGCTCCAAGCCCTGTCCAACCTGGCCTTGGACACTTCCAGGGATCCAGGGGCAGCCACAGCTTCTCTGTGCCAGGGCCTCCTCACCCTCACAGCCAGGAATTCCTTCCCAATATCCCATCTCTCCCAGCCCTCTGGCAGTGGGAAGCCATTCCCTGTGTCCTGTCCCTCCATGCCTTGTCCCCAGTCCCTCTCCAGCTCTCCTGGAGCCCCTTTAGGCCCTGCAAGGGGCTCTCAGGTCTCCCTGGAGCCTTCTCTTCTCCAGGTGAACCCCCCCAGCTCTCCCAGCCTGGCTCCAGAGCAGAGGGGCTCCAGCCCTTGGAGGATCCTCACTAAGGAAGTCCAGAATTCCATATCTTTTCTGACTTTCTGCTGAAGAGTTGTAGAAGTTGTTTCTGGAATGGCACAAATCCAATAAACCCTCTTGGTCCGTAACCTGCTCCTTGGCTTCTCAAATAGGAGTTTTATCCAGGGATATGAGGGGATTCAACGATAGAATTATTTTCTATAATGTGCAACTGTGACTAATTTTTGAAATGGAGGCTGCTCCAATTCCAGTTCAGAGAGGGGCTGCTGCTGCTGGAATGTGTTAACTGGGACATGGCATGAGCTGGATCCCAGTGGGTACCAGATCCCAATGCCTCCCAAATCCTCTGGATGTGCTCAGATGCATTTCGGGAGGTACCTGGAGGGCTTTCAGACCTAACAGGATGATGTTTCATGAGATTTATGCCCTTCCAGCAGAACTGGCTGGTGAGGGTGTTGTTCTGGATTGTAGCTTGGATTAAGTCAATAATTCCATGCCAAATTCAGGTGTTAGACTTTGATCATCCCTGTGGGTCCCTTCCAACTCCGGATATTCTCTGGTACTTTGCATAAAGTAACATTTTCATTTTTAAAATGTTCTAAGACCATTTTAAAAAATATTTCCAAACCCAAAACGCTGAGGTTGCAGTCCCAGCTTTCCAGAAGAACGGTACATTTTTCACACCATTATTCTCCTATACTTCTAAAAAAACAGTATTACCTTATAATTACAAGTGAGGTTTAAAATAAAAGCAGTGGAAGTTATTATTCCAGTGCAAGAATTGTGTTCCAGGAGGTCAGAGCTACCTGAGCAGGGACTTTTCTTGGAGACTTTAATACTCTCTATTTATTCTCTCTGGCAGTAACTTATTTTTAAGAGGTTAAGCCCTCATTAAAAGGAGATGGAGTGAGAGATGGAAGGGACTTTATCCACAAACTAATTTGGAGCTGAGTGCCACGGCAGCCAAGCCCAGCTTTGCTCACACAGCACAAGGTAATGACATGTTTGAGGGTTGCAGCTGAGAACAGCTCTGACAGATCTGTGCACCGCCATCACATTTGCTAATGTGAGTTTTAAAACAGTCAAAAAAAAAAAATATCAATCCCACTCGAAAATATTTCCTTGGGAAAGCTGAGAATCTGTCTCAGCATTGCCTGGGAAGGGATCTGGGCACCCAGGCTGAGGAGGGTGGTGCTGGTGGCCCTGTGCCCCCACGAGGCACCTGTGCCAGGATTGGGTCATCTGTCCAGGATATCTCCAGCACGGGAAGTTTTCTAAGGATTCCAAAGGAGAGCAGTGACATGGAGCATCCATGAACTCAGTTTGGAGATCAGACAGAAGTCACCCTGAGCTGTGTCTTGCCTGACACCTCAGAGCGTGTCCAGGGAAGGGAACGGATCTGGGAAGGGGCTGGAGCAGCAGGAGCAGCTGAGGGAGCTGGGGGGGCTCAGCCTGGAGAAAAGGAGGCTCAGGGGGGACCTTGTGGCTCTGCAACTCCCTGACAGGAGGGGGGAGCCGGGGGGGGTCGGGCTCTGCTCCCAGGGAACAAGGGACAGGAGGAGAGGGAACGGCCTCAGGCTGTGCCAGGGGAGGGGCAGGTTGGATATTGGGAACATTTCTTCATGGAAAGGGCTGTCCAGCCCTGGCAGAGCTGCCCAGGGAGGTGTTGGAGTCCCCATCCCTGGAGGGATTTGAAAGCCCTGTGGATGTGTCGCTTGGGGACATGGTCAGTGGTGGCCTTGGCAGTGCTGGGGAATGGTTGGACTCGATGCCCTCAGAGGGATTTTCCAACCTTCGCAATTCCATGGATCTGTGATTCTATCTGCAGATAGAGATCATGGTATTTCTTAGGTTTAAGGTGTTATTTGGTCACACCTGGCCTTGGACATGCCAAAGAGCTGCTTTTCCCTGTGCCATCCTGTCTCACTGAAGGTGCCCACCCTGGATCCCGCTCTCCTGTGGATGATAAGGTGTGTCTGGCAAAACATTTCCTTGGAGGGCTTTTGGATTTTGGAACATGCTCACTCCAAGCCTGAATTTGATAATGTCTTGCTGTGCTGCAAGACATCTGTTTGAGGGGGTTCTTGGAGAGGACTGTGAGATTTCTTCCCACAGTGATGAGTGAATGGAAAGAAGCTTCTATAGGTGTTTCTCTGGCTGAGTTCCTCCTGGAACAATTATTTCAGCGCTTCTGGGATTTCATTACCTCGTGTAATTAGTGAAGGTGTCAGGAAAATTTGAGCCTGGGATAAGCAGGATTTTATCACTTTAGATCTTAATAAGTCAATATTCTGAGGTTTAAGGTTTGGAAGGGGATTTGACACGTGGGTCTCAGAGGGAGAAATCACCAGCAGGAGCTTTGGGGCAGCAGCCCCTGTTTGTGTGGCTACTCTGAGGCAAAAGCAAAATAATTCAAATGAGAGCTGAGCTCTCTCTGTACTTTATAATCATCACACATTAAGAATTCACACACTGACAGCTCAAACAGCTCAGCCAAATTGGGACAGCTGGTTATGTGTCCAACCCCTGTGATCCTTCCTCCTGTCTCTAGTTCACTTCTTAAAATACAGGTTTACGTAACAGGTCACATCTTCGTTGTTTTTTGGTTTTGTTTTGGTTTTTTTTTTCAAGAGTTCCTACATCTTAAAAACTTATTGGGGATGTTTCTAAAAGTCCAAAATATCTGCTGATAAGTTATGCAGGTAGAGGGGTGAGGAGATTCATCTGAAATCACACATTCCTGTGGTACCAGGGGAGCTTCCGTCTGAGGGAAATCGCTGGGGTTGTTGTTGCAGAGCTGGGCCTTGGAGTTAATCAAGTCTTGAAAACATCATTTCTTCCCTGTTCAAAACAGAGCAAACAAAACTCTCATCTTCTGCTTTTCTATTTTGCTTCCACTGCTTCAGTTTGCTTTTCTTGAGGGGAATTAATTTTGCCAGCTGAGTGCAACACCTCCCCTGGAATGCCAGGGAGAGGGGGAACACTGCAGCACGTTTTCATCTTGAAAACAAAATAATTGCTTTAAAAATAGCCTTAGATTCCTTCATTTTGTGACGTGCTCTCTTTAGACTTGATAATCATCCTTTCTTGTACTCCAGATACCTTCCCTCCCCACACCCACTCTCTCCTATCCCCCTGAAATTCGGGAGGAATGGGAGAAGATCAATCTGGCAGCTTTATTTCCACCACCAGCTGAGGAGATGGAGGCTGCCAGCCTTCAAAAAGGTTTTGGGGGGAGAGGTTTTTAACATTTTTAGTGAGATTTTTGTGATTTTCAGGAGCATTTTGCTCTCTGCAGCCGCGTTTGGATGGTCCCTTCTCTGGTGTCCACAGAACTTTGCAACTCCTGGAGCAAACAGTGGGAATGAGCCCTTCCATAGGATCCACCATGTGTGCTTGTCATTTGGGTGCCTTAAAAATGAGCATTTTCCTTTGGGGGGGAAAAAAAAAAAACAAACCACCAAAAACCAAATATTCTCTTTGGGTGCAGAGCTGTGGGGAGCTGAGAATTAAAGGAACGGGAGCCACTCGGACGGATGCGATCAAATAATAAAAATGAGTAGTTTTGGCCTGAGCCAAGCTGACAGTTTAGAGCTAAATTGGCTTTCTGAAACATACCTCAGGAATGACACATGGGAAAAGCAGGTGGAAACACATCCATCCAGCTGCCACAGCCGAGGGGAAGTTGGAAGGAGCCTGCATCCAGCAGGTTTCTACATGTTGGGTGGAAAGTGGTTGCTCGTTTACGTTGCCCTGTTGCAAAGCCCGTATTTCCTTAATGCACTTTTAATGAATAAAACTCAGATTTTTCTCATCCTTCCTGTTTTGAGGCTGCTTTTCAAACATTTCTTAGTTATCTGAGAGCTCCCTGTAAACGCTGGGCAATTCAGAAATACCTGAGGCCCGCTTGGAAAATCTTGGGGAAGGTAAAAGCTTTTGTTTCCCGGAGTTCATTCTTTACATTCTGTTCTTTGTTGTGGCTCTGCCAAGTTGGGAGTAAACAAAACACTTGATGCCCATTTCTGTGTGGGATTTGGTGGGAGTGACGTCCGGAGTGAAAGCTTTTGGGGGGGAATAACAAAACAAGCCTGAAAAGTGGTGAGTGTTTCCAGTGTTTCTTGTGTTGCAACCAGAAAAAAAAAAAAAGAGATAAATACAAGGAGGGGGATAAGTAATGTTTCTGTGAGTTTTTGCTGTCTTGGGAAATAAGCTTGGAATGAACTGTTCCCTGGTTCTGCCCATCATCTCTTGCTAAACAAACCCTTATCCTGTATATTTTCCACCCACTTTCAAGGAAAAGTTTTCCCATCGCAGTCAAGAGCATCACAATCCGAAAGAAGGGTGAGGAAGATGCTGTGATTTTTTTTGTGCCTTAATTAATTATTAACTTTTTCAATTTTTATGGTGCTTCTGGCCTATCCTTCCTTCTGGGCCAGAGAGCAGGGCAGGGGGGAAGTACCTCCTGTTCTTTCCCCAGTGGATTTCTCATGGCACAGGCTCCATGGAGCCAATTCCCCCTCTTCTCCTGGAATTCACCCCTGATCCTGCTCCCTGTGTGGATGTGCTGGGGTGTCCTCCACAGAAATTTCCTTTCTCCCTCAAAAACCAGAGACATCAAAAGAAATTTTTTGGGGGAGTCCAGAGAATTTTCCTTCCTCTCCATTTCTCTCCATCAGCAACAACCTGAAGGCTTCCCATGAAAAGTTTTGGTGGATGATTCCAACTGTTAAAAATGTAGAAGCTCACAGAATTCAAACTTTTTTTTCAAGGGGGTGGTGTCTGTTCTTCAAAGTCGTAAAGAATATTTTATTCTTTGTATAAGGAGTCAGAGGTTTTTTTGCAGGAAAAAATCCTTATTTTTTTTGAAATGGAAGCTGCTGGGTTGTGAATAAAAAGTGTGGCCCCAAGGTCTGGGGATTAAAGGGAGCTTTGAATGTGGGAAACATTTCTCACATGAAAAGTCTGTACAGGGAGACCAGTTAATATCACAATCAACCTTTGCTAAAATGCCTATTAAAAAAATATAAAGTAATATAACAATGTAATATATAATAAATATAATACATTATAAAGATATAATAAATGTATTATATAAAATATATTATAAAAACATGTATTATAAAATATAATACAAAAATATAAAAATATAATATATTCTATTTTCCTGGCCTAATAAATCCAAGTCAGGTATCTACATCACTACAGGCTGGAGATTTTTGCACAATAATTCCTGTGCATGGATCTCTAAAGGAAAAATAACACTGACTGAGGTGCAGAGCCTTGTCTGGAAGCTCAGATTTTTTTGGAGCAGCATCAGAAAAACCACCATAAGGAATAAAAGCCGAGTTTTCTTTCACCGTGTTTAGAAATTGCACACACACGTATATGTTTGTGTGGTTTGTTTTGGGTTTTTACCCAAATTCCTGTAGTTTATTTTGTTAAGTGCTCAAGTTTACAGGCAGGAAGGGCTCTGTGTGCTGTGGTGGAACTGTGTGTGTAAAAACTTAGGCAAAATGACTTAAAATTTGGCTTTTTTAGAGCAAGTTTGATGTAGCCCTGTGTTATGTCATCTTCCTTGCTCTTTGGGAACTTTCTTGTTGTACCAGTGTGACTTCAAGGTACAAAGAACCAGTTTGTGCCATTTGGTCCCCTATTTTTTTGTGCCTATTTTAAATCTGGTCACAGGTCTCAGCCAAGTATTTCAGTGATGGTGGCAAAGGGCTCAAAGGGGAGAAAAATTATAAAGAATATTCTAAAATTTATTTGAATATTATGTTCAGCTCTGGGGTCCGACAGCAGAAGGACGTGGAGTTCCTGGAGCGAGTCCAGAGGAGGCCCCGGAGATGCTCCAAGGGCTGGAGCCCCTCTGCTCTGGAGCCAGGCTGGGAGAGCTGGGGGGGTTCACCTGGAGAAGAGAAGGCTCCAGGGAGACCTGAGAGCCCCTTGCAGGGCCTAAAGGGGCTCCAGGAGAGCTGGAGAGGGACTGGGGACAAGGCATGGAGGGACAGGACACAGGACACTGCCAGAGGGCAGGGTTGGATGGGATATTGGGAAGAAATACCTCCCTGTGAGGGTGGGGAGGTGCTGGAACGGATTTTTCAGAGAAGCTGTAGCTGCCCCTGGATCCCTGGCAGTGTCCAAGACCAGTTGGAGCAACCTGGGCTAGTGGAAGGTGTCCCTGCCCATGGCAGGGGGTGGGACTGGATGAGTTTTTCCCACCCAAACCATTCTGGGATTTTTTTCCTGAGATTGTTTTGACAAGCCTCCCATGTCATCCGGCTTTGGGTGGAATCAGGCCAGGCTGGCACTTGGTGCAGTAACTGAACATCACCACAGGCCATGCAGGGGCCTTTTCCCCTCAGTACAGAATCCTTCCTTCTCTCTAAGTGGTCTGAAAACGCACAGAATACAAGCACCAAGGCACAATCATTTCAGCTATGAAATACAAGCTCTTCTGATATTGAGGAAAAAGCCTGGGACACATCTATGGAACAATGCCCTTTGTGCCTCCTAAATACTGAGGAGAAAGGGAAAGTTTTTGCAGAATAAACACTGTGCCATGTCAGCTCTACGTGAGCAGAGCTGAGGCAACTGAGCAGGGTCAGAAAAGTAAAGGGGAGACTTTCAGGAGAGCAGCCCCTGTGAGATCTCAGGGAAGGAGCCACGGAATGACAACAACAACAGCAACAACAACAAATTAGGAGGAGGGTTCAACGTCAGCCTGGCAGAGTCTCCGGTGTCATCTGTAAAATGAAATCCTGTGCCAGAGCCTGCTGCCAATCCCGGCGTTTTTCTGCATTCACAAGTTCCGAGTGCGCAGCTGTGAGGCCATTGAATTTCATGACTGTACATTTGCAGCTTGTGAATTTGTCAGGAGGCATTTCCATGCCCATAATATTTGTGGAGAGCTGGGCAGGATGGATTGGCTTTATATTAGGTGCGTCTGCAAATGCTGATCAGCAAATCCCTGCTGGACCAGAGGAAAAGTAGCTAAACCACTCTATTTTCTTACTGGTTTGAATTTATATATCTTGATTTTTCAGAGCTCTTAATCATTGTGAAAAATAGTCACATATATCTGTTTATATATGAATATAAATATATCTATCCATATATATCCATCCCTGGAAGTGTCCAAGGCCAGTTTGGACGGGGCTTGGAACAGCCTGGTCTAGTGGAAGGTGTCCCTGCCCAGGGCAGGGGATGGAACTGGCTAAACTTTAAAGTCCTTTCCAACCCAAACTCAATGATGTCTATTCACACCATCCTTTTTTTTTATTCTTCACTTTTTTGTGTCTAGCTCTAAACAATCCTCATTTCCCACCATGCAATACCCAAATGCCAAAATCTTGGGCTATTCTACCTTTGATTTTTGTAATTATTATTTAAACAAGTTGAAAATACAACAGCTGTCATTTTTTTCATGAACGTTAATTTTTTTTTTTTTTGCATTTCTAGGCCTTTGAAAAGCAAGGAAGCATTTTTATATTATTTTTTTGGTAAATGAAGAAAGCACAAATATCTGTTTAAAGTTGTTTGCTGAAGACCACGTAGGAAATCTCTTTTTTACCAATGGTCTATAAACTCATCTCTCTTTAACTGAGTGTTCTAGGAATTGGGGGCAAAATTGTGCCTTAAAGGCACAGCTCTGAAGTAAAGTGATATCTGTGTGGAAGAAGGGGAGATCTAAGAACAAAAAAAGTCTTTTTTTTTTCGTTTGGAGTTCACTTCGTAATATCTGGGCAGCACGTTTTGCAGTGGGAACGCTGCCAAAAGCCTGGCTGTGTAGTAAATAAACATTTCAGGGAAAAGCTGGCTGAAAGAAGATGGCCAAGGAGGATCCTGAATGTCTAGTTAATCCTTTATTTATTCACTTTAACCCTGCCCCTGTATAAGGCGCCTATATAGATATGATGGTAAATGACAGGTTCATCCAACAGAAGCCATGGAAGCGTCCAAGGCCAGGTTGGACAGGGCTTGGAGCAAACTGGGATAGTGGAAGGCGTCCCTGCCCATGGCAGGGGCTGGAATGGGATGAGTTTAAAAGTCCTTTCCAACCCCAACCATTCTATCAAAATATAATTAAACAACACCCTGCTATGGCTGCAGGTGCCAGCCCTTCCTGGCTGAAATGTGGCCTGAAGAAGCGCCTATCCCACATGGAGAGAGCAGCACATCCCATGGGTATTGCTGTCTCCTTCCAACATCCAGCTTTTCCCCACCCTGTGCCGAGTGGGATCAGCCTCAGGAGTGGAGCTCTCACACAAAAAGGGGAAACATGTGACTTTTTAGGTTGATGAGGTCCCAAAACATGTCTTGGGAGAGGTCAGACACTGACATGAATGGTGGTCTGTGGATGTCTGGGATTCCAATTCTTTGGATGGGGACAAGGGGAGGATTCCACCCCCTTCCCTGGCTCGTGTTCTGGGCTGAATAAGATCAGTAAGTTCTCTCAGTTTGATCAAACTGTGACTTATAATAATTGATGCCACTTGGCAAAGCTCCTTGTGCAGGAAGTGTTGGAATTTGACTGCTTCCTTCAGCCCATCCTCAGTGCTGGGCAGTACAAATTTTCCCTTAGGATTGTCCTGAGGGATCCTCAGCCCAGCAGAGTCAGGGGAGCACACACTGAAGAAGACACAAATTTAGGATTGGCTTTTCCCAGTCTGCCACAATCCTGCTGGAGCTGGGAGCTGATTCAAACACTGGGATTATTTATCCCGTGCTGATGAGGAAAATAACAGAGCTCCTTTTGCCACAGAAAGCCCAGGTGCATCTTCTTTTTTCCAGGGAGGTGAACCTGATTTCACTTTCCTCACCAGCTTAGGGGAAGATAAAGCTGAAATCCCTTTGCTGGCCATAAGTAAATAAATAAACTCGGGAGTTCAAGTATGTGTGGCATCTTGTTTTCCCTGAGCAAGCAGTGTAAACAAACAAAGCAGTCCTTTTTTTCCCCCCACTACTCCTGCAAAACCCTGCCAGCTGATAATGGAGTAGTAATATTAACACATGCCCGCTCCAAAATGTGCTACACTTGTGGGTCTTGGAGATGAGCTCCTCTGAAGTGCTTTTTCTTCGGCTGCCTGACAAGGTTTTTGGCTCCACTTCAGTCTGGGAAGGAGACAGCTGCTCAACTTCTGACACAAATGAAGAAAATTGATGATATGCCATCTCCCAAATTCCCTTTTCCCTGGCAGGCACTGCCAGGCTGAGTGTTAGGAGTCATTCAAAGGTTTTGGTGGTTTTTTTATTTTAAACATTTGTTGGGGCAGGATTTGGGATTTGCTGTTTCTAATAGTGCTCAGCACTTGCAAAGAAGCTGAATCTTTGGGAACAAAAACGAGGATCACAGCATTAATACTTCCACTTCCACAGCTTGTTTGCTGTTGTGCCCTGAGGGTCTTTTGGGTGTGTTTTTGTAGGTCTGGGTCCTCCTGGGATAATCCTTTAAGGAGAGTAGGGGTGTGTCTGTGTGACCAAGAGGAATAGTGTCAGGAGCTCACAGGATTTGTCTGTCCCTTGAACCCTGTTCCTCTCTGGATTGTGGGATCCTGGAGATGCTCTCAGGATTTTGAAGACCACTCATTAAAGGGAACATGTATTTATTTCTTTAGCTGAGTACGGAGGAAACTCCTTTTATCTTTCTCCACTGCCACGTTTTCCTGCTCCTCAAGGTAGCACAAACTATATTTTCCACTTTAACACAAACTCTATTTTCCACATTGTTCCTCTTGAACCATTTCCTGACTTGGAGTTTCATCTGCAAAAACCTCAGCTGTGCAAAGTGTACCTGTCTAAAAAATACTAAATTTATTGTGTTTCTACCCCATTGCATTAGACACAAACCCCTATGCCAGTCTAGTTTTAGACTTTGTGTCATTCCCTGATTATCACGATCGTGGCAAAGGCTTTGAGTTTGATACAAGGTTTGCTGTTCCTTTTTAAACCTCCCTGGAAAAGCAGCCTTGTAAAGCTCTGAATTATGCACATGACATATGCTGCCTGTCTTGCAGAGGGAACTGAAGAACCTGACAGCAATTTGCATTTTTGGAGCTGGAGAACAGAGGCTGTAAAGTTTAGTCAGGAGTTTTTGGGACTCAGAGGTCAAACCAAGAAGAGCAGTTCAAGGTGAGTCCAGCAGAGATGGGAATTATATGGAGCACAAGGGATGTGCCCAGACCTGGCCTGAATTTAAATATAATCTACTTGATGTTACTGTTAGTTCACAAAGACACCTTTTACCACAGACTGGTAAAAGCTGTCCCCCATTTGGCAAACTTAAGAGGAATGAGCAGCAGGATCTTGTAGTTTTACTCATAGGGAAATGCCAGCAAAGGTGGTGTTATTAACTTTCTCTCTGTGCACAACTCAAGTCTGGTTTCTTTGTTAAAGGTGGAATTAATAATTAGCATCTATTTTCACTACTCTCAGCTGTTGTTACTTAGCAGCACCTGAAGGCTTGTGTGAGATGGGTGAGTCCTTTGTAGGAGCTGTTGTGCACCTGGAAGTAGAAAACCCACTGGGAGAAATGCTTTGTTTCTTTAAAGTAAAAAAGCTTTACCCAAATATCATGGAATAACAGAATGGTTTGGGTGGGAAGGAGCATTAAGGATTATCTGTTTCCACCCACTTTCAGGGGCAGAGACACCTCCCACTAGCCCAGGTTGCTCCAAGCCCCATCCAACCTGGCCTTGGACACTTCCAGGGATCCAGGGGCAGCCACAGCTTCTCTGGGCAACCTGTGCCAGGGCCTCCCCACCCTCACAGACAAGAATTTCCTCTTAATATCAAATTATATACTGAAGCCTGGCTGTTATTAATCAAGTATTTTGTGAAGGCAGCAAAACTCAGTCTGATGAGCCACTCTGAGAGAAGAAGATTAAATAACAAATCAAAGTGAGGCTTGTTTTTTTTAATAAAATAAATTAATTTACAAGAATCAAATGCTGACACCTCCAAATCCTCTTTTGACTTCTGTTCCTCATTGTAAACTATTAACAGGCACTATCAAAAATGCCACTTTTCTGAGAAGTTTTCGGATGGACGCTCTTCAGTCAGGCCACGGAATGGCCCTTTGGAGGTGGCTGCTCCCATGCCAGGAATGCCAGAACTGTCCCTCCCGGGGGCAGTGACGGCTCTGCCTCTACTCCATGGCTTCAACTTTGCATCTGTTCCTCCTGAAATGGGATATTCCTGGATTGTATTGACTGCAAACCAGTTTGGATGTTTTCACCTCAAACAAATCCATTTTTGTTTTTTGCTGTAACAACCTGTTTTTTGTCCAGCTGAGCTTTCCCAGAGCGGAGGGGTTGGATCTCGTGCAGGTGGGGAGCACAGGCCTCGTGCAGCACCATTTACCTTTTCTAAAATATTCCCCGGCTCCTTTGTCTCTTGGCAACTGCAAAAATAACTCCATCAAGAATAAACCTGCAAACAAGGGCGAAAAACTGTGTGAAGACATGAAATATCCTCGTTTAAATAGTGCTGTAAAGCTCCTTCCTCCCCCTTCCAAGGCTGGAATGATGTGCTCTGATTCTTAAACACGGATCCTGACTTGCATAAATTCAGAGATTTCATCTGCAAATTGCTGGGATAGTGATACCTGGATATTTTATGGCACATCCTTAAGTCAATAGGCAAAAGGGTTCTGAATAAAAGCCTTAAAATTACCTCATGAATTATTAACTCTTCCCTATATTACCTTTGAATTATAAAAGCATGGAAAAATAGGAAGGAGAATTGAAAAGCATCAATCTCAGGTTCTTTAAAAATGTAATACTAATCATTTGAGCAGTGTACAAATCTTTTATTAAAGATAAAGGGGAAGCCATACTTTTTTATTAACTTGAGGATATGTTCAATCCACATGATTAAAAATCTCATTACTAACTCCAGTCAGGGAAGTGATTTATTGCTGAAACAAAATAGGAGGTGTTTTGCTGCCCAGAGCTGCATTTATGGCGAAGAAAACTATCAGTTTGTATCTACTGTTCTGTGTCAGGGATTTCTAAGGGTGGATTGGAATTCTCTGGGAATGCTGGGGTCTCACTGCAGCCTGCAGCTGAAATACTGCTACCTTAAGAGGGAGAGTCTGAATTAAAATTATAGGCACCAAGAGAGACATTTCTCCTCTAGTAAATTCAGCTGGAGCAAATGATTTTGTCTGATTAGGTAATAGGATGTGCAAAAAAATTCAGGATTTTATACATAGGTACTATTCAAGTGCAGCTAATTCTGTAAAGCAAGGGTAGATATTTTAGGGATTCCTCCCGTATCACACATACTAATATTTCTTGATCACTAGAGTAGGGATGTGCTGCTCAAAAGGAGCCCTGGAAGTCTCGTTTGATGATGATAAAAAATGATTCACCCAGTGACATTTTTTCCAGAAGTAGGGAGATATGTCTACAGAATACATATATATAATATTTCTCTCCTTTCTACATCTTAAGTAAGTCAAATATTTTGTGTTAGGCAGCTCTAGGGATGCCTTGTACTCGAATAGGGTAAATGCCTTAAACACTGAATTAGGCCCAGCATAAGTTCCAGGACTATTTATATTCCGTCCTACAGTGGAAAAAGGGGATAATACTGAATTTATTTACGTCACAGCAGCTGTGGAAAAACTGGGTTATACATATAAAGACAAGACATTAAATGGTGCCATCAATTCCTGCAAGCCAGCAGAAATAGCTTTTCTCTTCCTGATAACCATGCCTGGATGGCTCCCAGGGCTGAGTGCTAGTTTTGCACATCCCACAGGAAGTTTGGATTCTCTCCTGCGTGGTGGGTGGAAAATGCCTGGTATTATCCTGACAGGTGCCATAGGTATTGAAACCTAAACCTCTCCCTGATCCCGGGGAACAGATTGCCAGGCCTGGGCTGGGCTCCAGAGCGGTGTTTGGGGAGGAATTGCATGTCTTGAGGTAGAGAGAAACATTTCTGGAAATAGGTTGCCTCAGAAAATTGGCAGCTTTTCAGATGTTCAATATGCTGGAAGGAGGGGAGGTGGGGATGGAGTGGTGGGTGGAGGGAGGCACAGGGAGCAGTTAAAGGGGCATCGCGGATTTGTAAGGATGTGGAGAGATCAAACACCCCGGTCTTTTATGGAGGGATTCATGGGATAGTTTCCAAATCTGTGATAAATGGATTTGTCGGGCACCTTTACTCATGTCCCTTGCTCTGACTCCCTCTGGATTCAGGGTTTGCTGCAACTTCACGTTCCACTCACCAATCTCAAAACTTCAATGATTAAAATATAACCAAGGTCTCAGAGTGTTTCAGGTTCTTGGTTTAAAACGATGCCCCGATGTGCACGTGAGGCGAAAAAATGCTGAGGGAACTTTATCCAGGGATAAGGATGGAATAACTCTTTTCTAGTAAGAATCCTGGAATCCTGGAATGGTTTGGGCTGGAAGGGACCTTAAAGCTCATCTCACTCCACCCCCTGCCATGGGCAGGGACACCTTCCACTATCCCAGGTACTCCAAGCCCCGTCCAACCTGGCCTTGGACACTTCCAGGGATGGAGCAGGCACAACTTTTCTGGAATATCTGAAGAAAGACATCTTCAGCTTCCAAGAAGACCTGGCAAGTCCAGGCAGATATCAGCAGGCCTGGAATTCTCAATGTGTGCCACAAGCTGTGGGTAGTTTGCAGTAAATTTGCTGTGTAAATTTGCAGGGCAAGCCTTAAATATGCCCTGTAACTTGAGAAGTTCCAAGATATCAGGGAATAAACGTGGGGTTCATCCTCTGTTTGTGTTTGGCCTGTGCTAATTAAACTATGTGACTTTACTGGGAATGGTAAAATAAGAAAAATGCCACCAAAACATCTTTTTAAAATCCCCCTTAAATCAATCTCCAAAGTGGCTTTTGTTGTCACAGTTTTGGCAGTTGAGGGAGGATCCTCAAGAAAACAAGAACTTGTTTTCTCTGGAAAATATGCTTTTCTTTCTTTGTTTCTCCTCTATTTGCACATAAGTGTTGTTGTGTTTCCCTTTCCATCTGGAAGGTACAATCTTCACGTGGAATCCCCAAGTTGTAGCTGTATGAAATCACATCAGAGTAGGTGATAATGAACACGTTAAACATCTGATGATGATTAACAAGGTACTTTTAAGATCTTGCTCCATCACATGGAAAAAATTGTGCATGTAAATCCATTCCAGGCCAATGTCTGCTCAGCCTGAGCCCTTCCAGGATTTCTTCAGCGTTCTAATTATCTGGATTTCCTCTGCCATGACCCTGATTTTTCTCTTCATAATTTCTGCCAGACCCTGATTTTTCTCCTCACAAATCCTTGCTGAGTTTAGATTTGTGATTTGGCTCGAGTTTAACTTTCTTGTGCTGTAACTATGATGTAATTAATTGTAAAGGCTGTTGGCAAATCTGATGTTGAAAATCTCAGGAAAACACAATAGCTTTAAAAAGACGAAAGAAAATAGAAAAATCACAGACCTAAATGGGCACCCAAATAATCTAACTATAATATGTATATTATATATATATAAAATAGGGATAACCTGCTCACTTTGGAGCTAAAGTGAATTTTGTTTTTCAGAACTATACTGGGCAACTCATAAACATTTGTCCAAATGACTGAAATCTGGATTTCATCTGCCATCACCCTGATTTTTCTCTTCCTAATTTCTGCCAAACCCTGATTTTTCTCTTCACAAGTCTTTGGTGAGTTTCTGTTTGTGATTTGACTTGAGTTTAACTTTATTGTGTGGTAACTGGAATTGTTGTAATTTGTTGTAAAGGTCATTGGCAAATCTGGCTTTGGAAAGACAACAGCTTGAAAAAGACAAAAGAAAATAGAAAAACCACAGAGCTAAACAGTCACCCAAATAATCTGTCTGACAACTATCAAAGTGATAAGTTTGGATTAGGATCTAATTTACAGCTTATATATATTATAACTTTGCTGCATTTCTCGTACCAAGTCGATGTCAATGATTTGACACTGCTTTCAAAAAGCACAATTATAGTATATTCTGCAGCAGTTTCACAGTAGTCCTTTGTTAGAGCTGGCACTAAGTCTGACACAGCTTGCTTCAGAGCTGAGTATTTCACTCTTTTTCCTCCAAACATCGCTCAGTAAGATGCTCAGAAGACAAAAAAGTGCACCTATCAAAACAGTATTTATAATTGGATTTATTTAGGTTATTGTGCCTGCGCGTGTTTTCGTGTACAGGTTGATAAGTATGAAAAGTTTTTGAGGTCAGTGCTGGAATACGTGGCAGACCTGAAGAGGTGTATCTCTGATAGGTGTGTGATAACTCAAGAAACACCACGAAGACCCTAAAAAAGGAGCTGTGAAGAAGAGTTTGGTGTTGAAAGGGAAATAAAATGTGTATTTTTGTGAACGTCTGCGTCGTGTGAGAACAGATCCCTCCAGATCTGACCCCTTTGTGGGGATTATGAGGAGCTTTTTTGTTCAGGCTTTACCTGGTGGCTTCTCAAATATCTCTGTGGCTTCTCAGGCCGATGTTTTGTGTCTGGGTCTGGACCCTGGGGCTATGGATGGCTCTTGTTTTAACCTCATCCCGTGGCAGCGCAGTGCTTTGCTGAAAAAAGGTTAGAGAAAAGCAGAGGATGAAACACAACCCCCCAGTTTAGATAATTAAAATAAGATCTTATAATATAATGTGTCTTTTTGCATTGGTCATCACCCCAAACATGCATTTTGGGGCACAACCCCAGGGAAATGTTCACATCTGGTTCTATAAATGAATTGCAGGACGATGAAGTGCCAATCCTGACCAGGGCCAGGGCAGAGTCAGGGCTCTGTTTTTAAACATCCCTTAAGTCTGCATGGAAACAAGGACTCCCATGGAGAGTTTAAGCAGATTAGGCAGGTGACTCCTGATGATTTCTCGTGGAAAGGTTTGCTTTACACCTTAAACTTCCCTGCTTTAGCTGAAGGCTGAACACCGCTCAAATCCATCACTGCTGTTTAATGTGAAACCCTCACAACACCTTCTGCCAACCAGTGCTCTCAGGTGGGTTGTGGGTGGAAGAATTTGGGTAGTAGTCCAGATTCTCCCTGGCCAGCACATTTTTCCTCTCTAGTTTAATATCAGGAATAGAAGAAGGATGAGAGCTGTGTTTTATTTTCTATGCACTGGTGGGTGTCTGGCAGGAGGGGGTGAAAAACTCCTGGCCAGATCCTCAGGACATTCCTCACAGCCCTGCAGGATCTGCCGTGGGACTGAACTGACACAGAAGGGAAAAAAAACATGTCACAAACACGGGACTCCTCATGAAACAACATTTGGGGTGTTTTTTTAGGCATTTGACACAAAACTTGCCTCATGTTTATGTCCATGTCTCATCCTTTCGGGTTACAGCTGAGTTACCATCCATGGTCAGACTTCTACTGTTAAAGAATTCCACTTTTGGGAATCCCACAGAACCTGCCAGACAACAGATGTTTTGGGAATTTCCCAGCAGGTAATGGATTGTCTGATCTTTCCGGATTTACTGCCTTAGAAGTGGTACCATATTTTGGCAGATGGTGTCAGCTTCGCCCCAGATCCAAGATATTTGCAAGAAAATATTTGCTTAAAAAGACAAAATTTTGGGACAAACCAGTAAAAATGAATAATAATGATCACTGCCAATACCATATGAAGTAATAAACTGCTTTATTTGCTCCTGGCTTTGAGGCAGGGAATACACCCCATGTCTGTCTGAGCCAAGAGAGCTGTTGGAATTATGGATTTATCCAAAGTTTTCAGCTCTTTGGGATTGGTGTTTGTCTTTAACTGGCTCTGAAGGACATTTCCTGGGGTGCTTCAGAAGCAGAGGTCCTGACCATAGCATTTACTTTAGTGGAATGAGGTGATTCCTTCCGATTCCCTCAGTGGCACTGCTTTGGTGTGAAGGTGCTAAAGCAGCAGGGTTAATGAAGTAATTATAATTAATATTACATGGGGGTTTAGAGCCCTCAGGCAGAGTCTCAGTATCATGGTCTAACACTTGATTTAAGGGAACATCTTGTATGTATTATTTACACCAGATATTAGACCTGCTGCGCCAGCTCCGCTCACTGCAGCCCAGGGGATTTATTAGCACCAGAAATGCAATTTATTTGGAAGAAATACCGTGGAATGCTTGATGCTACAGACTCAGTTTTCGACTAAACAGATCTTAATATCAGATAAATGACAAATGAAGGCCAAGTTCAGCCTTCTGGATAGATCAGGGCAAACCTCTGCTGGAGGTTTAATGTTAATTCAGCACAGCAGGGGTTCTTTTTGGGGATATCATCCCCCGTCTTACGATACATTGGGCTTCTGGAAGCTCATTGCAGAGATCTTCTGGACTTTGAGATATTTCCACTCTTCTTGTGTTTACTTAAACATATTTAGATATCTTTTCATGTTCAAGTAGCTTCAAAAGCTTTAACTGTTTCTGTTCATCGACTAAATAAAACCAATTATGGCTGTGAAGCGTCATGGGCATGGTGACCCTTGATTAGGTCTCAGGGTCAAATGGGGGTTATTCAGTCCAGTTGAAAAAACCCTTAACGTTCTGAAGATTCCCAAAAGTCTTTCTGTGGGAGGAGATACTGGTTTTAATCTAGTTTTATTTTAATCTAGCTTTGTTTTTTCTTGGATGACTGTGAAAATATATGATTTTCCTGTTGATATTTGGTTTTATTCCTACTGATGCTATTGAAAATTTTGGATGTAAACCGCCCTAAATTAGTGGTTTTTCTCTCCAACTTCCTGAAAGGAGGGTATGGTGAGTTGAGGACCAGGCCCTTCTCCCAGGCAACCAGTGACAGGACAAAGGGAAATGGCTGCACCGGGGTGGGACATGAGGAGGAATTTCCCATGGAAAGGGTGGTGAGGCCTTGGCAGGGGCTGCCCAGGGAGGTTTGGAGTGCCCAGCCCTGGAGGTACCCAAGGAAGGCCTGGCCGTGGCACTCAGTGCTCTGGGCTGGGGACAAGGTGGGCATTGGGCACAGGTTGAACTCGATGGCCTTGGAGGGCTTTTCCAAACACAAATGATTTTGATTCTGTGATACCCAAATGGATCAAGAAGTGTAATAACTGAAGGAAATACGGGAAAAGCCTGAATGTGGCAATGCTGAATCCTGCTCCAGAAGGTGCCCCTGTTTGCCACAAGTGCTGCACAAACACTTGAAAGTTCTGGATCTGGGGTTTGTGTGGCAACTTTCCCATGGATTAAGATTTTCTCCAGCCAGGCAGCTGGAGAAAATATAAGGGACTGATTCTCCTGAAGGCTGTTGGCACTTTGGGCTTGCTCCTCTCTCCTCCCATTGACAGACATCCACAGTTTTCCCTTGGGAGAAGAGTGGAATGAAGCCTCGTTGCAACATTTTGCTGGCATAGCTGTGTCTGCTCCAGTAGTGAAAAATTCATGCCTCTGGATGATATCACTGTGCAAAACCTCCTGTCTGCTTCCCCTGTGTTCCCAAAAGCTGATGTTCCCTAAGCCAGCAGAAAAACTCCTTCCATAAGCACCTGCTGCTCCCACTCTGGGGGCTCTGCACATGGAGCTGTAGGAGCTCACAGAGACCTGCTTCTGCAGGTGAGGCATCATTTACATAGTAAACGTATTTATCTATAAATGCTGCAGGTGAACTTGGTGGAAAGTCGAGTTTTGCTGATGCTGCTGCTTTTTGCTGGGATGTTGCTGCTGAGGGCAGGAATTTCTTGATCCGTAAATATAGCTGGGTTATTGTAAATTCAAAGTGGCTTAATTTCATCAGGGAGAGTGCAACTTGTGCGTCATCTTTGTTCTCTGCTGTGGTCCCTCATATAAAAGTAGGTCTTTAATTCTGGGGATGAATATACTGTTCTCTGTGGTAAAATGTACCATCATGAAGTCTTGGAGAAGATTTTGTGTAAATACAATCCAGGTCAAAGCAGTTCTCTCTTCCTCTTCCTGCTTAGCCCTTTAATTTATTATTATTATTTTCTTAAAATTCATTTCTTTTCAGCTCATGGGGACCTACAGCCCACTGAGCTCCTGCTTAACCAGCTGATTTATGGTTTGCTTCCCATCCACCCCAGTTTAATTAGGCTGTTACTATTTCCTGCCCCTCATTACACCAACCCTGAGCACCGACACAGGGCTGGAAACAAATTATTAGCAAAGCACAGAGGAATACAAGCTGCTAATTTGTTTTGGTCTCTGCTGCAAAATTGGAATTGTACATATTGCTTTTCAAAGTATATTATGTGGCCTGGCAGAGGCCTTGGTTATCTACGTGTTGCTTTTCAGAGGAGAAAACTTTTGCTGTATTGTTAATTATACATAACTGTATACATATTAATTATATTAGCCCTTCCTCTTAGGACAGAGAGAGGGGTTCAGGTAGATGCAGACCAAGAGGCCTCTGACTTGTATTCCATGACCCAAACTTGCTTGATTTATTTATCCTCATTACAAATGCAGATTTAATTCATTAACTGTGGTTTTTGAGATGCTTTCTGTGGGAGGAAGGTTTATCTTGAATTAACAGCACCACCTTCCTCCCTCAACTTTCTATTTCTACACCATGAGGCTTTGTGATGTTTATTATTATTTTGCAAGGTTTGGGTTTGCTTGAATTTCGGAAAAAACCTGCAGATACCAGCATCCAACCTGGCCTTGAATGGTTGCAGGGATGGGACATCCACCACCTCTGGTTTGCTTGGTATGAGATAATACTGAAATTTGTTGTTGAATAGGATTGGAGTTTATATTAAGCAAAACCCCACTTTGGAAGAGTATTTCTATAGTCTGACAAAATCAAACCTGTGCATGGAAGGTGGGCTGAGGAAATCCTAAAGACCCAAAGTTCGTGATTCTGGACCAGACAGTGACCTGTTTGGAGTGAATACTGACATCCTGATTTCTGTGCTCTGCCAATGAGTCAGACGGGGAGAAAAGGATCTCAGATCCAGTGTGAGATTCTCCAGCTTGAGATAAGGAGTGAAAACAGTGTAAGAATTTACAGGAAGGGAGTGGATAATGTTTAAACATTGCTCCATCCTTCCTAGAGAGACTGAAGCAGTGTTGGAAATGACAGCAGAGATTAAAGCAGGTCATCTCTTGTGAATGATTTCACAACATCCCAGTTCCTGTGACACTGTGAGATGGAGAAAGTCAGCTGTTGGCACAGTGATGGGGAGAGAGTGTTTTGAAATGACTTGTTAGTGCAGCAAACACGAGTGAGGACATTCTTGGAGCATCCCAGAGCTCTGCGCTCGTGCTGTTCACAAAAAACCTCCCTTCTCCCAAAATGTGAGTCAGCCAAAGTGTGTTCAGAGCTCTGGGTCTGGATCTCTCCCTGGTCTGTGTGGGATGGATGGCAGTCAGTCCCATAGGCTGCAGTATTTCAGCCCTGAAATGCTGTTCTTTCCTTTTTTTCCCCATCCGTGGTCATTCTGGGTGAGCTGCTTGTGGGTGGGTTGTGGCCTCAGAGGGGACAGTGTGCAGAGAAGGTATAGAATAATTCCCTGCAGGGAACAAACTCTTTCTATGCTGTGGCAAGTCAAATAATAACAATGGCATTAATGACAGACCAAATTTATGTGTGCAGACCTCCCCACCTGTGGCTGTGATCCATGATTAAGAAAGTGTGAGTAAGAAGGTCTCAGGTGGATGTGGGACTGAGCTGCTTCCATCACCACTCTGATATTTTACTTCTCAAATGTGAAACATCCTAAAATGTTTCCCTTTTTGTAGGGAAACTTTTCGTCTTAGAGAGCTTATGGGGAGTTCTGTCAGCTGTCCTTGAATTAATTAATAATAATTAATAATAATTAATTGTTTAGTGGGAGGATGGGAAGGCCCTGGCACAGGTTGCCCAGAGAAGCTGTGGCTGCCCCTGGATCCCTGGAAGTGTCCAAGGCCAGGTTGGATGGGGCTTGGAACAACCTGGGCTAGTGGAAGGTGTCCCTGCCCGTGGCAGGGAGTGGGACTGGTTAAGCTTTAAGGTCCCTTCCAACGCAAATCATTCTGTGATTCTATTCCATAAATCTCATTACAGCTCATCATGTTTGAACAGGGGACTCAAGGGGAATACCTGTGAAAGCTCCTTTGCCTTGCAAATGCTTCAGGAACCTCCTTTATTTCATTAAGAGCTTTAGCAACCAGAATTTTTTCCAGACCCAATCAAAATATATGGTTTCTTGGTCTTCAGAGCAGCATTACCTTCTAGAAACTTTGTGAACAAACTCAGAAGTCGTTGTGTTCTAGATCTGCAGCCATGGCAAACAATAGCATTAGGAAAAAAATTAGCAGAAGAGACCAATTTTTCATTTTAAATTATACCCAGCTTTCTTAAGGAAGCAAATTAAATTGCACTTAACCAAAGAATACAGATAACAGTATTAAGCACAATAGAGCATTTTAATTACTAAGAAAAACAAATGCCCGTGTCTGTGGCTGTAATTAAAGGAGCGCTGGATTTGCTGTGCATTAGTGTGACTTGTATGTCTGAGATACAGTAATTGGCACAATCCATCAGTGCTTTCAGACCTGACGTTGTGGGCACTGGGAGGCTGTGGGAGAAGGCAGGGATGTGGTGGGCATGTTTGACAGGGTGTGTGACCACTGTTGGAGCAGAGCTGTCGTTTGTCTCTGTCTCAGCCCACCCCCGTTGTGCTCCAGGCAACTGTGCTGGTTTCCTTGGGCTCCCTGGGAGCTCCAGGGGTTTGCTGGTGCCTTCAGAAACATCCTGCTGGTGATGCTCCATCTCTAGCCTTACATCCTCTGCTGTGGGATCAGGGGTGTGGGTGGATCAGGAGACATCACAGTGGCGGGACACAAAGCAATTCAACCTCTGCTGAAATTCTCTGTCCTCCCATCAGAGGAGGGGGATTGGGAAGGAGGAGACAAAGCAGAGGAAATGTAGGAGATAAAGGAGAGAAAATTATTTCAGGAGAGATTCAGACTGGATATTAGGAAACATTTCTTCACTGAAAGGGTAATCAAAGACTTGAACAGATTTCCCAGGGCAGTGGTGGAATTAAAAGGATTTCAAAGCCGTGTGGGTGTGGCTCCTGGGGACATGGGTTAGTGGTGGCCTTGGCAGTGCTGGGGAGCAGTTGGACTTGATGATCTTGAAGGTCTTTTCCAATCTTGCTGATTCTGTGCTTCTGTAAAACAGGGACTACGGGGTGCAGAAGGTGACTGAGAGGGAGGTCCACAGGAATGCATGGGAAGAGCCTAAGAATGAAGAGGCCAAACGTATTTCCCAGGTCTAGTCCTTGCACTGTTTTCTCCTCTAGTTCAGGATGCCCGATGACAGCAATACAATCTCCTGATGTGGGAAGGGCTGGGAAAAGTGAAGGAATAATCTGTCCTCTGTGCCCCTTGTGATAGATTGTGAGGAAAGAAATCAAACAACCAGAGAAGGGAAGAGTTGGTTAAAAATGAGGGGATTTATTTTAATATTGAGGTACTTAATTACTGGAATTAACTCCCTGTGGAGACTGTGAAAAGTTCCTCCGTGAAGGACAGTATGTGAGAAACCCAGAATCCCAGAATGGTTTGGGATGGAAGGGACCTTAAAGCCCATCTCATTCCATAGGCAGGGACACCTTCCACTGTCTCAGATTGCGCCAAGCCCCATCCAACCTGGCCTTGATTCATCATCTTGAATTCATTTTCAAGCAGTTTTCCTCAGGCTGTAGTGACCAGTAATGTTGCTTTGTTTCCAAAAAATCCTAAAATGTAGGGAGCAACCTCTTATCACACCCAGCTGTGCCCTGTTTTAGCAGGCGGTGAGAGAGGAGAGACATTTCCACACAGATCTGCTCTTCCTGCTCTGTCCTTCCAGGTACCAAAGTGGAAGAGCTTAGTTAGGAGAACTGCTGGTTAATAGTTAAACCTTGGTTTGGGAGCACATTCCAGAGCTGCCAGCGCTGACTGGGTTTCAGCAATTAAATCCAACTGGTGATTGCAGCAGTCCTTGTGTGGTGTCAGCGCACAGGGCTGAGGGCTGAGGGACTTTAGTGACTGGGGGACTGCTGTCAGGAGATGGAGTTGGAGTTAAAAATGAAAAAAACCCCACAAGTAAAACAGGTAGTTCTGTCAGTTTACTGTTACTGTCAGAAATATGATTTACTTGGCAGCCAGGGAAAAATCACTGTTTATGCAGAAGTTCCAGCAAGATTTATGTTGCATGGACAATAAATTATAGTTAGTATGTAGCCACGTGGTATATGGGACCACCTAATACTAAGATATTTACCGGAGCAATGTTGTGCACTAAGTTATTTGTTGTATTTGAGGTACTTTCACATATCAACTTCCTACTCGCAGTTGATAGGAACTTAAATAGGTTAAATAAGGTTAAAATAACCCTAAGATTTTAGGATTGTGTTAATCCAGCTGTGCTCTGTGCAACCACTCAAACAACAACAAGAAAATGTATTTTTGTTTTTCCTTTGGGCCATTAAAAAATGTCAATAAATGTCTTAAATGGCATTTCTTTTTTCAGTAGAGGGATTCTAGGATGACACAGTTTTAAAGAAAGTAAGTCTAAGCAGGTTTCACGTGCACTAAAAGCAATAAATTTATTAGTAAAAATCATCATCATCATCATGGCTAGGCTTCGCGAACGAAGATTTGTAGTAAAAGTAATTCTATTTTAAGTGAAAGAAATATAAATGGGTTAAGGTGAAGTCTTGCATGTGAGACTGATCAAATAGTTCATGGAATCATGGAATCACAAACTGGTTTGGGTTGGAAGGGAACTTAAAGCTCATCTGGTTTCAACCCCGCTCCACGGGAAGGGACACCTCCCACTAGCCCAGGTTGCTCCAAGCCCCATCCAGCCTGGCCTTGGACACTTCCAGGGATCCAGGGGCAGCCACAGCTTCTCTGGGCAACCTGGGCCACAGCCTCCCCACCCTCACAGCCAGGAATTCCTTCCCAATATCCCATCTCTCCCTGCCCTCTGGCAGTGGGAAGCCATTCCCTGTGTCCTGTCCCTCCAGCCCTTGTCCCCAGTCCCTCTCCAGCTCTCCTGGAGCCCCTTTAGGCCCTGGAAGGGGCTCTCAGGTCTCTCTGGAGCCTTCACTTCTCCAGGTGAACGCCTCCAGCTCTTCCAGCCTGTGTTCTTAAAAAAAGAAGCACTTTTTGTGTGATCCTGAAGAAAACGAGAGCTTTGTTGCCATTCAAAGGGGCCTTGGGCAGGAGCTGCATTTTCTTCCAGCAGCTCATGTGGGAACGTGCCTGAGCTCACGTTTTCCAGGAGGCCAGAGCTGGGGAGGTGAACAAGAACAAACCTTTGCATTTTCATTGTGTGTCTGATAAGAGGCAGAACTTGGTGGAGTGGAGAACCACCTGGACCTTGGAGAAAGGAGAGCAGAGGAGAGGGCTCCACTCCCAACATGGGCTTTTGCTCCCTGAGTCTCCCTTCAGAACTGGAGAATGTTTCCTGGTTCTCCAGCTGCGTCAGTGACAACCCCATGCCTTGGTGTACATACCCCTGATTTACTCTAATTTTCACTGACTGGCTGCTTTCCTTGATTTCCTTAAGCTCAAGGAAAGCTGGCAGCTGTCTTGGGACATCACCCTGAGCCATGGAAATCTGGATGATTCATGAGCCTCCCAAGAGCAAGCTCAAAGCTTGAAACCCTTTTCAGACTCTCAGTAAAAGACATGGATTAGGGGGAATCTCGGTTTCCATCTCCCAGAGAGCTGCCAAATTCCCCCCTCCGCTCCTCTGGTTCTTATGCCACTCTTCAACATGGTGCATTAAATAACATGACTAATATTTGTCATGTGTTCCTGGTCCTCCTGGGCCTCTGTGCAGGCAGAGATATGTGCATTGTCTTGTCTGGCTTCTTTAGGGCTTTTTAATCTGAATATATTTAACTTTGTGCGTTAGAGGTAGAAGGTAAGAATGTGAGCGGTAGAGTGTGATTTGGGGCTGGAGCACTTTGCTTCCAGTGTTTATTCCAGTCTGGGGTTAATTCCTAAAAAGACTTATTTAACCGAAGGGCTCTGTTTTTACTGTCTAAGGATCTTATGGCTGTAGCAGCACGTGGTGGGGCCCAGTGGGACCTGATCTGCAGAGCAAGATGGTGCTGAGGCACCTCTGCCTGAATTTGGTGGCTTTTTATTTGGACTCATTGTGGTCTGGGGCCTTGGGAGAGCACCCTTTGCCAGGCATCAGGGATTTTCCAGAGATGCCTTTCAGTTTCGCTTCATAGAATCCCAGAATAGTTTGGGTTGGAAGGGACCTTAAAGCCCATCCAGTCCCACCCCTGCCATGGGCAGGGACACCTTCCACTAGCCCAGGTTGCTCCAAATCCAACCCGGCTTTGGACATTTCCAGGGATCCAGGGGCAGCCACAGCTTCTCTGGGCAACCTGTGCCAGGGCTTCCCCACCCTCCCAGCCAGCAATTCCTTCCCAATATCCCATCTCTCCCTGCCCTCTGGCAGTGGGAAGCCATTCCCTGTGTCCTGTCCCTCCATCTCTTGTCCCCAGTCCCTCTCCAGCTCTCCTGAAGGCCCTTTGGTCCCTGCAAGGGGCTCTCAGGTCTCCCTGGAGCCTTCTCTTCTCCAGGTGAACCCTCCCAGCTCTCCCTGCCTTTCCTTCTAGGAGAAGAACCAGAAGTCCATCCCCACAAGGTGAAGCAAAGCTCACTCTTTGTCAGAACCAAACCCACAGTGTGGCTGCACCCCCAAAAATGCTGTCAGTCAGAGAAAGAAAACCTGTGAAAAATTAAAACCCCTTGTCAGATGCATGAGCCCTGTGTTAAAAGTGTCATTACCTCTGAGAATCTTTTCCTAGGATATTTTTTGGCATATTTTCCTGCTATTTTATATCCCTTCTAATAAGAGAACCAGTAAGACCATTACCAGACTTGAACACACCACCACCCAGACTTTATATAGACTTATATATAGATTTTCAGCTTGCATCTCTTATTCTTCACTTAAATTATGGACCATGACCTCTCTCTGTGGCCCTCACGAACCACAGGATAACTTAATGTGCCTCCTGTGCAAATCCTTTCTGTTAGTTCAGCATGTCTCTGATAATCAGTCTCCATAATTTGGTTTGCTCCATCCATTGATTGCCCCAAATATGATTTCGCAACTCGAAGCTCCCCCAGTCATAACTACAAAAATGACAGGCAGTACTTTGTGTAATCTCCATATTTGAAGCATGAAAGGAGGCTAAATTCCTGTTTGAATAAACAACATAATAAGGTTATTGAGAATAAGACCATTACTATATAAAATTATGTCTAAGTGGCAGATATAATTAACATTGGATTGTAATTACACTAATTACAAGTCACATTAAGATACTCCAGTAATGACAAAGTGAGCACCCTATAATTGAATGGAATAAGCAGGGAAACATGCTGCTCACACTAATTACCTAAATGAGCTAATATGTCTTCAGAGTGACAGTCATGCTCAGTGTTATTACACAGGCAAGACAATTTTGTAAGTTAAAAAAAAATCTAATTTCCTTCCTTCCTTCTCTTCAGGACCCATTTCAAATCAGCAGCAGCTTCAGAATTTCTCTCTTGAGCCAAAAATAGAGAGATCCCACAGTTCAGGCCTTTCCTAATTTTGGTCGACAAAGTCCAATTTTCAGGGTTACACTGTGATTTTTGACATATTCCTGCTGCTTTAAAAGTCAAATTTGTTCTGTGTTCATTGGTGTGGTCCTTTGACAAAGCCAGTTTGCTGTGATTTTTTTTTTCCACTCGTCTAAATTCAAAACAAACAAAATAATGTAACTTTAGCTCAGCTTGCTCTAAAAACATACTTATTTTGTTGGCTCCAGAGTAACAAATACGGCTTATAACAGTCTGGCTCCAGTTGTGCCCTTGAGAGTGGTAAAATTTGAATTATTCAAGGCAATTAGTGGAAGCATTGCAGTGGAACTCAAATTTCAGCTCGAGCTTCTAAGAATAAAAACTAATATAAGAATAGGAATTCTCCATATTGTGGAAAAAATGCACATTACTTTTTTTTTTTTTTTTTCCCCTTTAAACACCTCCAGGTGTCTGGGACTCTGAGCTGGGAGGAAAAACAACCTAACAGGCAATTTAACAATCTCAAATAGTTCGCTAAGAATTAACAAATCCGAGCCAATGCACTTCAGCAGATTGTCTGAACTTCCAGCTTATCTGACGGATTTATGATCATTATTTTTTGCTTTATGTGTGGTTCGGTTTTTTAGGGACCCAGAGCACCAATGTTTCCCCTTTTTTTTTTTTTTTTTTTTTTTTTTTGTGGATAGCCAAAAACCCGAAGCATATGGTTTGTGAGCAATATTTCTGCCTGTTGTTGTTTATTTTTATCCCGGGGCGTAGGAGGTTCACTCAGTGCCAGCACTTTGATGAACTCCTTTCCTGTCACCAGGAACTCCAGGAGGCTTTAGGAAGCAGTTGAGAGAGGATGAGGAGGTAGCTGAGTGGGATGGTGTCCTCAAATGTAAAGAGACGTCAAAGCTGCTCACGGAAAATGGGATGTAGGGGTGTCCTGGAGGCACGTCCTTCCCAACTGGGAGCAGAGAGGAGGAAAAAGGGGAGGGAGCCTTGGAAACTTAGGTCAGGGTGGGGAAAAAAACCTGGCAAGGAAATTCGGTGGTTGGTTAAAAGGATATGAAGTCATACTGGGTTTTAAGAAGTAAAGGAGATTTGCCGTGTTCCTGTTCCTGGGAGGTGGTTCTGTGGAAGAGTTGAAGGAGTCCAAGGGGAGGGAAGAGGAGGGAGAAAATCTGGAAGAGAGTTAAGGGAAAGGAGTGTCAGAGAGAGATGGGAAAGCAGCACCGGAGAACTCTGAAAAAAGGGAGGGAAAAGGAGATAAAATGAGAAAAAATGGAGGCAAAAGGAGAGAAAAGGGGAAAAAAGGAGGAAAAAAAAGGAGAAATGACAACGGGAGAAGATTTAGCAGACATTTTTAAGATGGCAGAGGCCAACTACATGTTTGTACTCTGAGGGGGAAGGAGACAAAATGTTAAGGGAACGTGCAAGGAAGAAAGAAGAAAAGAGAGATCGCGAGGAGGATTAGGACTGGGGCTCAAATGGGACACAAGCAGAGAGGGAATAGGAGTGTTTGAGGAGAAAAAGTAAAAATATCTCTTTCTCTTGGCTTTAGAGAGGCTTTACAGAAGTAGTTCAACTCCAGACAACTGTTCTAGGCAGTGAAAATTTGATTTGGCTCACAAAGAGCCACCCGTTCCATGGACCCTTGAACCATCCTTTGTGATCCTTACAGGTTTTAAAAGGAAATTGAGGACGAAGTCCTGCTTAAAACCTTTCATCTGAGTCCACCTGGGTCTTGTTCTGCCTTTTTCTTCATCACATGGATCCATGTAGAGACTTGGTGAATGGTATAAACATGTAAATCCTTCCTGGAGAGAGGTGGAGATGTCAAATCCGACATCACAACAACAATCCACTTTACCTATGATAACGTATGGAAAAAAGAAATAAATTAATATCTGAATTAATTCACAGACTTATCAATCTGTAGGCATGATGTAGAGATGTGTTTTACAACTGTCTACCAAAAGGGTGTTGCTTATATTAACAAATAAATGGAAAATTGTTGCTAAAATCTACAAGTACATTTAAAAAAACCCACCTCCAGTAACCAATATTTTTCTCTTTGATTGAAAGCATTACCCATAAAAAGTTACCTGAGAACTGAAATCCCGGAGAAAATTGCGATTCGAAATTCGCGAAACCATCAAATGAATAATTTTAACGGATTCTCAGCTCTTCTTAAACAGATGACTGTGTGTTTGCAACTGAATGTTTGATAAATGAAAAGAGACAAAATGTTCTACTTTTCAGCACATTTTTCCCCACAGCTGGTGCACAGACTGAGACTGAGTCTATGCGAGCTTTAGCCGTGATTTTTCAACTTGGGGTTTGCTATATTTAGCTCCACATATATTTAGAGTTGATGGAAGTAAATGTTTTAGACTTGGGAAAATGGTGCTGGACTTTGGTCCGGCTGAAAATTAGCAAGGGGGCTCCTTAATCCCTACACCAGGTACCTCCTGTAGGCCCAGTGCTTTAATATATTTATGACAGAGGGTATGTAATGTTTATTACATTTGTTAGGATCGTACAGTATGTTTGAGGAATATCCTACACACCTGGGAAAAATAAGGAGACCTGGGGATTTGCTTGAGCCTTTTTAATAATGGTTAATGTGTGAGAAAGTATTTAATTTGGCAGCAACTTTTAGTATATGTTTTTTCAGTGTGCTTTTAGTATATATTTTTCTAACAAGTGTGATAATAAAAGGTTATTTCATATTCCCGTTCCTGCTCAGTGGGTGTGACTCTGCTCACACACCTGCTGGAACATTCCATGAGTCAGCACAGTAATTAGGAACACGCTTAATTTCATGTACAGGCTTTATATGTTCCCTGTTAAACACAACTTTTACAGCAATAATTGTTTGGTATATTCTGCTGATAACTTTCTCTGTGGCTGGAGAGAAGTTTTTCAACGTCCTGCTGGGATTTCCCTCTGTGAAATGGGGCAATGTTTTAAGTGTTAAAAAAATGAGTTAGTGTTCAAAACATGAATCAGTGTTCAAAAAATGAGTGTTCAAAAAATGAGTGTTCAAAAAAATGAGTTAGTGTTCAAAAACGAGTTTTCAAATAATGAGGGTTCAAAAATGAGTTAATGTTCAAAAAATAAGTGTTCAAAAAACGAGTTAATATTCAAAAAACAAGTAGATCTGGAACTTTGTGATATGTTTACTCGGCATGGAGGTATCCTGTCAAAGGTTGGACATGATCTTGGAGTCTTTTCCAACCTTCATGATTTTATTTCTAGCTCCTGATTGTGTTCTAATATTGATGTTGGTGACTATTCTCAGCTTGCTGAATGCTTTGTGCAAGTTGTAGCTTATGAAAATGTCATAAAGCTGAGTAAAAACGTTATTTGAATGATTATAAAATAAACAGCTCAAGGCTCTCGCCGTGCTAATGGAAATACCAAAGTTAATTTAGTTGTTATTTAGAACGGCAATTTATTCAGATGGGCAAAAACACAGTTCTCAGCCACTCAAGATAAATAACGATCGGGGAAAAAAAAAAGGAGTCATTTATTCCAACTTGATTGTATCAGCACAAGCACAAGAGTGCTGCACTGCACAGGGGAAACTGCAGGCTTTGGAGAAAAGGTTTTAACTTCTCCCTGGGTTCTACCAGCACTTCCTGCAGGGACAGCCACCCCACAAGCACTTCTTGTCTTTCTGCTCCCAGGAAACAAGTGACAGGACAAGAGGAAACAGGCTCAAGTTACACCAGGGAGGTTCAGGTGGGATATTAGGGACAATTTCTTCACTGGCACGGGCTGCTCAGGAAAGTGGTGGAGTCACCATCCCTGGAAGTGTTCAAAAAACCAGGAGATGTGGCACTTGGGGACATGGTTTTATTTGGTCAGTGGTTGCACTTGATGATCTTGGAGATATTTTCCAACCTTAATGAGCGTGTGAAACTCCTCAGTGAGGGCACAAAGGGATCCGAGCCTGGGCAAAGTCTTGCTGTGCTGAAGGTGGGAATTAAGGTGGCAAAGACTTGCCCGTGAATGTGTTTGGCAATACAAGTAACAATCCTCTCAGTTTGCTCTGAAATTAGATATCTCCCTTCTTTCTCATGATGCAAATATTTATGCCTTGTAAGGAATACGATCTGCAGTCGAGTGCCAGACTTTCCTGGTCAGCGTGGAAAAGGCGGGATATCCGAGAGGGAGAGACCGGGGAGATCGTGTCTGCTTGGGAGAACAGAAAGGCTGTGGTGATACAAAACCTCCTCCAAAGCCAACCCAAATCCTTGCTTTGAGAAGCCCAGCTTTTGTTCAGGCATTTATTAGGGAAGGTGGTGACTCTCTAAAGCTCTTTGAGGTGACAAATCTGTGCACGAGGATTGGGTGTCTGGACAGGCCGCTCTGCGCTGAGACCTGTCGGTCCCTCTTTGGAGCCTGGAATTCTGTGTTTCTCAGCCAAATCCGAGTTTAACATTGCCTTGCTGACGGATGTGTGGTCCTTTGAGAAGTCCCTTGGAACTCCAGCTGCCCACGAGCCAGTGGGATTGTCCGTCGTTGCTCTCCATGACCAGCACCGGCTTTGGATGCCCTGGAAAGGAGGAGAGAGAAAACATGGCTTTGGTTACAGCCCACTGAGCAGCAAAAGGAATTGCTGTGTCTCCATCCTCTCAGAGCTGGTTTATTTGGAATAAATCAGGTTTTAGGGGAAGCAAAGAGAATCCATCTGGTGATTTTACAGCTCATGGGCTACAGAAGAGACTCAATTGACAGCTTTTATAGCCCCGTTGTCTCAAAATCTGAAAACATTCAAAGTTTTTCATTAGAGGAAAATACTGATCAGGAAACAGCCCAGACCAGGAATCCATATGAAGAGCAATTACTGCCCAGTTAGTTGATATATTGAGTACCAGTCCAATTCAGTAAATTTAAATTTTCCATTTTATAAAAATAAATGGCTGCGTGATTAAAGCACCAAGTCTGATAACTGAGGCTTACAGGAAACAGTGACCAAATTAATTCCCTTAATACTTACCCAACTTATTCAGGTCTCCCATGAGGAGTTTGAAGCATCTTGGTAAACTTAGATATAGAAAACAGGCAGGAATTCTACTTACAGATCCCTTCCCAACCTGGAAGTACAATTAATCCCTGCTCCCCATCCCATACAAGACTTGGTCTGATTCATGCCACTTGTTTATTCCTGCAATTCATTTAGATGATGTTTTATTTTAATGTAAATCAATTAGGAATAGAAATATTCCCAACATGGTTTGTCTTTTATAACTATTTAATATACAAATGCTACAATATTATAAAACCTGCTAAAATGACTTCACTTTTGCACCAGATCTGTGTGTAATGAATCAATAGAGGTGCTAATTTGGAATGAAAGTCTATGCCTTGCCAAATTAAGAATTTAGGGAAAGTCTCCATGAGCTAAAAGCATCGAGCCTGTTGCCAAACAGCAATTACTACTTTTAATAAAAACAATTCATTTGCAGAAAACAGGAGGAAATTTGAGAGGAATTTGAGTTTTTTTTTTTTTAAATGAAAAACTACAATCTTGCTTATTAGAAACTGTTATTGAAACTTTAGAAATTGCAGACTGAAAACAAATGAGCTGTAAATGAGCATGGAAAGAAAAGGGTGTTTTATGCCCTTTTCACTGTGAGAAATGGATGTAACTTATCAACCGTCAGAGTAAAGGTGATGGTGAGGGGTTTATTCATCTTTGGTTTTGGTGAGAATCACACGTTTCAAGCCTTAAACCCATATTTTTTTTCATATTTTCTTCTTTTTCTTGTGAAAGACATTGGGTTTAAGGATTGAAATACGTTAAACCCTAGAGGGGGATCCCTGAGGAAGGAAGGCTGTGAATGTCCCTGTTGGGAACCTGTCCCCCCATCGACTGTTATGCTTTGCCATCAATAAAATAAATAATTCCCCTGGAGGACTCCAGGACCTTACGAGGTGCTAGGTTGTTAAACCTGACAGGATAGAGACTTTGTTGCATCTTTTCTTCATCTTCCTGAATCTGGGTCTAATTGAAGACTTATTTTCTGGAAAATTACGAGTAGAATAAGTATTTGAGACACAACTTGTTTTTCAGTGATCCAAGACGGAAGCACACCTCAAGACTTTAATAATTTTATATTTTCCATTTTTACTCCCCCGAAATTCCACGGAAGCCTGAAATTTTAGCAGCTGCTTCTTGCCTTTTCTTTTTCCTTCCAGTTTCTTCCTGGAGTAGAAGGATGGAACCAAACAACACAAAGCTTTGGAACAAGCACTGGCTACTTGTCTGTGTTGCAGTCTAGTTTCAAATAATGACCTTAAAACCATAACTGAGCAATTTCAGTTATTTTAAACTTTATTCAAAGGCCCAGAAGGGTGATGGGATGCGGCCAAGATATTGCTTATTAGCTAAGGAGTATCTGAAGTAAATTCCTGCCTGTTCCTGTGACAGAGTGAATCCCTGTTTTGGTAGATTTACATCTGAGCAATACAATTTTCCATGTTGAAGGAAACATTTCCATGAAGGAAACATTTGCAGATAGTTGGTGGTTGCTGGTTCTATAGCACAAATCAATATTCAGATGTTTGTCCTCAATCCCTAAAATTCTTCTTTGCTTACAGTTTAAAAACATGGTTTCCTTAATTTACGTCACCTCTGAGGCTCAAGAAATTTGGATTCCTTGCCAAATCCAGAAGCTGGATTTGTGTTGCTAAACTGGGAATAACATTTTTATTGAATGCGGCTCTATTGGGATTGGATTCCGGGATCCTGGTGGAGCTACAAGGGTAAGTCTCAAAACTAAAGTACTTTTGGGATAGAGACTGTTAGAGATGGCTCTATCAAGGATATCCAGCATTAGTCTAATGAAATCAGGCTATAAATTATGTCAGTGTGGAGTGAAACACTCACTCAGTAGTTCTGCTGCAAGAAAATGGGACTGGCAGCATCCTCCTCGCTGCCAGGTGATAAAGTTTCTTAATTACAGCCCCAGCTGCAATGAGGAGTCTCTGGGAATTGGAAGGAGTTCATGTGAGCACTTACATTATCAGGAAACATAAATACTTTATTTATTCATAGAGCAGCTCCCATCTTCCTCCTGCAGGTTCTTGATGGACACTTGTGCTGTCTCAACCCACCCCGAATTCCAAACTGTTCTTTTGTGCAGGAACTTTTATGGCAAAAAGCACTGTAATTTAATTTAGCCCAATGCCTTTAAAACAATGATGTTTGTTTTTTAAATGAATATTTTATATGTTGTGTTTAATTAAAATAAAAGTCTGCTACTGATCTAGGAGAGGCAAAACAGACTCGAGCTCGTATTTATGAAGTGTAACAATATTGGCAAGAAACAACTTATCTTGTTTATGAGACAGGGCTCCCATTACTGCTACAGATTGCAGACGTTTTATTGCTGAGCTTTACATGCTTTACAATTCAACAAATGTAGAAAAACTGTCAGCATAGAAATAAGCCTGTAAATGGAGGGTTGGAGGGTTTGGGTTTTTAAGGGGAGTATTTACAGATCAAAATGTGTTTCTGGTAGCTGGAGGTTTTCTTGGGTCTAAGTCCCTGTAAATTCAGGGAAGGCTCTTGGAGTCACAGGATGGTTTGGGTTGGAAAAGCCCTCAGAGACCATCGAGTCCAACCATCCCCCAGCACTGCCAAGGCCACCACTGACCCATGTCCCCACGTGCCACATCCACAGAGCTTTTAAATCCTTCCAGGGGAGAGGACTGCACCCCTGCCCTGGGCAGCCCCTTCCAATGCCTGACCAACATTTCCACGAAGGAATGCTCCCAGTATTCAACCTAAACCTCCCCTGGCACAGCCTGAGGCTGTTCCCTCTCCTCCTGTCCCTTGTTCCCTGGGAGCAGAGCCCGAAGCCCCCCGGCTTCCCCCTCCTGTCAGGGAGTTGCAGAGCCACAAGGTCCCCCCTGAGCCTCCTTTTCTCCAGGCTGAGCCCCCCCAGCTCCCTCAGCCCCTCCTCACAGGACTTATGCTCCTCCAAATGCAGTCGGGAAACAGGTGAATTTTTTTGCTGGTTATAAATGACAAAGTTTTACTTGAACCTCTAGAAAGGGGGTTAATTGGTTTGAGAAAGAGTTAATTGATTTGAAAAAATTAAAATACTTGAAAAGTGTTACCCTTGAATACTGAGATTTTGAACTTTGATCAGTGGAGATGCAGATGTTGACTTTGGCCATCCCTCTGCTATAAGGAGTATCCAGTTGGGAGCTGAGCTCCTGCTGCCCTGCTCCATGGCTTTCAGTTTTAGAATCCCAGAATGGTTTGGGTTGGAAGGGACCTTAAAGTTCATCCAGTTCCACCTCCTGCCATGGGCAGGGACACCTTCCACTAGCCCAGGTTGCTCCAAGCCCCATCCAACCTGGCACTGGACATTTCCAGGGGTCCAGAGGCAGCCCTAGCTTCTCTGGGCAGCCTGTGCCAGGGCCTCCCCACTCTCACAGGGAAGAATTTCTCCCTAATCTCTAACTGAACCCTGCCCTCTGTCAGTTTGAAGCCATTGCCCCTTGTCCTGTCACTACATACCTTTGTGAAAAGTCCCTCTCCAGCTCTCCTGAAGGGCCGTGTCAAGTACTGAAACACATTTATTTAATGAAAGCACCCCTAAGATCAAAGTACAACTCAAAACTTTTATATTTTTCATATCCAGCCATGGAGTTGCACATTTTTTCAGGACACTCATTAGTGTGGAGGATCTGCACTCCCATAATATTAATAATAGCGCAGTGAGCTGAGCATTGTTGTGAGAATAGGTAATTAATTAAAGCAGGGTCCTTGTGATGCCAGCAGATCTTTCCCATTTTTCATGTGAGAAAAGGTGAGAGGAGCAGTGAAGTGGATGTGCCCTGCTGGTGCCACGCGGAATGGGAAGAATGGTTGTGGAAATTCATGGTATTCTACTTCCAGAAATGCAAACTCTCGGTGGTCACAGGATGTAGTGAAACTGGTCACCTTGCTTGGCTGCAGAGGTAGGTTTTCACAGGAAAATTGTTGTGTTCTTTCACATCCATGTTTATTCAATGGACACACACAAAAACCAGGAATATAACTGAATAAATTCAACTCCAAAGTGGTGCAAACCCCTGAACACTCTACAGGTGCAGGACTCATTTTTGAGACCTCATGTCTTGTCTTCTCTTCTCCGTTTCATCCTGAGCCTGTTTCCCGCTGCCAAATTCCTTCTAAGGTTTTTCAGACGCCTCAAAATCCAGAGATTCATTATCCTCTTACTCATTTTTTCACATAACAATATTTTGACCAGTTTAATCATCTGCATGGAGAGTGTGGAAGTCTTGGCAGCTACTTGGCATACTAAGATAGATTCCCAAAAAGACCAGATATGCTTCTGAAATGTTGGAGAAGAAGAGAGGATATGTAATTTGCTTATTAATCATGTAGGAGAACAGACAGAGTAATGTCTCTGCTCCTCGCTTACTTCTCTCCCTCTCCTCAAATTCTTTCTTTCCTGAATAGCTGAATAACTGAGGGTATAAATCCCTGCATTGTTGTTTCACGTGCAATTGGTTCCATGTTGTCTTTAGAAAAGCAAAACGAGTCCCTTAAATGTTGGGCTTAGTTATTCTGGTTTTGTGGCTTCAAATGAAGTTATGTCAGTGCTGTTTTGAAGTTTATATAATTTTAAGTCTGAACAGTGTAAGTTTTAAGCACATAAATGGTCAACGGCTTTTTAGCCAGAAGCTTTTTTCATCCCTTATTCCTTGAAAAAATAGTGAACTGTGCACCCAGGCACATTCTGTGACCTTTATTTTCAATGGTCATCGTGATGTTGGTCCTCTTTTAACACTTCCTGCCTTAAATTTACAATATTTTTGCTGAGATAAACAGGACTCCTTTAGAGAGTTGGATTCTTGGTGGTAAATCCATGAGAAACCCAGCCTGTATTAGACAAAGTCAAATGCCTTTTCCGTGTGGAATGGGGGGCGGTGTGAAATAACACAACATGCACCGAGCTCGCTATTATGTGTTCTCTGATGTCTACACAGACAGACAAGTAGCAGTGCAGAAAGTGATTATTCCAACATATTTCGAATCCATATGTTTATTCCTCCTTCCTTGCAAGATGGCAGCTTGCATGGAATGAAAAAAATGTGCAATAGGCTGTGCAAAAAGCAGGAAGGTTCTGGAACAGGAGGGATCTTAATATTGGCCTGGATTTGAGCTGAGTTCACTCTGCTCTGCTTGTTCTGGGATATCCACTTTTGGGTGTTGCAGATTTAAAACAAGTGCCCAGAGCAGAATTCTGGAGTAGGGAATGACCGGGTGGTCATTGCATCCAGCTGGGAAATATAAAGGAAACAAGGAGAAGAGATGAATGCAATGACTGGCAGCTGCTGTGTTATTCCTGTCTTTCTAACTGTTGAACTAGAGAGGAAAATGCAAAGCTCTGTGCTGAGCCTGAAGCCTGCCCTAGTCCGGGCTTACTGGGGTCAGCGAAGGCAAATGGGATGGAGGGTTTAAGTTTAGGCACGTGTGGGGCAAAGTGAGTTGTGTAGGTGTAGAAGGCATTTAGTGAATCATAGTCATGGAATGGGTTGTGTTGGGAGGGATCTTAAAGCTCATCCCATTCCACCCCCTGCCATGGGCAGGGACACCTTCCACTATCCCAGGTTGCTCCAAGCCTCGTCCAGCCTGGCCTTGGACACTTCCAGGCTTATCTCAGTTCTGATACTGAGCCATAACTCTCTTAATTCTCTTTTATGACACTATTAATGCTTCAAATAAATGCTGGACGCTGCTGAAAGGTTTGTGGTGCCACAGAGGTTTACCTGGAGATAGTATGTTTTGCTCTCCATTCCTTTGGGAGTGGTGCTCGTTACTCTTCCTGTGGGAATTTGCCCCCAAAGCCAACTCTTCTGGATTTAACAAACTTTAACAAAGATGGAGGGGAGAATTTCAAAGCTCGTGTTTGCTGCAAGGTTTTATGAAAGAAACAATTCAGTGTCCAGTTAATTTGTCAGAAGCTGCTTCTGTTTGTTACTGAATATCTCACCTGAAATCCATCTTTTGATTGCAATCCTGGAATTTTCCTGCAAGAAAATATTCCTCCAAATTCCAATAATTAACCTCATTTTTTTGGGGTGCAAATTTATCATTTATAATTAATTTCTCTCCTGTTTCGTGGGGATTTTTCCACCCTTTTTTTTTTTTTTAAATAGAACTCAACTTCTCCTTCTTTCAGATATTTCTGGAATTTTTGGAGGTTCACAATTCTCTGCAGTTTCATGCAGCAGACAACAATGATAATCACAGAAGTTACCGTGTGCTCTGGTTTTGTGGCTCTCACCTCCAGCACTTTTGGACCTTTATTTATTCCCAGATCCAGGAGGACAACGTGGTGTCCGGGTACGTCTCGGATCTGAAGTCCATTAAGTTTGGCAGTGGAAGCTTTTTCTTCTAATGCAGCTCTAATCTCAGCTTTGGATGGCTCAGAATCAAAAGGGAAGATGGGGAGCTGTTCTTCCCTTCCCTCATTTCCACCACTTCCCGTGCCTTCGCTAAATTTCCCCCCAGGCTTTATCCCATGGCTCTAATCCCTTTCTCTCCAGGTCGGGGCTGCTGCCCCTCCCACCTCACCTCTCCCCCCTGCTGATCCCACTCTGGAGAACAAACTTTCTGGCCACAAAACCCATTTCCAGCCACAAAACCCATTTCCACTGCCTGTCCTTTGGCTGTGCCTCCCGTCAGGGTGGTTTTTAGTGACATTAAAGGCGTTGGAGAGCCCTATTTTAATTCCGAGTGCCGCGATCCATCTGAAGACGCCTCGTTTTTATGTTGGCTCTGCAAGTGCAGGAGCAAAAAAGGCTTTTACGTAGAAAAAGATTGAGAAGAAAGGTCTCAAAGCTGTTCTGCTTCACTGGCACAGAGAGTCACTTCAACTAGTTCAGCTCAGACTTCTGGCAGCTCGTTAAGCTCTGAGATGACTTTTATTACGCTACGTGCGTAATAATTTACCAAAAGTATTCTTTGTGTCTCTTAAGTCACAGGTGCCAAGTGACAATTCAATTTGAAGTCATGATCCTGTCTTTGGGGACATTTTAATGTACCTGGATAGCAGAGAAATGGTTTATCTTATCTTATTTTTTTCACATTTTCCTCACATAAATGGTTACCTATCCAAATACTTGGCCATAAAACTGCATTCGAATGTTGCAAGTACAAGATATTTATTGAGGAAAAAAAACCCTTGAAGTGTCCTTTCAAATGTTTGAAAAAATCAAAATTTGACTCTTCTGTTCTGTCCAGAATGGTGCATTCTCAGGGTAATATTTACATCTTTACTTGGTAGGGATGGGTGGCATCTCTGCCCAAGGAATGAGATGATCTTTAAGGTCCCTTCACCCCAAACTGGTCTGGGATTCTGTGATTTCAAATGAAGATAATAATAAAAATAAACAACCCCTCCCACTTTATTCTGTCAGCAGCACTCACAAGTGTGCTGAAGCCACTGTAACATGCTGTCATGCTCTCTAATGGCTATAATTCATCATGGGAAGCCATCAGCTTGGAAGTAAAATATTGCTCCGTAGCATAGAGATTGATGGTTGTGGCCTGTTTATTGATTGCACTGGAAAAATGAAAAAAAAAAAAAAGGAGGAAAAAAACAAGATTAATTTTTTGAAAGCTGATAGCACCACGATAACTGATTTGAAATCTGCCATTTCCCCCTTTTTTTTACAGTTCTGTATAATGTGGCTGCAACATAGAAAGATACAGAAAATATGGTGTTATTGTGCAAAAGCCAACTTCACATTATTTTTCTTTCCATATGTTTTTCAGTGCATTAAATATTTAAAGCAGTGTCATCACTCTTCAAAAGTGAATATACCTGTCAACCCACCCCATTAGTTCCTTTACCTTTCAGTCTTTCTCTTATTTTGAAGAGCCCTGAGTTCTGTAACAGTAAAAATCTTTTTGAAATAAGAGGGAAGCTGGTTGAACAAAGCATGGGAAAGGACAAAGTGCCCTTTTTCCCCAAATAAATTGGATGTTATCTGATTTTCTCGTTCCTGTTTATTTAGTTTGAATGGAGAGAAGCAGATTCCTGGTTCCTGAAGTTCGTGGTCTCTCTGCTGAGCAGAGAACAAGCCGATGACAAAATACAGACCTTAGACTGGAGGACGGGTCAGTGAATCACAGAATCCTGGGATTGTTGGGGTTGGAAAATCCCTCCCAGCCCATGGGTCCCCCCCCGTGCCCGATGCCCACCCTGTCCCCAGCCCAGAGCACTGAGTGCCACGGCCAGGCCTTCCTTGGGCACCTCCAGGGCTGGGCACTCCAAACCTCCCTAGGCAGCCCCTGCCAAGGCCTCACCACCCTTTCCAGGAGAAATTCCCCCTCATGTCCAACCTGACCCTCCCCTGGCACAGCCTGAGGCTGTTTCCTGTAGGACAGATCAGTGAAACATCAAATCAGACAAAAACTGGAGTTGAGGGTAACATTGGACTTACAAAACGGGCTAAGAAAACCATGAATGAATTTGTGGCAGTGTGGGTCTCTCCTTTTCCCTATTTGGGAATGCTCATGGTAGCAACTGAGAGGATTTTCCATGAATCTGAGTCCCAATTATTGTGGACCCAATCCTGTGCATTATTACACATCTCACTGAGTTCCAATTTCAGCAGTTTGATTTGATTCCCAGTTGGGTAGCCATGGTTACATCCACTCCAAAGCCATCTCCACTTTTGGAAAAAATATATGACCTTAATGTCTTTTTGTGAAAGTAAGAAAGCACAGAGACATTTCCAAGTGTCTGTATTTGTTAAATTCCAAATTGACTTTCTAAAAATACAGTTATGAACTCCTTGGGAATTAGAAGGAAGATATTTATTGCAGAAAGCAGATTTTAAGGCAATTTTATGCTGAAATGAGGCCTAAAATTCCGGCCTTTTGTTCTTCTCATGGAGAAACAGGGAAAGAAAAGCCCGTGATCATCCTTAGGTTGCAGTGATCAGAATAAAGAATATTTTCTGATCTTCCTTCCACTTGGGCTTTTACTGATTCTAATAGAACTCAGCATCTTCAGCTGCAAACTCAAGGACCAGCCTCTGTTCCATTAATCCCACTGTAATCCGTGGAGCCAGTTTGAGCTGATAATTTGTTTAAGACTGTTCTTGCTCCAATGGCAGATTCAGATCTGGTTTAGAGGCTTTTAATCTTTTAATTCTTGCTTGACTCCAAATTTGGAAATTATTAATTAGCCCAAGACTAAGAAAAAAAATCAATGTTGGTGGTTTTCTGGAGAAGAGGAAGCTCAGGGGGACCTCACTGATTTCCCCAACTCCCTGACAGGAAGGAGGGATGTCTTTTCTGTCGTGTCTCAATTGAAAGGATGAGAGGAAACGGCCTTAAGTTGTGCCAGGAGAGGTTCAGATTAAATATTAGGGGGAAAAAAAAAATCACTGAAAGGATTGTCAGGCGTTGGAATAAGCTGAGGATTCACCATTCCTGGAGGTGTTCAAGAGGCATCTGGATGTGTCCCTTGGGGACATGGTGGAAACACACACATGGCCACCCACCTCCATAAATACATAGATATTCCTCTGGTGAGCTCCGAAAACATGCCAGTTAAAAATAAATAAATCCAACATGTCCAGTCAAGGATTTTGTTTCAAGCAGTAACTGTAGCTCCCAGGATTTTGTTCCATTTTAATTCTGTTTTCGCACTACAAAGAGGAGCCTTTGTTTGCACTCAGGAAGAGCACCTGTGGAATCTTTAAACATTCTCAGGCATGTTTGAAAAGCTCATCCTCGTGGTAAAGATTTAATCTATAAAAGAGGTATAAATAATGTAGACATAGCCTTAGGTGTCACTTCTTCCCCTTGCAGGTTGGAAAAGAACAGAAGCAGCTCTGCTGCATTTTAAAATACGACTGAGGCAGCGACAGGATCCTGGGCTACCCTTCAGTTAGGGGTGTCTATTTATTACTGGTTATTTAGAAGGTCCAAAACTACATTTACAAACCACCATGCTCCTGACCAAGATAAAAACATAAATAGCAAAATTGTGTCTTATTAAAAAAGCCAAAAAAAGTCCCAGGGGTACCTCTAAAGGCTTTGCTTTTGAAGTAATCTAAGAAAATTACTCAGCAGAGGTTAATTGATTTATGTTTGACAGGTGACACCCTGCCTGATGAATGTCTCTTGAAAACTAAACCTCCAAGACAAAGCCACCTTGTTGTAAGATTTAAGTAAAATCACCTACAGTGTGCAACAAAAAATGTCCTTGCAGAATTCCAGAATATTCGTGTTTTGCCAAAAGCCTGTTTCCACAACAGAATCCAGGAAAGCAGCTGCGCTTTTTGTGATGTATCTGCACCAGACTGAGCTCACAGATCCTGTGAGGTGCTCTGGGTGCTGGAGAGGTCATTAATTAAAAGAAAAAAAAAAATCACTCCAAACCCTTCCTTCCCATTTTTATTAAATATCTGCATTTTCTGTCATGTCTTCAAGGTTGTCTGTTGGCCTGGACATTGATGTATGGTGAATTCAGATGCATTTAGGAGGTGTAAACTCAATTATTTCATGCAGTATTGTATTTATCACTCTACTTAAATTCAGATTTCTGCCGCAGAAAGAATGATTGGGAAAGGTGATAATTTATGGTTCAAATGAAAGCACAAACAACACAATGCTTTATTGGTTGTGATGTACAACTGATGAGGTGCTTCGTGTGTAGGTTCCTCTATAGGATGAACTTATAAAATGTGGCATTTCTTTCCCTAAAATATGAATGTGTGAAAAGCTCATTTTATAACACGAAGACCAGAGTTGAAGAAGTCACAGTTATCTGTTGCTGCCTCAGACATCCTGAGCTGCATAAATATCGTGTTGTATGTCTTCGCCGCGTATGGATTCGAACACGCGAGCAGAGCTCCCAAATTGGGAAACACGTTTAAAAAGTGGGTTCAGGGAGTGGATGGGAATCAGCATCGGTTTGTGGGAATGCTGGAGGGGTCTGGGGTCTCTCCCTGGGCTGTGTGTCGGTGGAAAGGAGCCCTCAGAGGCGGGTGGGATGAAATGGGGGCTGTGCTGGAGGGGATGTTGGGATGCGTAGAGAGGACCCCGCTCTCCTTCCCAACGTGTGTTCCCAGACAAACCCGGAGCAGTGCAAGTGTAACGCTGACACTTCCCCACAGATCTGAAGGAACTGCAAGCCCAGACTTACCAGACAACTGCTCTTTCTTTAATTTAGCTTTTCGAGAGAGCTAAGCCTGGGAAGGGTGTTGCTGTCATGTCTTGTTCCCATCACCTTCCAGGCTGCTGCACTTGGGTTGGAGAGGAGGGTCTGCTCCAGGCTGACAAGTATCCCCAGGAGGAATTTCTCCCCCCCGGTGAAACAGCCCACCTGAAGGCTGGCCCTCATTCCTCAAGGTTCAAAAGGTTCAAATAACTGGTGATGGTTTATAAAACATGCAGCTGAAACTTTTATCCTGGTAAATCTGGGTGATATTGGACACAAGTGACTTCGGTGTCTGACCCTTGCAGTGTTAGACGTGCACATTTCACAGTGTCTGAGTTTCCACAGACTCTCAAACCCTTCGGGATGAAGGTTTGGTGGTTCAGGGAGCCCTAAGGAATAAGGAACAGGGACAGGAGCTGATACCCAGCACAGTGTTGCCGTCACGCCTTCAGCAGGTGCTTCTTTGTTTGTTCCAGGGTCTCAAATGAATTCTTTGAAAGCCTTCACTGGTGTAGAAAGATGGAGAAGTGAAAAGGGAAAGAGAGCAGAAAAAATAGTGTGTTTTCTGCTTCCAGGACTGTGTATGAGAAAGAAAACAACTGTTCAGCTGCTTATTGGGCACATCCATCGTTGAGGGACAGGGCACAGCTGGAGACGTGGTGAGACGTTGCGTGCCTGATGTGGAATTCTGGGATCACTAAGGTTGGAAAAGACCTGGAGATCTTTGAGTCCAGCCATTTCCCCAGCACTGCCAAGGCCGCCACCGGCCCATGTCCCCAGGTGTCACATCCACAGGGCTCTTGAATCCCTCCAGGGATGGGGACTCCACCACTGCCCTGGGCAGCCCCTTCCAAGGCTTGACCACCCTTTCAGTGAAGAAATATTCCCTAATATCCAATATAAACCTCCCCTGGGGCAACTTAGGGCTGTTTCCCCTTGTCCTGTTGTTTGTTATCTGGGAGACCAACAACCACCTGGCTCCAACCTCTCTTGAGGGAGTTGTAGGGAGTGAGAAAGTCCCCCTAAGCCTCGTCTTTTCCAAGCTAAACAGCCTCAGCTGCTCCTCATCAGACTTGTGCTCCAATTACCTTCTGCCTTGGGCTGTATCACATCCCTAAATGGCCCTGGGAAGGTCTTGGATGGTTTGTTGGGAAAGCAAAAGGAGGGTGAGGAGGCAAATTCTGCTGGGCAGCCCCGTGTGGTGGGAGATGATCTCCAGGCCTGGTTCTTTGGGCTGCTGGAGTCGCACCTGAGCATGAAACGTCACCTTTTCTGTCTTCTGGCCTCGCACAGAAGCATTTGTCTGCAAAATGTAAGTGGCTTCAATTTATTACTGGTTTTGCTACAGTTATTGGAGTTGTTCTTGGCTCTGCTCTGGGCGAATATAAATCAATTAGATGTTGTTCTTTGAGCTGGGAAAACATCCAAAAGGAGGAAGGGGCTAAAAAGGTGTAGAACAGTTAGAAAGATCTGTAAGAATTAGTGTAAAAGGCTGTGTGATTTTGGAGTATTAAAGGCAGGGTAGCACCTAAATAGAAATTTCTAGATTAAAGGAAACGGGAGAACAATATCTGAGGCTCAAGCTGGTGCAATAAAATCAGCTTAATATAAAAGCCCAAATTTTGAAGTCACATCCATCTCTGGGGGTGAACTTCACCCCTGTAAGATAAAAGTATGGAAAAGTTGTTTCTTATAGATCTTACGGATTTATCTCGTCATATAACCAGTGTATCTCATCTCTGCCCATGAAAATTAGTTTAAATGTGTCTCCTGCTTTTTTGACTGGTGGAAATGAGGTTGAAAAGTTCATGGGTTCCTGTCTCACCACCACACCACTCTCCTACAGTGGAAGCCCATTCTGCCTCCAGATTTGTATTTTAGCTCCTGGCTTTGTAGGGATGAAAAACTTCCATAGCCCTGTCAAGTAACCCCTCATAATTCCTGTAAAGTTTTCTAATTCCTGTAAACTTTCCCAACTCTCTTTTGGTTTCGTATGCCAAGGACTGAATTTTTTTTTAGAGGGAGGTATTAAAAACTGGGAGGAAAAAAAGGAAAAAGTCAGCTATATTCAATTTCAGGTACAAAAATTAATTAGCCCAAGAATTTTAATTTTAGCACTGGCAAGTCATACTAAATTAGCTTTCCTGTGGGAAAAAGAAAAGTTCAATTAAAACAAAAGACCTGTGTGCAAGAGATTCTGCAAACTACTTCAAGTTGGGTTTTCAGACCGGTGACAAATTAACAGGGATATTAAGATTTTATTCAGGTCTGCATTTTAAGAAACTCTAACTATACCAGTGAGCCAAAGATAAATAGAGTCAGTTCTGCATGACTTCTGCTATAAAAACTAAAAGGATGGAAAATTACTTTGAAGTAGGAGAAGTGCCTAGATATTAGATAATTAACACTGCTTAGCTGAAGTTCTGTAACAGTTGAGTGACAACAAGGTTTTTCACTGTCTATAACCTGAGAGCAAAGTCTCTTTTGTTACTTGGCTTGACAGGAGTGATTTAAAAATGTATTTTTGTGGATTCCATGAATCCTCTTACTCCTCACAGAACATCCTGGTGCTGCCTAGAGCCCACCTCAGCCTGGTTTGATCCAACTAACCAGGCTCATCTCGTTTAGCCCAGAGCACTTATGGAGAACATAAGCTTAGAGTGGTTTTATCCTGATTTCTGTGCAGGCAATTGAATAATTCCTGAGGTTCCTGTAGCCTGATTTAGTCCTTACACTCAACAAAGTCACCAAAAATTTAAATTAGCTCGTTTAGTCTGGAATAAGTTGCCTGGTGGAGGCAGTCGGTGAGTTTTGCAGGTTGCTTGAAGACGAGGTTTTGAAAAGCATCTGGGAGTTTCTTGTTGAAGGTCAGAGGCAATTTTATATGTATTGATGAAATCATAGATTTCATCTCCTGTGTCTTGGAGGTTTCCTTTTTTTTTTTTTTAAATTATTTTTTTCTCTAGATGCTGGGTGTCAGGGTGACATCAGGAGTTCATTTGGACACCGGGTTTCTTTTCAGAGCTCTTGAATAAATATTTTTCCCAATTTATTTTTGGCTTAATTTGGAAGAATTTTCATGACTTTCGAGGGCTCAGATACCTAATTGTAGTTTTACCAGTTACTGCACTTGACCTTCTCTTTGGCCAAGAACCTGTGCAGAGACTTACTTGGTTAATTTACCCAGAAATTTGCTTCCATGGATGAATCCAGGACAAAACAGTTCTGGATATACGGCACTTCGGGAACAGAGATAGAGTTACAATTGTTGGGTGTGGGAGATCCTATCTTTGGTCTATCCCATAATCACACAGATGGATAATGGGCAAACATCTTCACTTGGGTTGGAAGAACCCAAGAATTCTTCATCTCTGAGGAGATAAAGGCAATGGAAGAGGACAGGGAATATGTTCTGGGAAACTATAAAGGACGAGCCATTTAAGAAAAGGGGTGCCAAAAGGAAACTGGGAACATGGAAAAAAAGAATGAAAAGCATTTTCAAAGAGTGATTTTTCTAGATCGATCTCTGTGTGTTTCTCTCTCTAACAGCTGCCAGACTCAAGAAATTAGAGAAATTAGTGATTTAAATGACTTTACAAAGTCCTTTGGTTCAGGGCAAGGCACAGGTTTTTGTGGAGACCTTGTTTAGCCCAAGCGTGGCCGGAGACCTGCCTGGTTTTAGCACGGCTGAGCCCAAATTAACATTCCATTTGGGCTGCTTTGCAGACACAATCTATCTGCAACATGATATTTATCCCTCCAGCTGGCAGCTGTGGTGTCAAGTGCTGCAGATAGATGAGGCCACTACTACCATACAAATATTTTCTTTTATCCATGTTCACTCTTTGAAGGGATCACACACCACAAGGTTTGCAGCAAAATTGCACGGGGTGAGAGTCAAAACTCCCCCTTCTCATATAAAGGCATTTGGACTCTCTACAGGCCAAAGATATGGAGGGTAAGTGGTTGCCTTCTGAGGCAAAAAAGCAAGTTCTGCTTGCAATTGGCAAAAAATATGATTTGATAAGTATTTAGCACCCTGGTTTGGAAAATCAAATTAGAATAGATTTACTGTTAAGAATGGTCCCCAGCAAGAACAAATCTCTCATGAAAACCTCCTCTGAAAAAGAAGAAGAATCGCTTTTGTCTGACAAACTCCTGAATTAAGTAACACTTGGATGTTGAAAGATCACAACGGAGCTGGAACAAAAGAGAGGAGTCTGACTGAGAAAGCAAATCATTCAAATGTGCCTGGCAAAGGGTGCTGAGGGTTTGCTGTCTTGAGGGTTTTTAACCATCATTCAGGCTCCTGTCACTGTCTGGTTGAAACAAAAGGCACAGGGAACAGCTCATGACTGTCTTTGTCTTGTGGAGCAGGGAATCGGTGCCAGGCAAATCTGTCACCTTCATTCTGGTCACGGGTTTGTGTGTTAATGGTGTTGTTCAAGTGTTCTGGGAATGAAGCTGTAGGTGAAGAGCTTTCCAGGGCCTAAAGGGGCTCCAGGAGAGCTGGAGAGGGACTGGGGACAAGGGATGGAGGGACAGGACACAGGGAATGGCTTCCCACTGCCAGAGGGCAGGGAGAGATGGGATAGTGGGAAGGAATTCCTTGCTGGGAGAGTGGGGAGGCCCTGAGGTTGCCCAGAGAGGCTGTGGCTGCCCCTGGATCCCTGGAAGTGTCCAAGGCCAGGTTGGATGGGGCTTGGAGCAACCTGAGCTAGTGGAAGGTGTCCCTGCCCACGGCAGGGGGTGAGATGAGACACGAACACAAACCATTCCCTGGTTCTCTGAGGAGAAGGATGTAAGAGGGGCCTGGAGAGCATTAAGGACAATTTATGGATATTTTCCCCCCAGATTGGGTCGTTTAGGGGAGATGCTTTACTGTATCTGCTGGTGATGAATGGGAAGGAGCCAGGGATGTGCAGATCCGTGGCAGCCCTGGCTCTGGTTCCCTTGGGATAATGGAGTTTAAACCATTGAAGTTTCCATTAAATTCCGTTGAATGGAATTTAAACCGTGGGAAGTGAGAAGGCGATGAGCCCTCGAGGGACTTGATTTGGCTTTGAAGTTGGCTCTGTTTAGAGCAGATGTTTGGACCAGACACTTACAGAGGTCTTTCAGATGAGGTTATTCCATGAATGTCTGATTTCTCGGTTCTGTACCAAAATGGGCAATTACTGCAGGTTTATTTTATGAGCTCAGAATCTTTGTGCTGTGGATTTGCTTCAGTATCCAGTGATTTGTAGAGCTGGTTTTCTAACCCTTCCCTTGTGTTGTTTTCTGGCCATGACTTTTTGGGAATCGCTGAATTTGAATTTCACTGCTTTATCACAAAGGAGAGGCAAAACATAAAGCAAAATATGTCTGCCTTGACTTTTAGTCTCAATTGTCCCATCTAGAGTATCAATTCTCTGTTACTGATTTTAGCCTGTTTCTGTCGAACAATCAAAATACAAAGTAAGTGAAAATTCATGTTCCTGCTGATTGGAAATGTAGTTATTGTGAACTTTATAAAATACCTGACTATAATTTTAGAGCATTATGATAATTTACTAACCACATCTAACAGTACTGAAATAGAAATATCTCTAAAATTTTTCAGTATTTTATCTTTGAGTCCTATTTTCTCTTTCAATCCAGACTCAAGTCAATGTTTTTGCTCAGTTTCTCCTGCATTTGTGTAACATTGCAGTGGTTGGGCTGTAAATATCACAGTTATTTGGTTATAAAAACTAGATCAGTTTGTTAAACAAGCAAACAAAAACCCACTGGTGATGTTTGCTTTTAATAAAAATGTGTCTTTTTTCTGAGTTCTATTGGTCCGGGTGCTCTGCTTTCATTTTTTTTTCAAGAAAGTGCATTATTTGTATCTTTTTTTATCTTAAAAACCAACTATGTGCTTGGGAAGGTAGATTCCTACATGCAGCTTAGTGGTTTGAGATTTAAATTATTTCCTAAGAGGTGGAATTCTTATAAACCATCAGGTAAATTTACATTTAATTGATTGTCCTGTCCTACTAGCTTTAAAAATCGCTGGGAATTCAAGTTCCATGGATGAAACTTTTTTAACTCCTGTTCAAATTTAACTTAACTTTTGATGAAGAAAATACTCAGCTTTCTTCTGCACTCCCTCTAGTGTTTAAGGTGTTCCATGGCTGAAAAGAGACAACAAATACAGATTTGTCTTCACCCAACCCAGGGAAAGAATTAATTTAATCTTTTATTTCTTCTTGCTTTAGTTCCTTTTGGGTTTGCTCTGGTGGGAACTTGAGCCTGTTTGAGCTGGTAGCAAATGTGACCAGTTGTGTTTGAAAAATCAGGGTTAAGCTGAGCTTTAAATGTAAAACAGCTTCAAAATTTGCCAAATAGGAAAGAACAACAAGAAAAAAGCTTTTGCTGTCGGTCGGTGCCTCACGATTAATTTAGATTAATTTAGACGCCACTAATTTTATCTAATCTTATATTCAAATGTCTATTTGCTGCAGTTCTTTGCAGTCACATTTAAACTGGGGCTGGAAAGAAAGACCTGGATGAAAGCAACTCGGATTTTTTCAGTTACATAAAACTCTGAAAGGCTTTTACAAATTGCTTCTGTGTGGGAGGCAGCTTGCTGCAAAGCTGTCACTTGAAACTTTATCAATCAGAAGACAGTGCTGGTTTTAATTATGCAGATTTTCAAAGTAAAATAACTTTTTCTTTTTCCTTTTTTTTTTTTTCCCCCCCCTTGCCTGAAAATGTAGAACAGAGTCAGGTGAGATCTGGAACAATCTGAAAGATTTTTGAAGAGTTTGCTGGGCTTAATTGAAATAGCTTCAAAAAGCTTGTGAAGAAGAGTAGTGTAGCTGAAGCTTTTTAGCTTTCTTCTTTATAAAAGAAAAAAGACCTTTTTCTCCTTGTTTATTTGTGAAAATTGTCACTAACTTCTAATTATCTCCCTATCCAGCGAAGGTGCCCAGCTCAGTGTATCCCTGTTGTAAAAATCTCCACTCTCTGCATTTTTTTGCCCTAATTTAGGTGCCTCAGGCCCTAAAATGATGTGATTTAATAGAATTGTCTGGCCATCAGCACAGAGCAGGGGCAGTGAGCGCTGTGCTCTTTGCAGAGTGGCTGATAAACCCTCTCCTTGTGCGGTTTGTTCTCCCCAAACAGGTAAAATCACTGCAGACACCCCAATATTCGCTGTGCAAACCTCAAACCCTCTCTGGCCTGGTTGTTACAGGAGACATGACATCATGGCATCTCATGTATCTTCAGAGAGAAGAAACTACGAGTCCAATTTTATGCTGCTTTGGCAAGAGAGAGGCTGGGAAAGGAATGTGAATTAATCATGACCACTCCGTTTTGCTGATGTGTTTTGTGAGGGGAGATGGGGGAGAGAGAGAGAAAGGAGGAGTGTTTCTTTTTGCTCTCCTGCTTTTTGGGTTGTTTGACTTGATTAGAAGTGGAATTATACTGTTTGTTCTCACCCTCAAACATGCAGCACTAACATGTCATGTGTTGTGACGGATATGTTCCCTAAACCCTCTTCTCCAGTGTTTATTGTGCAGCACAGTTGGCACCACTACCTGTTGAAATTGGATAAAATCATGATTTCTACCAGAAAAAGGCATTTCTGAGACGTGACAAAAACAATGAGCAGTTTTCCCTCTGATTTCTGCTGTCTCCCCCTCCCCTTTTTTCCAATTTTCACATCATCTCTCTTAATTTCCTCTCCTCTGCCAGTGCTGTCCTTTCCCTGAGCCTCATGAATGTAGGTTGTCTGAGAAATCCTCACAGTGTGGGGGTGACTCTGAGCTTCTCCTCATCCCTTTCCATGGAATAGCTGGTAATAAAAATGATGGATTGCTTCTTCTATCCTTCTGGGGACCTTTCAAAAGCTCAGTCAGGGTCACAGGTCCTCACCCTCTGACTCTTTATAGCTTCCTTTTTAATATCAGTGTGAACTTGCATTGCCTTCTCCTTGTGCTTTTCCTTCCTCAGCCTTCTGGGCACCTCCCTTCCCCCAGCTGCTTTGTCTTCTCCTCTAACTCTGCTTTAAATCACGTTGTCTTTTTTTGGATTCAGCACCTAGAAGGCTGTGACCCTTCCAGTGAACTTTCAAAAGAGGCCATTCTGTGGGGTTGAGTCTCTCAGGGTCACAAGTGCTGCCTCTGCCGTCTGGGATTGGGGCACATCAAAGCCAACTGTCCTAGTTTTTGGCATTCAGGCTCGGAGCCAAAAAAAGAAATGTGGCCATAACTTTGGGAATTTATGTCTTCCCAAACCATGAGCTCTTTCAGGTCAGTCAAACAAAAGTGCCAAATGCTATGGATGTGCTCTTTTATTCCTCCAGCTCCTAAACTCCTGGCTCAGCAAAAAAAAAAAAAAAAAAAAACATCACCAGGCCTGTTGCAGATGTAAAGGCAGGTCTGCAAAGGCATTCCCAGAGATCCCAGACTCTGTCTCTGCCCTTTCCTTTGTGCTAGAAGACCTTTGAGTGCCAAGACACTTGAAGAGGAGCTCATTTGAAGGCTGGTTTCTGTTCTCAGGCCGGCAGCAGAAGTCCTTGACTCCATCTGTGTAATCAAAGAGAGAGGGAAGCTCTTCAGTGAAGTCCTTGTCACCCCGAGGCAAAGGTGAACTTCTTGGTGATGCCCTGGAGTGGCACATGGAGCTTGTGACCTCCTGATGATCCAATCTGTGGATTAACAAGCAGCCCTTGGTGTCTTTGGAGCATTCAGGCAGTTCAGGAACCACATCCAGAAACTGCTCCGCACAACAGAATCATCAAAGTTGGAAAAGCCCTCCGAGATCAGAGTCCAACCCTTTCCCCAGCGCTGCCAAGTCCACCACCGACCCGTGTTCCCAAGTGCCCCATCCACATGTTTTTTGAACGCTTCCAGGGATGGTGACTTCCCCGCTGCCCTGGGCAACTCCTTCCAGTTCTTGGTCATCCCTTCAGTGAAGAAATTTTCCCCAATATCCAGCCTAAACCTCCCCTGGCACAACTTCTGACAGTTTCCTCTTGTCTTCTCCCTTCTTATCCGGAAGAAGAAACCAACCCCCACCTTCCTTACTGCTATTCCGACTCCCAACAAGATATGAGGGAGAGATTCCCCTTTGAGCCTGTTCTTGGATTCTGAACCCAAGGAATCACAGGTGTTCTTACAACACTTCACAAAGCCACATAGAAGCCAAATTCCACTCTCTTGTTTACTTGCTTCTGAATTATGCCTGGAAATTACCTAAATTTATTTGCAAGTAGTTGAGCATCTTGTGATTCATAGGTGTCTTCCCAGTAGCACTGCAGTAGATGGTTACTCACTTCTAGCAAAGCCTCCAAATTTTATTTTCAAGCTGCAGACTGTGAAGTGGGATTGACAGTTGCTGAAATTTGTGGCATTTGTAGTTGTAAAAGCAAATGTACCATTGGAAGGAGCACAGGATTCCAGGTTCTACATCCTGACATTTCTGCTCTACCCCTAATGAAGAAAGAAGAGGGGAATTCAACACTTAAAGGTTTGGAACTAAGGGCAGAGCTCTAGAATTTGGAAAAATCTGCTGTTCAAATTCTCTCCCCTCACTTAGGAAAATGGGGTGATTTAAAATGCCATTCTGAGATTGACATGAAAATTTGAAGGCTGTATCAGCGACTGTTATGTAAATGGTTCTTGAAAAGTCTCTGGATCATTTACTCAGAGGTGTATTTAAAGGAGGAAATGACTTATTCATACATTGTTTCATGAACTCATACTGTGATTTTTTTTTTTCCAAACCACTTGAAAGGAAGCTCAAAGGATTATGAGAGTGTGGAAGCCCACGTGATAAACAAGGGCAGTGGAGTGGGTATGGAGGTGACATGAAAACAAAAACCTGGGAATAAATACTGAGCAAGCAACTGAGACAACAAAACAAGCTGAATGAATTTGCTGAGCAAAGTCTTGACTTGAGATCTCTTCACTGCAAATGTCAGAGGTTCTTTCAGGAATCTGACTGGAAAACAAATCATTGCTTCCAGGGAAGGTGTTCTGAGAACATCTACCTGTCTTAGGAATTGGTCTGGGCTCAACTCTTGCTTAGGAAGGGTTCTGGTCTCTTTTTATAGGGTACTGTGTGCTTTTTAATCTTGGAGAAATTATTTTTTTTAATCCTGAGAAGGTGAGGTGACTTTGGTCAAGGTGATGACCTTGTGAAACGTGGCAACTGAATTCCAGAAAAAATACCAGGACAACATAGCCAGGATGTTACTGGTGTGTGGAGGGTGAGGCTTTCAGCCCGGTTTTTTTTTTTTGCTCCCCTGGAGCTGTGTGAGGAGGACATTCCAAGACAGGAACCTGAGCATGGAGAAGCAGAGAGAGACATGAACTTGGGGGTGGGGGAAAAGGCCAATTTGGCAAAGCTAATTTTACGAGGTTTGTTTACAGCAGCAGGTACCTTGCTGAAAGAGGAGGCAGAAGAGCTGTTTAATTCCTGGATTTCCTATTCTTTCAGGATCCTGTGTAACTTTGCACAAGGGATTTAACCCTTCATTTGATTCTTTTTCACCTGTAAAGAGGAAATTCTGCGTTAGGAGGCGTTAGGAGGGAACAACTTCCTGGGATTGGGAGCTGCTGGGATCCTTCAGTGTTGTGAACCACCTCGTTGCCTGGATAATAAGCAAGGAGAGACTAATAAAAAGATCCTTTCCCATAATATTATTGTTGACCCCAGCTTTCACAATTACATATTTGTGATTTGATTTATTCTTTTTAAAAATCTTTTTTTAAATGTTTTTTTTCTGATTTAATTAATCTCTATCCAATTCTTCACTTTATCAGAATTGTTCTGCTTGTCCACATAGAGCCACAAGATTATTGTAGCACAGAAGAGCTTTACATGTTATGTACCTTTTGTTAAGCAGAATTTTAAATTTTTTTAGTACTTGATTGTCATAATGTTCAGCATTGCCTTAAAAAAAAGTCTGTGGGAAACATCAAACCATCTCTTTCGAACATATCTTGGCAGAGAAGTGATCACAAAGAAAGCCCTGTTTGCTGAACGGGCTGTAATTCCCCAATTTGTGGATCAGGTTCACTTTGGAAGCTGTGTCCATAGCAGAAAGGCACCATGGAATATCTTCAATTGGATGTTTCTGCTCCTGTGAAATTGTAATTGAAGTATTAAACTTACCATGGGCTTTCCTTTAAGCTCAGATTAATTTCTAAGTTTACAGATCCAAGCACCGACTCTAATGTTACATGTGGGCTTAAGTTTTGAGTGCACTTTTATTCTTTGTTCTCCAACTTATTTTTTTACTGCTTATTAATCATTGGGGGTCAGTTTGAGCAGATGGAAAATAAGTCTGGAGAAGGCTAAATGTTGCCTGCTATGAAAATGTATCTTTATACCTAATGGATGTCCAGAGGGAAGAGTTTTTCGTCAACATAGAGAGTATTTTAAAAGCTGTTGTCTTCTGTCCTCTCACAGACCAACTTTGGTAAAAAAAATAGGGTTGTTGAGTTCAGTATAATCAACAACTTGACTGGTTTTCCTTTGAGATCCACAGGCTTCTTCAGGTTGAGGTTTAATTTGGTATCTTTCTGGAATCTATGTGAACCCTTCTAGAATTAGAGATTCATTAAGGTTGGAAGGGCTTCCAAGATCATCAAGTCCAATCTTAGGCTGAACACCACCATGACTAAACCATATCCCAAACTGCCACATCCACTTGTTTTTTCGACTCTTCCAGGGATGGTGATTCCACCACTTCCCTGGGTGATTTGTGCCAAAGCCTGATTGCTCTTTCAGTGATGAAATTCTTCCTGCTATCTAATTTAAACCTCCCCCGGCTCAGCTTGAGAGAGGGGGCTTGGTCTGGGATGGTGAAGAGTTTCTAGTCAGGACAGCTTTGGATTTGTGCAGGTTTGGAAAGCTTTGGTTCATTCTGAACTTGACAACTGACCCTCGTGGAGGGGCTACCACTCCTTTGCTTCAAAAAATCCTAAATTTCAGAGATCTTTGTGTCTTGCCATTGTGATGGTCTTGGTTTTACTTGAGTTTTACCTGGCAAGGAAAATTTCCCGAGATGCCACAGAGTGGCTCTGAAGTACTGATACATTGTGTATCCAAATGAAATTCCTGCTGGCTCCATCTGCTGTAGTTTGGTTAGTGAATAACATTGATAAATTTAATGTAGAGCTTCTATTCTTGCATTTTTGTTTGATCTTGGGGTGCCTGTGCCCATTTTGGAGTTAGAGCTGCAGAAACCTTCCTGGTTTTGCAGTTCACATTCATCAATGGCTTTTAATGAATAAACCAGAGTCAAAATTCTTGCCACATCCATGTGAGGAGATTTAGGGTTTCGCATCTCCTTGGCTTTGTGTCTGTGTTCAGCTGTCTCTGGACTTGAAGGCAAAGGTGACGATTCAGGCTCATAAAAGTGGAAAGGCAGTAGTTTGTTCCTCGTATTTGTCTTTGCCAGTTGTACAGAAAAGACACCTTTGACCTGTAAACTCCTCCAGGCAATGCAGTGATTTATTGTGCTACTTTGGAATGAGAACTGATTTTGCGTAAAATACAACTCAAAAAGCTTAATTCTGAACCACGTTTTCTCAGTGCCCCCTTTTTTTGGGGCCCATGTAGAAACGTCCTGGAAGGAATCCTGTTTTTTGCCTCCCCAGTGTGCTGTGGGGGAAAAGGCCATGCCGAGCCTCCAGAGTCGGTTTTAAACAAAGGTTTAGTCAACGCAGGCACTGCGATTGGATTTTATGGCATTTTATGCACGAGCCAAACAAGAGGAATCTTGTGCTTGAAAAATCAGTTTGTGACAGCAGGAAGAACTTAGTCATGTAACCCTGGAATGGCAGGAGGCAGAAAAGCAAGGAAGAAAATGGTGCACGGGAAAATAAGCCTAAATCAAGGCTTTGTGGTCAAATAATCCTTGTTTTTCAGCAGAGAAAAAAAAAAATGTGTAACTTAAACACTGAAGAGAACACACTTATAAATCTGAATAATAAATCAAGAGAAAAGCATGTGTTTAGGCCAAGTGTCCCTCTTGAAATACATAAACACCATATTTCTTATTCCAAGTAAGAAACAAGAACTTTAAGGCGGTAAAAACAAGGATTTTTTTTGCTTGGCTCCACAAGGTAATAATTCACACAGTCCATCTCCATGTGATCTACACATGCTAAAGACAGATAAATCAAGGGGTGGATAAGAGTTATTAATTGCCCACGCGAAAGAGCTGGGGCCTGACATCATGTGGGTGGAAGGGATGATCGAACCAGAGTGGAGTTTGCAGAGAACAGTGTGAGGAAAAACACTTTCCATGAGTCTTCCCAGATGGATTTTCCCATGCCTTCCCCTGTTTGGCTTTATGGGAGAAGCTTTAAAGTGGCAAAAGCAGAATTAAACTTATCCTCCCTATTTGGCCTCTCTGAGTTTAGTCCCTTCAAGCCCTGGTAAAGGACCATCTTGCCTTGATATGAATGTGGATCAAAGCCTGGCTTATTCAGTGCCCCCCGAAATACCTAATAATCTTTACTTCCTCTTTAATTTGCTGTCTCTGTGTGAATATCTGGTTAGGATTCAGACTTGGCAGTGAAGCAGATGCTGGCTCGGACTCTGTGTTACTTGCATATTGTAAGAAAAATGTTCTGTACATTGAAAGAAAAAGCAATAGATACTCCTTGAGGTTTCAAATCCCTCAAAACTGGGCTTTGCCTCAAATTTCTTCTTATTTTACTGGATTAAACCAGTTGCTTATTTTCATTTGCTGTTCAGAAAGTGAAAATATGTAAGTGAATTCATATATAAACATCCCTAATTGTGACAGACAGTTCAATAAATAACGGAAAGTGTATTTTTCAGTGCTATTGCTCTGAAATGCTGGACACTTTAGAGGTAAAACAAGCCAGATCCCTCATTCCATGATCTTTTTTTTTTTATTATTATTATTTTTTTTTATTCAGTAGCCCCAAATCCCCAGTGCTGTGAGGAGCCTTTTGTGCACACAATCACGTCTTTTAGGTATTTAGATATTCAAAGTACCTTCTGTGCAGAAGCATCAGAGATCAGGGCCTAATGGGACAAGAAGCAGAAGAAAGAGCTCATTGTCAGGAGGTAATAACTCCTTGTCATTCTCCGTGGGAGGCTGGTGGAGGTTAAAAAAAATTGGGAAAGATTGTTGCTAAGCACTTGCCATATCATCTCTTGGTTCACCAGCACCCAGGATAGCCTGGATTTCAGATCTCTTCTCCGGGAAGTTTGAAATAACTGTCCTGCAGCCTTTTACTGGGAAGTGAAGCTGAATTTACGTAGTTTTCTGAGAGAAATACATATAGCTAAGTATTAAAATTGCAGCATTATCTGACCACTGTGAGGGGAACATCTGGAGAGCCTCCTGGAATATCTTCATATTACTGTTTTTCCATTAGAATCTCATGTTTGTTGCTTTTGATTCTATTGATATTTAGAAACACATAGTTGGAATTTGATCCTGAACCCACATTTTTCTGTAAATGCACATGTTTCTGTAAATTATCCTTATGGGGATGTGAGAGGGGGCAATTTGGGGGATGGCAGGGTGGGGATTCCACTTTAATTAATCACTGGTTGCTCATCTGGAGATTTCCTTCACCTCCATTATGGAAACTGGTTTCCCAACTGGAAATCTTATCAGAGTCCCTTCCTGCAGATGAAAGTCACCGATTGCCCTGCAAAGCCAGAGAGGAGGCTCTTTGACATTTGGTACTGGCTGATCTGTTTGAGAAATCTTACATAAACTGCAGGAGGGGAGCTGCCAATTCCTGCATGTTGGAGGAGAATTGATTCCTTATTTGGAGAGGTTTGCTCCTACTCGGGGCCACAACAGTGGTTTCCAAACTCCTCTGGTATTTGATGACTGTGGCATAACTTTGGAGACCTTTGTGAGCTTTTATATTCCTCCTTTCAGCTGCTTTGAGATAACTGGGTGGCAACTGGGGACAGAGCCCTTTGAGCTCTGCTGCCTTTGGAGGGTTTGTTGTGATGGAGGAAAGATGGGCTTTTTCTATGCCCCAAAACTCCCATGGGAAGCCCCAAAAACTGAACCACCCCCTTCCTTGTTTTTACCTGGGTTTTTTTTTTTGTTTTGTTTTGTTGAGGAATAGAAAACAGCAGGATGAAAATTTGTCTGAGAGACATCAAGGGTGGCTCCTCAGCTTTGGGAAGGGTTCTCACCTTCGTGTCCATGGGCAACAGCAGCGGGGGCTGATCCTTTTTCTTTGGCTGTGGATGTGTTTGCACAGTGGGATGCTGCTTTGGTTGTCCCTTAGGACAAGGGGCAATGTCCAGGGAAGGGAACGGAGCTGGGAAGGGGCTGGAGCAGCAGGAGGGGCTGAGGGAGCTGGGGGGGCTCAGCCTGGATAAAAGGAGGCTCAGGGGGGACCTTGTGGCTCTGCAACTCCCTGACAGGAGGGGGGAGCCGGGGGGGGTCAGGCTCTGCTCCCAGGGAACAAGGGACAGGAGGAGAGGGAACGGCCTCAGGCTGTGCCAGGGGAGGCTCAGGTTGGATATTGGGAAAAATTTCTTCATGGAAAAGGCTGTCCAGCCCTGGCAGAGCTGCCCAGGGAGGTTTGGAGTCCCCATCCCTGGAGGGATTGAAAGCCCTGGGGATGTGGCACTTGGGGACATGGTCAGTGGTGGCCTTGGCAGTGCTGGGGAATGGTTGGACTTGATGGTCTTAAAGGTTTTTTCCATATGATTCCATGGTTCAGTGGCAATCAGGGTCACTTCTACAGCAGTGGTGTGAAGCCAAGTTTGGGGGGTGGATTCGATCCTCCTTCCATGGTAACTCCTGTCAGTGGATTTAGTGCAGAAACACCTGTAATTAATTACTTTTGTGGGCTATGGGGGTGCTGCTAATGCTGTGTTTTGAGGGCTTCAGAAATACACTGGAAAGACTTCAGAGTCTCTTTTCCTTCCCTGTGACCTTTATATAAATTCAATTCACCCTCTGCATGACGCTTTCCTCAGTTTACCTATTTTTTTCTCCTTTTATTTGATGAACTGTTTGTTTAGAAATGTGTATTACTGTTTCTCTGGAATTTATTTGCTAACTACCATCTCCAGAGTTGGTTTTACATGTTTAATTTTATTATGTTCATGAGGCAACGTTGGCAGGAACAGCACTATAAAAAGCATTCATTTCATGGAGTGGTACAAACATGTTTTCAGCTGAATTGATGACACTGAATATAAAACACTTCTCATTTACTTTTCCCCTTAAGGTTTGTTTAATGAACTAAAGTTTTTGCTTATTACTTAGAGGTGCAGTTCTTTCTACCCATCCAGAAAGGATAGAAAACATAATGTGAGTTTATAGCTGCCATCTCTTGAAGGTAATCTATTTAAGGAACCTTTCTCCATCCATCTTTAGTGTGTTATGGGAATTCCTCTACTTTTTTCTTAGTATTTCTATTTGAACTCTTTGTTGTAAACAAATGAATAAAAAATGACTATAAATGAGGAGATCTGGATTAAGAAGCCAGTTGGGAAGGCATCAAAATCTGGATGCAGATGCATCTTTATACTTGGGGAACTTGCAACCATTTTTGGGGTTGAGAGCACAGTTTTTGGTCTTCAGGTTGTTATCGATACTGCCTGGGAGCAAACAGCCCTGATTTATTGGATTTACATAAAATATTTCTCCCTGGTAGTGGGATAATATTAATTAAAATGCTCATCACTACTTATGTAGATCCTTTGCAGGAGGCTCTTCCTTAGGCTGTGATGAAAACGCGCCTGTTTCCGATGCCGTTCCCTACGTCGGTGTCTGGAGGCTGCAGGTGGTCCTGTCTCACCCTTCTCCATCCAGGACTCATCCCAGTGCCTAAGTAGTTTCCTGGAGAGGTGGTACAGGTATTCCAGGTCACGTGGGAAAGCTGGGAAGCAGCAGATGGGTAAAGCAGAGCCTGAAGTGAGATACTCTGACCGTGCCTCTTTCCCTTGCACAGTACTGACACTCAGTTAGTGCTTCATCAAGAGCTTGATCACTCCAGCTGACCTATAATTTATTATAAATACTGAAAATAGTTAGAAGAAGGTGTTGCATAAAGGGCTGTGTCTTATGTGTGCACTGTTGTAACTTAGTCCTCTGGTGTAGCTCTTTTTCCACCTCTGGCACTTGTGTTTCGACAGCGGCTTCGCCTGGAGCAGCTTCAGTCTGGGCAAAAACCAATCCTTTATCAAACTTGCCGCACACCTGAAGAGCAAACTCAAATGACCACCATCAGTGCCACTGCACACCAATAGTGAGCATCACACTCAGAAGATGCCACATGCCTGACTGAATATCTGAGAGACACAGGAGGCTTTGAACACAACGAGTTTTTGAGCCAATGACTTATCAAAGGCTGTCAGAATAATCATTTTTCCCCCTGATTTCAGTCAATTGCTGTCTGTGACAATTGAAAAGCAAAACTATTCAGAGAGCGTTCACCCACGCTGGTGCCTGATCCTTGGTGCTCTGCAGCCATATCCTTGGAATAAAAAGGAAAAGAACACATATGAAGCACCAAATGGAGGTTGTTAAACATGAAGCATATGTGTTATTTAGCATTGGAACCATGGTGAGGTTATGAAGCCATTCTGGGGAAAGGGGGCAAATAAATTTCCTGTGCATCAAAATAATTTGTAACAAATGGATTCATGGGAAGATTGAAATAAGGGGCACAACGTGAAATTCAGTTTACAACTGAAATTCAGTTTACAACTGGAGCCTCTTCATACTGCAATAATGGAGTTCAGGCAGTTGTAGGAATGTGATTAAATACAGAGCATGATGATGATTGGAAAAGGATTTTAATTTGCTTTTGATGGACTTTGCAATCTCCTGAGTATGGCTTGGAAACACAGTTCCAGTTCTCACCAACATTATTGAATCTGAACTTGGAATTACTGAGTAATAATAGTGAATTCCAGATTAACTGTGTCAAACCTGAACTCAGAATTCAGTTCAAGTGCCATGCTTTAATTTCACCTGCCCATGTGATTCTCAAAACTGATGTTAGAACTCAGAATGCAACATGAACTCTTTTTTTTTTTCTATTGGATGAGAGGGGGGCAAAGAAGATGCCAAAGGCTACCCACAAAGCAAATATTGTGCAGCACATATCAAATGTGATCTGAACATCAGTGATTACATTTTTAGTAGGATGAGTGTTCTGACTGAAAGGCAGCAATCTGTCACTTGGCCTTTCTGTGACATTCAGTGTATTGAAATTACCAGGGAAAGATTGCTTTTTGACATGCTAAATTAACTAAGTTAGAAAGTCGAGCTTTATCATCTCTGCTAATTGTTACAGGGAGAGGGGAGAGTTGTTTGTCTTTTGTAGCCAAGGCAGGAGACTGAGACAGCGATTAATTAAAAAATTATATTCTCCATAAAGGTCATCTTTGGAAGGAGTTGAATTGGCTGATTAAAGGGAACAACTTTTAATCTGAGCTGTGGCAATGCAGTGATTGTGCTGAATTCAGGGTGCCTCATACCTGGAAAGTGTCCAAGGCCAGGCTGGACAGGGCTTGGAGCAACCTGGGCTAGTGGAAAGTGTCCCTGCCCGTGGCAGGGGGTGGGAATGAGATGTTCTTTAAGGTCCCTTTCAACAGTTCTAGAATTCTGTGATTCAACAGTTGAGTCATTCCTGGGGTTGCTCATGTTCTCTCCTTGCTGTGGCTTCAGGTACAAACCAATATTTACTTTCTTTTCAGCATAAAGGCATTAATTTTGGATCAGGAACTGTTTTTGTTAGCGGTAGTTTGTTTTCTTCTTGAGGTGAATGAAGACAAGGCCGAATAATTGCTCATGTAGAAGTCAATCTTCCATAAAGAGATGGAAGACCTGGCAGCTACATTAGTAGGTGGAGAGTAAATGATTTAAAAGAACGTTTTAGGCATCTAGGAATTCATCTTCTTGCCCATGAATTGTGATGTTTCACTCCTGGGTTTTTTTCCCCTCTTGTTGCTGTGTCTTCAGAGATGTAAAAAGCCAACCTGACCTTCAAGATAAATGATACTTCTTCAAATACTATGCAAAACCTGCTGCAATCACAACCTTTGTGGTTTACTTAAAATTGAACAATAAACCCCTTTTTCTAAATGTTTCCTTTAGAACGGCTACACTTTTTTCCCCTTTCTGCTTAATTTACTAAATGCAATCTTTTAATTACAATTTTTTACAATTAATTTCCAATTGATTTTTTTACTAAATGTAATTTTTATTTCCAATAAATTATAAATCCATGTAAATTGTCCAGGTGATTATACCAGGACCCTCTGCTGAGACCCTTTAGATCTGAAACTGTTTACTCCAGCAGTCATTATCTATGGAGGTCAGGAAACCCATTTATTTTTTAGGTCCCAGACAACATGAGTTCTGGATAAATGTGTAAATGAAATTCCTGGAGGCTTTTAGTTGGTGGTTCAGTATCTACATCAGTGACCCGGTTGTGAAAGATGGATTTCGTTGGTATTTACTAATTTTCTGAGAGGTCTCCAACCTCGGTTTCCTATTCTTAGGTGCTAGATATGAATTCCTAGGCCTTGTACTAAGCAAGTACTTGGAGAAATACTTGCCTAGTCTGTGTGGGAGAGAATATTAGAATCACAGAATCCCAAAATCATGGAATGGTTGAATGAGACATTAAAGATCATCTCATCCCACTCCCTGTCACGGTCAGGGACAGCTTCCACTGTTCCAGGTTGCTCCAAGCTCTGTCCAGCCTGACCTTGGGCAGTATGTGTCATGAAAGACAGATTTCACTGGTATTTATCAGTTATCTGGAATGTGGTGGAATTAAGAAAAGTTCTGTCCATGAGACGTTAGGCCTACTTTTATTCTTCCTGAAGCAGAAGGAGCTACCAAAGTGTGTGAGATAGATGAGTAGAGGATCCTAAGCATTTGGGTTTAGCGCTGATTTTGGGATGAGTTTAGTACTGATTTCAGGATTAAGAGGTGAAATTTAAAGCTGAGCTCGCAAATGGGTGTTTCTGGGCACACCCAGGGGTTTTTGGCTCTCTCCAGCTGGCCCCAGGTGAGCGGCGTGGGCAGAGCCGTAAGCGCAGCCGAGCGCGTGGAATTGCGAAGAGAAAATTCTGTGGGCAGCCTGACTTATTGCCAGGCAAATTTAGATGAATGGAAGCATCAAGTGCATCACTTCTGACAGGATGTAAGTGCATGAATTAGAGAAGGCTGTGCTCATTCAGCCTGCTCCTGGAAGGCAGGCTCAGGTAGCAGTGGCAGTTTGTCACCGGTTCATGGAATTTTGATTTATGATGTGCTGCCTACAAAGGTGAGGCCACTTGCATTGCCCGTCCTCCCACTGGTAGTCCCATCCTGGGAGCTGAATTAATGGGATGAGAGGAAGATCAAAGGAGGAAAATATAGCGTCTGATTTATGTGCATGTACCTACAGGCACATGTAAGTCTGCTCAGATTCGATTTGCATCCAAGGAAATAACTCTTACTTGGGCTGAAACCCCGGGAACTCAGGGTGATGGTGTGAGCAGCATCCCTTCCCAAACAATGTGGTCAGGGAGGGGCAGTGCTGTGACAGCTTCCTGCAGAGCTCACCTTGGGACTGAGTCTAACAAAGAGATGGAAAGATTGATTTGGGGGGGATAATGCTGTTAATGGCTACCTTAGAAAAACACATGAGAAAAAAGCCATGAGGACGTTTCTTTGTCAAATCTTTACTTTTTCTGTGTCATGGAGCACAGGGCACTGGCAGCTTGATCCAACCCCTATAATTTAATGTGTGTGAGGAGGAAAAGGTCTTTGTTTTCCATTACTCTGTGTTCAGCCAGTGCTGCCTGCACAAGGTGTTTAATTCCCGTAAACACCCAAATATCTGGAGACCCACAGCATTGCTCCTGTGAAGGCATCCTTGACTTGCCTGGGCTCTGCCAGAGGTACAAAGGTCCCATTGCCAAACCTGCTCCTTGTGTGCATGATGGGGAAACCCAGAAGTTGTTGCTGCCCCATCCCTGGAAGTGTCCAAGGTCAGTTTGGGCAGGACTTGGAGCAACCTGGGATAGTGGGAGGTGTCCCTGCCCATGGCAGGGGGTGGAAGCAAATGAGCTTTAAGATCCCTTCCAACTCAAACCATTCTGGGCTTCTATGATTATTACACACCAAAAAATACATTAAATAAATAAAATTATTGTTTATTAATTAGAAAAAAATAAAGTTATGTTCACGGATGGCACAATGCATTTAGAGAAACGAAGAGTGAAGCAGCTGTGTCGCTTTATCACAAGGATTCAGACTCTTTTAATTATAGACCAGGTTAGTTCCTAAAGGTAAAGAGGAAAAATGAGACCTCTTAGAAGGATACAGTGCACTGTCAAATCTTCTCCCATCCTGTGGTAATTAGTAGGTAGGAGATGTGGTGCTTCACATCCTGGCACCTTCCTTCCTGTTCCACGATACACGTTTGCACACACAGATTTCAACAGGGGAGCAGAGGATTTTGGGTGTAGGTGGAAGTTGTGCCTCAAAAGTTTGTCTTTTAAGCTTATGGATCTAAGAGAAGTGAGAGACTGAGGACAGGTATATAATAATGTTCCCCAATATTTTGGCTTGCTGTGTGAAGGTACTTTCCCTAAGCTAATTTTTATACTTAAAAGTTTGCAAAGCATGTGAAGCGATATGAGCTGCTGTGAAGGAATGTAAGAGGAGAAATGTCCTTGTATTTTAGTATTTCAGGAAGATTCTTGTTAATTCATGTTGATTTTCTCTTTCAATATGCTTCCTCCACATAACTTGTTTTAATGCCTTTTAGGGGAACCAAGATGAACCATGGTTTCAGTACCTAAAGGAGGTCCAAGAGAGGGATTTTGGACAAGGTATGGAGGGATAGGACACAGGGAATGGCTTCCCACTGCCAGAGGGCAGGGTTAGGTGGGATATTGGGAAGGAATTCCTGGCTGGGAGGGTGGGGAGGCCCTGGCACAGGTTACCCAGAGAAGCTGTGGCTGCCCCTGGATCCCTGGAAGTGTCCAAGGCCAGGCTGGACAGGGCTTGGAGCCACCTGGACTAGTGGAAGGTGTCCCTGCCCATGGCAGGGGAATTGGAACAAGATGGTCTTTAAGGTTCCTTCCAACCCAAACCATTCTGGGATTCTGTGGCAGTATCCTCCAATACAGGAATTCTTCTGGTTCTTCGTTCTTGACTTCCCAGGCTTTGGGTTGTGACCTTTGGGAGGGGGATGCTCTCAAACTGGGAACGTGCTGGGTCTCTGCACCCCGTTGTGTCCATCAGGATTGTGAGGTTTGAGTGCTGCTGATAACACTTTATTTCCATGATTTTTGGCCAAACCTTAAACCATCTGTGTGTTGGCTGTGGTAATGAGTACCCAGAAGTCGATTGTGGGGTCTTCTCCGGTGGAAATGGAACAGGATTGCAGGAAAACACCGTTATTTAGGTTTTGAATTAAACTTTTGACATCAGGAATGACTGAATTCAAGGCTGTGAGAACATCCAGCTCCCTTTGCTGCACTTGGTAGGATCTAGGCTGTAATTCCACTTTCTCCAGTCATACCCAGTGCACGTGACAGCAGCAGTGAGGGGAGGATTACGACGCCAAAACAAGCTCAGTTTGACTCATTTAAACTTGTGATTTAAATATTTTAATTGTTTCTATAATTATCCGCACAAACTTTGGATGATTTGGAGTAAAAAACCCCCTTGGCTGCTTCAGCATCTAGTTGGTAATGAATTATGTCGGGCTAGGGAGACATTCAGGCTGTGTGGTTAAAGCCCTTTTGACCAAACACTTCAAAATACCCACTGGGGGACAGCAACACAATTTATGGGGCAAAAGAGAAATGTTTTATGGCTCTCATCTCATATTTCCCTGGTCAGACTTGTCCTACTCTTGCCTGTGAATTTGATTGATATTATTATCAAATTATCTTGCTTTTGGGGCAGAAATAATGCACCTCACTGTTACAACTATAAATTTTCTCTGTGTTAACTCATAAACGAGAATAGTACAAAAAATGTGGGTTTTTTCCTCCCCAGTTGGGGATTTCTTCTCTTCCCAACTGTCCTGAAGGCTTGGCTGGGATGATTTGGGGTTTGTGGTGCTGGCCCTGAACCAGCGCCTGTGATTCTTGGCGATTTGTGCCGGCTTTGGTTTCAACGCCCCTAAACCTGTGGATTTTTGAGGACAGGGCTCCCTCGCGTGGTGACTCCGCACAAGCTTCGGCTCTTCCCAGAGAAAACCTGAAATTCTCTTTTTTTTCTTTTTTCCCCGCGAGAATAGCAGTTAGGACCTTTTCCCCCGAGAGAGGCTGAAAAAAGGGAAGAACATCACTGAGCTCTTCTGTTCCTCTGTGGGCTCAGGACCATGGTGTCACCCACCACGTCACTCGAGAAAGAGGTGCCACCTGCCCTAAAATCCTTATTAAAGCACAGGGAACCCCCGTGGCAACGGGGTTGGGACTGGGTGATCTCTGAGGTTCCCTTCCAACCCCAACCGTTCCGGGATCGTAACCCCAAAACCACAATAGTTGTAGTGTTATGAAGTATTCCAGAGAACTTCAATGCTAAGCAATAGCGTTTAAAGAATCAATTTTTTTCATTCCCTCAGTTTTCCTGAGGTTCCAAATAAGATTTTAAGTTGTAGAAAATGGAAGGCACGTTATTAGCATGGCGTTGTAGGAAAATCAGTATTCCTAATGAAAATCAGTGTTCTCAGAATAGCACAAAATTCTGCAATCAGCTACTGTCGCTTTGTGAATATTAATTAAACTACATCAGTATATAGTATATATATAGTATATCTATTGTATATACATGATGTATATATATATAAACTGAATATGAACATTAAATATATAAAAATACATATATACAGTATATTTTATGCATATTTAATGTGTTATCATTCATATACAGTTTATATATGTATACACCATGTATACCCAGTGTATATATATGGTCTGTATATATATAAACTGTATACGAACTGATAATATATTAAACATATAGAAATACATACATACAATATATTTTATATGTATTCTATATAATACATTTAAATCTGTCTGTAAATATATATAATATGTCTATTTAATATAGTATCAGTTCAGAATTAAGACTTTGGCTGTGGTTATCCATATGCACCTTCATGGTATGAAATTTGGATTTACCCAGTGTCCAGTGCTGCTCCTGCACGGGAGAATTTCAGTTTCTGTTTGAAATGTTATTTTCCTTAAAATTAATCTGGTGAGCTCAACTCTTGTGCATTCAGTGGGCATTATCCTTGTCCTTAAAACCTGAATTTTCTTGGAGGTTGCCCCGGGTGAGACACAGAGAGCCTCCTTATCTCACTGTTTCAGTGTGGTAAGGGGAGTGTGTTTATTTTTCATATTTCATAGTTAAAGTTTGTATCTATTTTTTTATTGTGTGCCTTTCCTGCTTTGAGGAAATTTCTATTTCCACTCTCCTAGTTCCACAAATATTTATAGTTTACATTTACCATAAAAAAGACTGAACTGGGAGTGGTCAATTAAGATTTATTTTATTAAATTCACATATAATACCAGAGATACTTCACTTACAGATTCAAAGTCTCTATGAACACACTATTAAGTACTCAGCTGTAGATACTTAACTTCTCCTGATCTGATCCTTTTGGGGTCTGGTGTTCCAAGCATCCTCTTCCTCTTATTTTCCAGTAGCATATTGTAAAATATTGAAAAATCATGGAATGGTTTAGGTTGGAAGGGACCTTAAAGCTCATCTTGTTCCAACCCCCTGCCACACCTTCCACTATCTCCCAGGTTGCTCAGGGACATCTGTCACAAGAGCCATGACATTCCCAAAGTATGAGCTGGGTGAAGTCAAGTCTGCTCTTTGGGACCATGGCTGCGGAAAGGCAGACTTTCCGGAAGTTGGGAACCACAATAAAAGCTGTTTTTTCTTGGCTGCCTGATGATTTGCAGGTAAACACAAAATCACTAAGGTTGGAAAACACCTTTAAGATCAAGTCCAACCACTCCCCAGTGCTGCCAAGGCCACCACTGACCCATGTCCCCAAGTGCCACATCCAGATGGCTTTTAAATCCCCCAAAGGATGGAGACTCCACCCCTGCCCTGACTGGATATCCCAATGTTTGATAACCCTTCCAGTGAAGAAATTTTTCCTGATATCCAACCTAAACCTCCCCTGGTGCAACCTAAAGTCACTTTCTCTCCTTTATCTCCTCCTTCTCCCTCTGCTTTATCTCCTCCTTCCCAAACCCTTTCCTAAGTCTGTGGGCACAGACACTTTGCAGCAGAGATTAGAATGACTTTTTCCCACCTTGAAATTTCCGTTGGAATTTATTCAAAGAGAAAGACTCTGAGATCAGGACTCGTTTTGTCCTCTTTCCACTTGACACGGGAGTGTAGAGAGGATGGGATGGATGCAGAGAGGGGCCCCAGCATCCTCCAAGTGTCCCCACAGAGCATCTGTGCCACGTGCCCAAGGCCAGGGATCATCCCAGGACAGATGCCTTGTGTGGCACAGACGTATGTGTTTCTGCTCTTATAAAAAAAAAAAAAAAACAAATTTAAAAAAAAAAAAAAAAAACCACCAGATGGCTTTTAAATAAAAAAGCCACCAAAACTCTTGCAGTTTAGACAGCTGGTCTGGCAGTTGGTGATGTGAAGGCCTATTAAAATATTTATGCTATTTGTTATTTAATTTCATTTGTGTGTGTGGGGGGGTTTTTTTTGGTTTNGTTTTTTTTTGTTTTTTTTTTTTTTTTTTTTTTTTTTAAAGAAGAATTTGGAAATGGGCTGATTAAATAAAATCGCGTGAGGTCGCCCGGGTCGGGAGTGACAAGTATTGGCAGAAATTCGGGAGCACTGGCAGCACAGGGGCCTAATATTCTGTCTTTCACTCTCCTCTGATCTGGTGCTTCTGTTTTCTGAGCGAGAGGAGGTGCTAATAAATACACTGCAAATATTTTCACACTTCTCCTGGGTGGAATTTTGATTCAGTGGCTGGTGCACAAAGGCCTGGCTTCGTGAAAGCTTCTGAGTCAGTGACAAGACTCCCTTTGACTCAGCCCCAGCAGTGGAAATCAATGTTCAAAGTGACACCCCCACCCCAGGGTTGTTATTTTAGGTCCTCAGCAAAACTCGCTGTGGAGGTTTTAATGAGGGATCCAACTTGTAAAACTTCTCAGCTGTTCAAACCACGACACCCCGGAGTTTGGACAAGTTTCAAGTATCATTTAATTGTTTTCCAACAGAGAACAGCTCTCTTGGAAAGGCAGAGTGGGTATTTTGATTAGGGAAAAGTAAAAACAATGTAATTAAGTTTAGCATTCTCAGGGAATGATGATTACAGAGTCTTTCAGGTTGGAGAAGCCTTTTAAGATCTTGGAGTCCAACCATTCCCCCAACACTGCCAAAGCCTCCACTGACCCATGTCCCCAACTGCCACATCCAGATGGCTTTTAAATCCCTCCAGGGATGGTGAGTCCACCACTGCCAGGGCTTGGCCACCCTTTTCCATGAGGAAATTTTTCCTAGTAACAGGTTCCTAAACCTCCCCTGGCACAACTTGAGGCCATTTCCTCTCTTCCCAGATACCAAGCTTGACATTCCACTTGAAAATTTACTAAAGGGAGATTTCAAAAGCCAGAGAAAGGGAATCCATGGCCCCTCAAGGTCAAAACTGAAGAAATTGGGTTGTTCTCCATCGGGAAATTGGGTTGTCCCGACTGTTGGGTTGTTCAGGGAGCGCACATTGGATGTGCACATCCTCATGCTGCCCACACAGCTGGAAAAAGGGAAAAATTCCCAGTGTCATGGCAATTGGAAAGGTGTTTTCACAATAATAAACTCCAAAGTAACTGGTCACCAAGTTTTGAAACAAAGGGGAGAGGAATTGTGAGGATGAAAGAGAGAGAGAGGGAGGGGAAAAGGCAGGATAATGAATCCCAAAATTGCTTCTTTTCCAGCGCCCCACTTGAAGGACAAACTTCCTTGAAAATTTATGTAAATTTATTAAGAACAATGATTATCTAATCAATCTGCAACTCAGCTGGATACTTTTTAAATCCCAATTCTGGTTTCACTGGGTCGTGCTCAACTCTTGACTGCGGACATCTGAGAGTGCTGTGAAAGCTTTAGAACGGAGACCAAGAGGTCAAACTGCAATCTCTGCTCAGAGATGGTGACAGAGCATGAGAAAAGGGGGCCAGACATGTGGGGATGAAATTAGTAAAGCTTGGTTTGTATTAACCACAGATAATGTAGTGTGAAATTATTTAATTAGGGAAAATTCCCCAGATATTCTGGGAAACAAAAAGGAGCAGATTGGAAGAGAAGCAGTGTCGAGGTGGTCAAGGAGATGAGGGAGGGAGTCTCTGTGGCTTCATGTTGTTATCAAAAGAGTGAGAAAAGGGGCAAATTGTGTTCTCTGGTGAGCTGGGGTTGTGTCAGAGCTGTTGTGTGGGTTTGGTGAGGAACTGGCACCTCCAGGTGGGTGTAAGGGCACCTACAGATGGTCCAGTGCTGGACCTGGGTGGGCATCAGCCCTTCCTGACATCTCCCTTCTCCAGTATCTCATGTTATTTCTGAATTATTTATATGCTCTAAGGTCATTATTTCCCATTTTATCATTTTTGATGTGTTGCTCCTTCTGGAGAGCTGCTCTTCAGAGGCTGATCTTCTACACTGTGGCAAGCTATTGGTGAACTTTTATTTTAAGACGGAGAGTCCCTGACTTGTTCTCACACCAAGCTGTTTCCCAGACTCATACATATTTCCCCTCAGAATGTGTGTAGAACCTTTTTTGGGTGCTCAGCTGGTCAGTGGGTTTTTCTCTACCAGCCCCCCCAGATGGGTTGGTTCCACTATATTTGACACTAAAATTCAGTTCAAGTTTCAGGATAACTTCTCCCTCTTGCTTTTTCCTTCTTCTGTTAGTTTTCAAATAGAACCCTGGGATGGTTTGGGTTGGGAGGGGTTTACTCACAGTGTAAAGGGACTGAAATTAATCTGGAGAGAAGGCACTTCTATGGGAAGTGTAAATCTTGACTTTTAAGTGATTATAGTGGAGCTGCCTCTCCTGGTTCTTCAGCACTTTTCCTCCTGTGAAGTTTGGTAAAAGCCATTTACAGCCTGAAGACCTCATGGCATTTTTAATGGTTCTCTCGAATCTTGTATTCTTTCTTTCCTAACTACTTGGTATCATTTAAACCCAGAGTAACCAAAGGGAGAGTAGATGTAAATCTGTTGCCTGGCTTGTAATTTTTGTTATCCTAACAGATAACATTCGTATTTTTGCTTTTATTGCTAACTTCCTTTTGGAATATTTTTCTTTAAAGTAATAAGACCATTCATATCTTTTCCTTTTATGCATATAAAGGACAGAGGAATTGGAAAGGCTGAGGCAGATGGTTAGGAAAAGAAAAATTGCACTTTTTCTTCTCCCTCAGTAGAAAACATTCTGAGCAGCTCGGGGAACTCTAGATATTTTCAATTATGGCGATTAAACTGATATTTTTGAGGAGAACAGTGGCCTGAAACTGTGTTGATTTAGCTAAAAAAGTGAACAGAAAATATGATGATGTGTGGCCTTGACAATGCCTGTCTGCGCAGAGCGGCGTTATGTGTGTCAGCAATTCCTCCTCAAATCTGCCAATATAAAAGCTTAAAAACTCTCTCCTGATCTGCATAATTCACTTTAGGGTCTAAAAATAAAGCCAGGCTCTCTACAACATGCCGGAGCGAAGCAAACACGTGTTCAATCTGTTCGGGGTTGTCTGATTAAAATAATCGTGGTGTGAAGGGAGAAGGGGCAGGAGGGGCACAGACAAGTGTTTTGGAGAGCAGAGAGGTGTTGAAATGCCCTTGAAAATTAAAGCTGTGAGAGGCTGTGCATATATAAAGCATGTTAAAATTATTAGGGTTCACGCGGGTGCAAAAGATGTTGACAACTTGAACTTGAAATTTCTTTAAAGCACGGCCTTAAATAAATTCGGATTAAATCAGCAACAGGAGGTGAAACCGTGTTGGATGAAATTGTCTGGCAAATTGGTTTTCAGTCTGGGATCTTGTTTTCCAAACAGAACACTGTGGATAGGGCAGCAACAAGCAAAAATGAACTGCAAAGTTATTTTACCGTTCAGGGAGACAAGAGGCTCTTTATAGTTCCGCTCTACAGCTTAATTTTTAGGACCTGTATAAATAGAATTCAATCCACCAACTGATTCGGAGAGGACAATCCATCAATATTTAATTTGGTAAGAAAGAAAAGGCTTTGAAATAATAAATGTAGTTCATGAATCAGATGCACTGTTGGGTTCCGTTATTAAGTGTAGATGTATAATATCGGTGGCCTCGTGTTTGTTATTTTAATAATTCTAATTAACTTCTGGTAATTGTAGTGGATCTGCTGCCAACTATCCCAGTCATGATCATTACTCAGGGTTATTATTTCCCATAGACACTCAGCCAGTGAATAGAGGAAGTTTTATGGCAAACTAAACTTAAATAGCACGAGAAGGTTTTCTTGCTGAAGAAAAATGCCTCTTGGTGAACTTCATCATGATCTGTCCGTGGTTAAGAGCTGCAGAGAGATCCAGGCAATCTTTATGATAATGCAGTAATTTACAGACCCCTATAAACAGTATTTCACCCTTTCTCCCTGATTGCTGATGATTAGAGGGATTTGCACGGAGCAGCACAAGCTTTTTCCCTTACAATTATCCCTCTCCTCTTGTCTCCGTCTTTTTATGGTCCCACACTCCATTTTTTATCCCATGGTGGTAATGGTGATAAACTGAGACACTCCAGCCTGAGCTGCTGCAAACACAGAAACACAAAATTAATCCATTTATGGATGCAAGGACAAATTCCTCACTTATGCTGAAAGGCACTTCAATACCCAACAAATCCATCGGAGGACGAAGCTGCTGGTGAAGAATAATCCAAGAAATGAGCTGGTCGGTCTTTGTCTTTCCTCTTGAGGTTTCTCCCACGTTGGAGATGGCACTTGGAAGCAGTTTTCCGTGTCTGGATTAGGCCTTGCTGCAGCTGCAAAAGTACTGCCCCGTTTCAGCTTGGGAATTGTCACAGGTTTCAGTTTCCCATCAAAGACTCCGTGTGGGAGAGGAAAAGGTGCCGTCGCTGGTGTCGAGTTGCTGAGAAACAGTAAATCTACTTTTTTAAAAGTAGATTACACAAAACCCCAACAAAATGTTACGATATTCAGAGCCGTATTTCCAATTAATTGAAGATGTTGCTATCTATAAAAGTTGGAAAGATTTATTCTTCTGCCACAGCTGCTTTTCCACAGGAAGGAACACTAACAAACCCAGACCTTTATGTAATCTGACTTTGCTTCATTGAAGAAAAACCCCACAAAACTCTTAATTTGAGTAATTTTAACTTGCAAAAAGAAATTTTAAGAGTAAATTTTCAGTGATGCTCAGAGTCAATGAGTAAAGAGAGTGAAACACAGCACGAAACCCTCCTAGACTTGTTCTTTTTCTTGAACTTACCACATTCCTCAGTGGAAGGTACTCTCCAAAATGTTGCTCTCATATTTTTAGCTTAATAAGTGAAGGCAGGACTTGTGGAATAATGTGTTAAAGGGAGAGTAGAGCAGCTGAGATGTCTGTGAGCAATTAAACCATTGATAAGGACTTTAGGGCAGTTAGGATATTCCAAACATCCTCTGGTAAGACCTGAAATCTGGTGCTGGGAAAAGCAACTTTTCCACCAGTTTAATGTGTGGGTAGATTTAAAGGAGATACATTGTCTCCTTTAAATTTGGAAATGGAAAATTCTGTAAGTAAATTGAATCAATCCCTAAAGCGTGTTTGGGGTGTAATTGAAGACTCTGAAAGAAAAAGGGAACTTGGGATGAATTTAGGGAATTACAGCTGCCGAGGGCAATGCATGTGTGACACCCTACGAGTACAAAGTCGGGCTGTCATCTGATGAAGTTATTAGCACTGAGGGATAGTTCCCATTAAAATAACTAACTGCTAATTCCTTATGCTGAATGCACTTGCTTCAAAGCACATTGTGTTGCTGAGAGAGTTATTGAACTCCTCCTGAGCTGCCAGACAATGCTCATCTTCAATTTGCCCGGCGGAACATCCACGCAAGTATTTGGGGCAGCTTCAAAGTGTTTCACTGCTTTGGAGTAGATGGTTGAGATAACGTGCTCTCGTTTGAGAGTGGCTTTGCCTCCTGGATGACAATGGCACAAAAGGAAGCTCCCACTTCCCAGGGATCTTTTCCTTTCTTCCTGCACATCCCACCAGCAAATGCAGGCTCTGAGATCACGTATAACCTATAGATTCCTCAAAAGAAATTAATCCTAAGGGTTTTATCTCGTTTGCTGTGTGTTGCCTGCTGCAATTTGGGCTCTTAATTTGTTTTTGCAAAGGATGAATTTGATTTCTTGCTATCAGTGAGCGTCTGACTTTCAGAAGGCTCCAAGCATGACTGGCATAATGAAGAGTCTTTCTTGCATTGGAATTGCAAGTTTGTGTATTATGAACTCCCCTCTCTCTAATAACTGAGATCAGATGGCAGAGCTTCCTATTTCTTCACTCCAAGTTGTTGTTAATCTTTCCCATCAAAGGGAATATCAATAGCGTTTATGAGAGTACAGCAAAAGCAGAAAAAATAGGTGGAAAATTTAGTAAATGGCAAATCTCAGCACTTTTCCTCCTTTGACTCTTTAAAAGATCCAGGACTTCAAATTTCGGTTGCTAAAGAAACATTTATGACCTGTTAGGGGATTCTTTTGGTTGTTGGAAGTGGATATGGGTGGATCTTGAGCATTTTTTTCGTCTTGAAATACAAATCTGTCTTGCTGTTGTTGTTTAGAAAGCGTTTGTATCATATTGACAATAGTATTCTGTGTTTTATTTGGTGGGGACAACACAAAATATTAAATGCTCAGTTGCTACACGGTTGATGGGAGACTTATTCTAAGTGGGTTTCTAGATCCCTGATGAGCAGGGAAAAATTGTTATGGTGGTTTATGTGCGATGAAACTCCTCCGTTCTCTGCCCTCACTGTAAGTAACACTCGTGCCTCTGGGGTCTGTACTTGGCCCTTGTACCTAAAAACAGTTGCTTCCCATTTAACCACTATTGGAGCAGGGGTTTGCTGACACGTGGGAAGCATTCATGGAATTTTTCAGGTTGGAGAAGCCCTTTAAGATCATCAGGTCCAAGCATTCCCCCCCAACGCTGCCAAGCCCACCCTAAACCACGTCCCCACGCGCCACATCCACCCAACAAACACATCTCCAACCAACGAGCTCCTCACATTTCCAGCGGTTCACCCTCAACAGTTCATTTTTTTATTATTATTATTTATTTATTTTTTATCTACATCTCAATTACATAGTAAGATGCTCTTTTTAAAAACTTGTTTGTTATTAAGATATAAATCTCCTTATTTTAGTCATGTAGTGCTCGCCAGAGTAATGCAATACAAGGAGATTACAAGCTGATGGTTAGATGTTAATAACAGTAACACAAAACATTAAGGCAAGTGACATTTACATAAGTATCTTGATCTTAATACATGTAATTTACATATGAAAATTTAATCACCATAGAGATAAACAGCTGCAATGTTTAATTAAACTCTCCACACAAAATCAGCCTGCAAGAAGTAGTTTGTCACTGCTAATTTATCACAATTCTCCTAAGTATTCTTTAAAATAAAAATGCAAAATAAATGACTTCTTATTGATAATTTAACTTCTGGTTGCTTTATCGTATCCTCAACAGGCTTTGATGATACAATTACAATACGAAGATTCCAGGCTCGTTTTCTCGCCATTTAGGAGACAAAACATAAATACGCGGAGAACAAATGTATTTGTTTACAGACTTGAGGGTCAGCAGTGTGGCAGCACTGGAGGACAATTTAGGCAAATTTAATGCCGTGATAAGTTGTGTGTAATGAAGGGCTGTGAGTCCCTCTCCGTGGGGCTGTTGGAGGAGGAAACAATTATAAGTGAAAATTAATACCGTCATTATCCCGGCGTTGGAAGGGGCTCCTCGCTCCAGTATCGCTCGCCGAAACCCACGTATTTTTGGAAATCTGGGATGTGCTGACATTCAGGAGTCATTGAAGCCTTGCTTGTGCTCTTAGGGGTGGGTTTGAAAGGAAAATAAAGCGCCAGGGAGCTCGAAAGGAAAAAAAAATTGCGTCTCTTTGACGGGAGTTCTTCAAGAAAATTTAAATTAGAAGGTTGGTTGAATCCTAAGGGGAAAAAAGGGTTTTGGTGACTTCAGGGTAGATGGATAACAGGGGGAAAAAAGAGGGTTTAGTCAATTCTAGGTAGGTGGATAACAGGAAAAAAAGGAGGTTTTTGGTAATTTCAGAGTAACAGGAAAAAAAGGAGGTTTTTGGTGACTTCGGGGTAGGTGAGTAAAAGAAAAAAGATCTTTTTGGTAATTTCAGGATTGGTGAATAACAGAAAAAAGATCTTTTTGGTAATTTCAGGGTAGGTGGAAAACAGCAAAAATAAAAAAAAAAGAGGTTTTTTTTGTAATTTCAGGGTGGGTGAATAGCAGGAGAAAAAAGAGGTTTTTGGTAAGTTTGGGGTAAGTGGATAAAAGCAAAAAACAAGGAGGGTGTTGGTGACTTCAGGGTAGGTGAAAAACAGGAAAAAAAGGAGGTTTTTGGTAACTTTGGGGTAGGTGGGAAACAGTGAAAAAAAGGAGGTTTTTGGTAACATTGTAAATGACTCCTGGAAAATACTTGTTTTGCATTGGGTTTGGATTTTGCTACGTTTATTGCCCACATCTCTTTTTTGTGTAAGTTTTGGTTAAGGATGTGATCATTTAAGGTTATTTAGGTGATTTGCCGAAAGATGATACTCAGGTCACAGAGAAAAAAATGGGGTTATTTGGCCTGAAAATTATACTCAAATCACAGACAGAAAATGGACTTATTTGGTGCTGGGTTCAAAAATCCTTATTCTCCATTATATAGCAATTAAATTAAAGTAAAAATGGGGTTAAATTCAACTTCGTATTTATAATGAACCTTGCAAGGAGAACTAGATGGGAGAAAAAAACCCCTAATAAGTAGAACTTGTAATGATAAATCAATAATATGCCGAACAAAACAATCAGTTTTAAAGCAATGCAACTTTTTTGTGCGTTTTATTCTGAATTTGAATTTTGCAACGTGGTTGAAAAGAAGAATGAAAAATGAAGGAGTGGATTAATTAGCAAATGTCAAAATCATACCTGGGAAAAGAGGCAAAAGTTCCCCACAAAGATGTTAAGCTTCACAAAAATCATGGAGGGAATAATCTTTAACTTAAAGAGGAAATATTCCCAATGCCAGGAAGACTGTTTAATCTTTGATTTTGGGGTGGTTTTTAATGTGTTGGCTGATCCTAAGTGGCAGTTTCCTGGCTATATTTTTATTAAATGCTTTGTGTTATAATACATATGGTCATGATTTGAGCTAGAACAGAGTGAATTAGACACAGTTCTCCAGCAATTTAAATATTTCTTCGACATTAAAACCTTTCCTCAACAAAGCAGAAGTGGAATGAAGATTCCAAGGATTTCAATTTTGGAAATACAACATTTCTTGCTGAGATCTGGAGGAGCAGAATCTGTCAGTGCTAAGAGGAGAGGTGCTAATAAAAAAAAGGAGTTTTGAATGTATATATTTACATTTATATATTTAGAAATACAGAATTACAGCCAGGAAAAGAAGTGCAAAGCTTTAAAAAAAAAAACATTTTAGAATATTGTTGGTTTGCAGTCGATATAAGGGGATATATTTCATGTTTTCACCTGAGTGTGTGTTCTTCTAAAGTTGCTGAATTCAGTGATTTGGACTGTCAGTGGTTTGTTACTGTTAAACAGTTGCTTTGTAAAATTGAAGAACTGTCCCTCTGCTGAGTGACTTTTTTTATCTCACAAGCATCCAAAATATAGAAAAATAAATAGAGATCTACTCTGTATAAGATCTTTTCCAGTATCTATTCCAGTATCTATTCTGGTAGAATAAAATGGGCAGTTCCAAATAGAATTCAACAGTAATAATCCCCGTACCCCCCAAATTATTTGTTACCATAATTTTTTACACATTTTTTTTTTTAAAGCATACAATGATCTCTTTTCTAGATGCGTATTCTTTAAAAATTCTTTGTCAGTGCAGGGCAGAAATGTCCATTTTTCCATTTTGAAGGACTGCAATGTGAGGTTCTCCTGCACTTTAACCATCTTTAGGCACGCCTGGAATTATATTTTGGATACCCTTTTGGATACAAGCCATCCTTACACATTCAAACTCACCTGGAAAAAAATCTTTATTTGGATTGTTGGTAGTGATGTGTTCATTATACATATATAATTCCAATATTTTTCCCTGTGGGGACATGGAATTGCTCCTGCTGGATGATCAGTAGGTGTATAGAGAAACAGAGGCATCAGCTCACTTGTGGTCATTAAGGATTTAGGACATTCAGCATCCTGAAAAATCAGGTCCAGCTGCACAAATCCACCCATCCATCCATAAGATAATGAAGACCAAGGAATATAAATTTTATATTATTTTTTGAGTGTATTACCTCATGGCACAGAGCTGGTCTCAAGGACAGTGTAACAAGGGACGGTGGGAGGGGTGTCCTTGGCACTGTGAGAGAGAGAGTGTCCTTTGACTTTCCAAATGGATCACAGAATCATGGAATCAGCTAGTTTGGAAAAGACCTTTGAGATTATGGAGCCCAACCCTAAAGCTCACGGCTGGGTTGTGTTAAAATGATGCCTGAGCTGTAGAAAGACACACAGGTAGGAGGCCTACTTCCAAATAGAGCAGATAGCTCCATGCAAAGTTGTGCAGGGTTTTAAGATTTGGGGTTTTTTGCGGGGGGATAAGGGCCCTGCCTTCCTCTTCCTTGTGAGCAAGTGCCTTCTATTGGTATTAATGAGTATTAATTAATCTATTAGTATTAATGAGCTGTGAGATGTTTCCTATCCACACTGTGTGCTGGAAATATGTCTGCAGCTCCAGCAGCCCAAGCTGTGATCCCATAAAATCACATTTAGAGCAGGATCTAGGCTGGACTGGCAGGAAAAGAGCTGCCACTGCTGCTCCTGAGCAGAGCCAGGAATGCTCAGCCGGACCTTGGACTTTCCTCCTTCCTTGGTACACTGATTTAGGAGACCTTTTGGATTAGAGGGGCTAGGCTTGTTGATCTATTATCCCTGTAGTTCCCGTGCTATTCCCTTAAAATTGAGGTGTGTAATCCCCCAGTGCCCTGTCCAGGCGTCCTTTCTATGCCCTGGAGACTCCAGGCTGATGGGGGTGACCCCTCAAATCTGCCCTGCCCTTTTGGTACCACACACACTGTTAAAGAGACATTTATATCCTGCTTAAGAGGGGGCTTTGTGTTGGCTGTAGATGAATTAAGTGCTGTGTTGATTAGATTTACAAAATCTTTTGGGATAAAAGTATTAAGTAAATACAAAATGATTAAAATCCAACTCTTGTCTTTCCTCTTCTGGCTGAGAAACCAGTGACTTTAGTGAAACTGTGGACTAGGAGTCAGCAAGAAGATGATTTTCTTATGTTTTTAAAGTGACAAGTATGAGGCAAAGTCTGAAAAGGGTTGGACTATCAAGGACTGTCTCCTTTAACTGTGATCTCCATATATAAATCAGTATAAACATAAATTTAAACACTAATTATAATGCAAACCCATTTTATTTATTTGTGAAACACTCCCAACGTCCCTCTGTAAGTGTAGATTTTCTCCTGTGAGAAGTGATCTGTCCCTTGGGAGATCCTTTCTCCCTGTCCCCTGATGAAGTCAGTGAGTTGCTGATTAGCTGCTGACACATGAAATTATGGGGGATCAGCAGGGTTAATGAAAGGCTTCTCTCTCCAGCCATGCCCATGCACTGTCTCCCTGCATCCTCCTTGGCTTGGGGTGGTCTGGTGACCCCGGTGACAAAGTCAAGAGAGAGAAAATATCCACCGTGACAGCAGTGCAGTCTAATCAGCGCTTCTCTGTTGATACCTAATTATTTAATCAATTAATGACGAATTATTTGCAGCCCAGGGTTTCTCCAAACGGGGGCTGATGCAGGGAAGGGCTGCTCCAGTGTCTCTGCCCTGCTGTCACTGGTGGGCTCTGTCACATTGGATGTATTTTGGCAGGTGTGATTTGCACAGGAAATTCTGCTTTGGGTTGAAGGCAGAGTTTGTCACTGCCAGGAAGAAGTGCTGGAGTCACTGGGGGAGTGGGTGGCTTGTGCAATCCGGTGGGATTGTCTGTGCCCTCAGTGGTGGTGGCTGGAGGTCACCTTGGAGAGAGGTCACTCCCAGCCTGCTCCAAGTGTTTGATCCTGTAACTCCTCTGTGCTCTTCCCAAATGTACTCCAACAGTAATATCAGGCATAGAACTCCTGACTTTACAGTTCCCATCTCCATCTCTGTGTCCATACATAGGATTTTTAAGGAACACCTTCCTGTTGCCCTTCTCATTGAATATCCTGAGTTGAAAGGGACCCATAGGGATCAGCGAATCCAACCCCTGGCCCTGCACAAAATCGCAAAATCCCACCCTGTGCCTCCAGAGGATGCTGTTGGGTCAAACTATGCTTTGTCCAATCTTTCTTGCCCCCTGGCCTGTGCCTCTAATTGCTGTTGGGCAGCCTGGGAGCTGAGGGTATTTGCACCTATTAATTTAAATCATCCTCCTTTAAGGATTCAGCTCGGAAAAGCTTTTCTGAGTTAGCACGAGCGTGACCCCAACATATGTCCTGCTTTCTGCAGGGTGGGGGAAGATTATTTCCTTATTAATGACTGTTACAAAGTTTTTCCTTCCCAGATGGACACTCCTGCCTCTTTGGGCTTTCCTTTTTATCACACTCCATCCTTTTAGAGGAAAAAACCAACAACAACAGCAAAAAGATTCAGAAATATTTTTATTGGAAGTTTTGTTCTTAATATATATTTATTTTGTAATACTAGTGCAGTTGTGGATGCCCCTTCCATCCCTGGAAGTATCCAAGGCCAGGTTGGACAGGGCTTGGAGCAACCTGGGATGGTGGGAGGTGTCCCTGCCCATGGCAGGAATGCGATGAGCTTTAAGGTTCCTTCCAACCCAAACCGCTCTATGAATCTATAATAATTCCATATATTCCTATCTCCCAACTGAGCTGGAGCCCTGAAGGACAAAGTGGATCTCTGGGAATCAGTGGGCCAAGGTGATGGCTCTGGAAAGCTGAAAACACAAAGGGAAGGAAGAAACAGAAATATGGGAAGAACCGTCACTTCATGAACTGCTGGAGAGATGTTTTTCCAGACTTTTCTGAGGGAAGAGACTTGCTGGGAAGTGTTGAAACACCAAAGTAACAATGGCAAATGCTGGGATTTTAGAGGAGCTCAAAGGGGACAGTAAAAACATATGGGAGCCGCTGTGTAATTCCAGTATGGCATTTGGGAGTCTGGGCTTGTACCTCATTTTGGGATGAGCCCAGGGTACAAGTTAAGATTTAGTTTGGAACATTTTTAAATGTCTTGGGCTCTGGAAGGAAAATCTGTGAGTAAGAAGGGAAGAGGATGGGAAGGGAGGTATGGGAAGGCTCGCAAAAAGTCTGCTTTCAGTTTTGGGAGATAAAACTAGGCAGGTTTTAGTGTCCTGAGAGAGAAATGTTTGCTAAAAAACTCCTTTGCTACTCGCTTGTGTCTCTGGACCCCCCTGAGATGGTTGGGAAGTGAATTCTGAGATAAAACTTTGGAGCTGAGGGTCCCTTTTATCCCTTCTGCAAAAAGTGAGGCAAAGACTGCAGCAGCAACATGGGTATTGGCCAAATAAAGGGAATTGTTTTACAGGCGAAGATGTGGGAATAATTCACCCAGGCTGCATAAAAACTGTGTTGTGCAATTCTGATGTTAAATGCGTGGGTGACAAAGGAGGGTGGTGTGGGTGTCACAAACCTCAATTCCTGCGGGTGATCCGGAGTAAGGGACAGGTATTTGCTGGGACCAAAGCAGTTCCACCACTGGAAAGGCTCCTATTTATCTTTGCTTTTTGTATTTGTTTTATAACTGTTGTTCAGCAGCTCCAGAAGCATTTGACTGTGTTTGTGTGTGTGATTAAAATGGGCCAGATCCACGGTCCTGCTGAACTCCTGATAAAGACGCATCTCTTGGCGCAGAGGGGGGATGTGGAGTCACTCTCTCATTCCTAAATCCATTGGAAAGACAGACTTTGGCTTAGCTGGAGGGCCAGGGCCATGGACACATAACCTGGATTAATCTTTTTATAGGAGGGATGATTTATAGAGCCATAAAAGCAGATATTGTTCCCTTTCCTCCTTCCCTTTGCTCCTTCCCTTTCCTCCTTCCCTTTCCCCCTTCCCTTTCCCCCT
>VZRE01010991.1:748-73293 GCA_013396775.1 Cephalopterus ornatus
TGTGAGTTTACGTTAAAATTTACCCGGGACCTAAGAATGGCTTCTGTGGTGAAATGTTCTTTCCTTGAAGGTCAGTTCACACCGCGTTTCAATTCACCCGCTGTTACGGTTTTGCACTGGGCAGCGCGTCAGGATGTCACCCCACAGCTGTCTGAGCCGATACGCTCTGGGATTGCTTCGCTCCAGCCCTGGAACCCTGCCTTTGCCCACGCGCAAACACGCAGCAGTGCAACTAAAGAGAACTGAGACAGCCAGAAATAATTTTACCACGGGAAAGAGCTCAGTTTTCAGCTGCCTCGAGCTTTCTGAAACGATTTTTTTGCACGATCCGCTGGTGCTGGCAGGAGGGAGGAAGCAGAACTGCAACATCCCCCTGATAGAGATGAGTTGGAAATGCTCCTTTGGAGACTGGCAGACGCAAGTGTAACACTGACTGTGCTGGAAGGTTGGTTAACCACAGCCCCAGAGGAAGTCCAGAGAGGCTGAACATGATGTCACATGTTTAAATCCATTTATCTCAATGCATGAACAGGCACAATCACTTTATCTAGTAGAAAAGAGAATATGCTCATAGAGTCACTGAAGTATCTGTGGTTTAAAAATAAACAAATATATCCTACTCTATTAACTAAAAAGCTTCTTCCCAGGGGCCATCTGCAAGCTCCACACAATTACAGGAAACACAAAACTATATTTTGCCTACTAGTTATTGTAAAAACTGTGTGGCCCTTCGCCAGAGAAATTAATATGTTTCATGTAGAAAATAATCCATGAGACTTTTATAGACCCATAAATTTACAGCAAAAAGGAAGAAAAATTAAGAGCAGCTTCTCATGGCCTCAATGGAAAACAAAGAAAGAGAAGGCTTGTTTATAGCCTGAGAGTAAGACAGACAAGTAGGCCAAGGAAGAGATCAAAGAAAGGAGTCACTGCTTGCATGGGGAGGAGGACATGAGGGTCTTTAAGATGTGAGTAAATCAGTAGGAAAAATAAGTCACTGGCACAACTCAAGTGTAGCCCAAATGCTTCCTTTTCATTTGCATGACTGGTTGATTCATGAAAGGAAAACGCCTTTCAGACAAACATTCCCATCACTTGCAGGTGAAAATGTCTCCTCTGATGCTACAGAAAGGCCAAACCCCACTTGACCTGGTGTCCCTCTGTGGCCCTGGGGATGCAGGTTTCCTAGACAGCTAAGCATCAGTTTCTTCTGAGTCTCCCGGACTTTCATACTTCCCAGGTCATCTGAGCTGCTGCAGAGACTCCAACCGGACCTCTCCGATTCCTGTCGGATTCATGGCTGGTGAGGCACCCAGTCACCCGATCCGTGCAGCAAGGCACTTGTTATACACATTCCTATGAACTAGGTGGCTTTCCCTGCTCCTGCAACGGGCCTTTTCCACCATATCTTCGAACTGTTTCTAACTGTAAAAGAGTAAATGCGTAACACTCTCCTATGTATTTAAAAACTCCTAGGAGAGCACCACGCAAAAGAAATATGTGCTTTTCCCCTTCTTTCAGGGCAGTTGCAGTGTGACATTGTTTCAATTCTGATAGCAACCTACAGAATAAAATAAAAATCACTGTATAAGCACCTGAAGTTTCTACATTCAGGCATTTCTTCAGATAAAAGCCCCACCTGTGTCACCCACCTAAAAGAAATGCATTTCTCAAACCAGAAGCACTGGCCAAATAATGCCCTATGTTAAATGTCTTCATAGGATATTTTATTTAGAGTGTCCTTAATTAGAGTGTTAGAAAGAAATTTCCTACATCGTTTTCATGCATACAGTTTTCCAGTTATTGCAGTAGAAATCATGCTGTCTAGAGTCCACAGGAGGGCATCACTGCTTAAGAGATCATAAAACAGATGTCTGAACAGTCCCTTTCCAGCACTAGGCTTCCTATGTTACTATATATTTTTAGTAAAAGGTGATACAAAATAAGTTATTACGGAATTCTTTATATCAATTTTTGTCACTAAAGAAACATACTCTTGTCATGCTCTTTAATGGGTCCAAACTGCCAAGACAGAAGAGGAACAATGAAGTTTTGGAAAAGAGCATGAGGGGCAATAGAAGAACGTTAGTCAAAAGTAGCTCCTGTAAATATTTTATCTAAACCTTCATATAAACACAAAATCATAGTTTTAACTTGTTTCAACATCTTTGGTTGAAAGTGTGGTTGGCTTCCATAGTCAACAGGTGTTGGTTCATTTTTTTTAAAACAATTTAAGTATATCACTTGGATTTTTAATGAGTTTAAGTATGGTTTTTAGTCCTCTAGACTTAGGTCTGGTTTTGCCTTTCAGTAGGCAGAAAGTATTCTGAAACCCACAGGATTCCTGCTTGCAGACAGTTGGATGAATTAGTTCTGCATTGACCTATAACACCACCATCTTGGCTACACACACATTTCACCCAGGTTTTTTAACTGTGCATAGGCAGGAACAGTTGGGAATATGGGAGATTCAGTGATAATTTCCCACCTCGCCCTGAGATCCACACACGTTCAGGCAAGGGTTTTTAATCTCATCATTTCAAAGAGATATTATTAGACTTTTGGAAGCCCCATTCCTACCTAAATCAACACCTCAGGCAGAGAGTAATTGTGCAGGTCATAAGAAGACATTTTGGGTAAAACATCCAGCAGCACCACAACCTTCCCCATCCTGGCACCTCGGTTTAGCTTCTGGTGTGAAAACTTGTCGAAGAGCTACAGCTGTCCTTGAGAGAGCTCTTGCCTTTTTATCAAAGGCTTATCTTTCACTCTGTTCAGCTGTTTTTACCTTAATCTGCGTGAACATCAAACCTGTGATCTGACTTTGGAGACTCTAATGACTTAGCACTGGTGGGGAGAGGGGTTTTTGTTGAAAAAGATTGATTAAAAAGCACTGAGAGGCAACTGGATAGTCCTTTGCCTCCCTAAAGTTTGAACATGACACTCCCCAGGATAAAAATCTCTGCCCTGTGTGAATTCTGATGGGGAATAAAACACTACCCCTCTCTTGTATCTGCTTAATGCAAAATAAGATATCTACAGGTAAAAAGATAACTACAGAATAACCCACAGGAACTGTTTCTTCAGTAAGTGGTATCAAAGTTCATCTACTGAACAAAGTCTTCCCTGAGCTCTTTGTAAGGGGAGTTTGCTGAAGAGAGAAACACACCTTTGTGAAGGGTGAAGTGGAAAGTCATCGGAGAATTGAATTTGCATCCTCTTTTTTGGACTTACATTACCATTTTTCTTTAAATCCTGTCCACCCTCCTCTTGCCTCTGAAGTTCAATTTCTCTTTTCCTCTCTCATCTTTTCATTCTTCTGTAATAATGCTTGATTTCCTTTCTTCTCTTTCCTAAAATTTGATATAAAAGCTGGTCATAATTTGAAGTGATAGGATGAAAGTAAGGCTGCAAAATACGGTCTGAAAAGTCAAGGTTCTTGTGAAGGATCAAAGAACGTAGCAATGCTGGGACAGATGTGAGAGGGGAGATCTTTCACTCTATCTTAGTCCAGGATCATAAGTTTTGCCAAGGGAAGACCTGGAGCCAGCAGCAATCTCAGCCACGCTCTGATCTTTTTCATCTGCAAATCTTTCATTATGTATTTTCCAGTTGAATTAAAATCCACTTGCCTTTTTTATTTTTTTCCCCTTAGCTATTCCTAGACTCCATCCATTTCTCATTGCACAGAACCTCTGTAGGGTGGTTTTGTGGAGCTTTTGCATGACTGACATTTAGCTTTGTTTGAACACAGCAGGCAGAGTTGTGCCATGAAGCTCAGTAAGTACCTGCCTGGAATTAGCTGTAAGACATCCGTGCTATTCAAGAAATTTTAAAAGGAGGTGGTGGGAAGTGAGCCTTCCTAGACACAAAATAGCAATCTAGAATTCATATTTTGAATTCGGAAAATCAAAACTGCAATTACAGTTTGAAACATGCTGGAAAATTGAAACGGATTAACAGGAAAAACCTTTCGATTATATAAGTATTTCTTAATTAACAATTAGGACACTGAAAGACGTCATGGCATCAGAACACCAGGGTTTGGTGCTCACACTGTAGTTATAAAAAGACTGTAGAGTGGGGGAAAAACAAACCAGAAATACAAATTATTATATTCCCCCCAAGTCTATGAGCTATTGAAATAATTCATTTTTTGGCAGAGATCACTTTGGGTAAAAATCAGCTGGAGAAGTTCTAGAAAGCTACAAAGAATTGAATCAGGGTTTGGAAAGTGGAATCTATTATAAAATAGGAATTAAAACAGTCACACTCCTATTACAATTACTCACATATCTTATCTCTTTTTCAGTGAGAACAGTGACTTGGCTGACCCAAAAAAATCAAGATGCTAACCTTCCAGCCAGGGAGTATATCCATCTCCATCTCAGTTCTGTGCCAACTGAATAAGGTCCAGAAATTAGCCAACAGTTCGTGGCATGACATAATTTTAAAAATGAATATGCCATTATAAGTAACTCATTTACAGTTAAATCAGATTTTCAAACAGTTGACTTTTCATTCTAGGCATGAGCTAATTGAGAATCAGAATTAAGAATCAGAATGAGGATGTTGCAAAGCAGTCCTCTAGAGCTATGCAGTATAATGGAGTGAAACGTAAACTCCAAGTAGAGAACACGAGTGATTTTTGTGATAATTTTTGTCCAATTAGGAAAAAAATTCTGAATCGTGGAGCAGTGCTCAAACTTACACATATACATCTTCGGAGAAAAAATTACAGTGCGTACTTTGCTGATATTCAGGTGTTGCTAGTTTGGTCACATTACAAGCTATTTACTGAAGATCCTTTACCAGGGTGTTGATCTCTTCCACGAAACAGGGAAATGTTCAGGGACTGTGTTTTTCCTCCATCAGAACACATTATCTTACTTTCCTGGCATTAACTGGCACATCCGACGCTAACACAGGAGATTTCCAATTATTCTTGTTTATTTTTCTGGGCCTCTTTGAAGTGCTATAAAGAATAGTGCTCATTAGGAGGAAATATTCCAGGAGAAAGACTTGGGGGTTTTGGTTGACAAGAAGCTCAACACGAGCTGGGAACGTGTGTTTGCAGCCCAGAGAGCCAAACGTGTCCTGGGCTGCAGCAAAGGCAGCAGTGAGGGAGGGGATTCTGCCCCTCTGAGACCCTCCCTGCAGAGCTGCCTCCAGCTCAGGAGCTCCCAAGGAAACAACAATGGGGACCTGCTGGAACGAGTCCAGATGAGGCTATGAAGATGCTCCAAGAGCTGGAGCAGCTCTCCTAAGGAGGCAGGCTGGGAGAGCTGGGGGTGTTCAGCCTGAAGAAGAGGGAGACCTGAGAGCTCCTTCCAGTGCCTAAAGGGGCTCCAGGAGAGCTGGAGAAGGACATCGGACAAGAGATGGAGGGACAGGACAAGGGGGAATGGCTTCACACTGACAGAGGGAAGGGTTAGAAGGGCTATTGGGAAGGAATTCTTCCCTGTGAGGGTGGGGAGGCCCTGGCACAGGTTGCCCAGAGCAGCTGTGGCTGCCCCATCCCTGGAAGTGTCCAAGGCCAGGTTGGACGGGGCTTGGAGCAACCTGGGCTAGTGGAAGGTGTCCCTGCACATGGCAGGGGGTGGAACTGGATGATCTTTAAGGTCCCTTCCAACCCTTAACACTCTGTGATTCTGTGACCCTTCAGGGATGTTACAGGTCACTGAACCAGCTCTTGGCTGATCTGCTGTTAAAGAACTCCTTCACCTGCACATCTGCTTTCTGAAGAAAGGGCTGCAGCAGGTAGGAACAAGCACTTTCTGCACAGCTACATGAGAGAAGCAACTAAGCAACAGCAAAAGTTTAGAGTGATCAACTACCAGCAAAGATTCCTGCTGCGCAAAGAATCATGTGAATGCCAAAGCAAAAGGTGAGCTTGGAGGACTGACATGCTGGCGAATTTTTCACCAAGGCGTTGTTGTCAATGCAACAGAAGTTACTACAAACGTAAACTTTAAAAACCTGTCTATTATGGCACTTCACCCATCACTTTGTACTGAGCAGATTAGAAACAACATGATCACTGCTAAAAAGCAAACACAATTCTGGTATCCATTAACCTTTTTTGCAAACAGACACTCCAGCATCTGACTGAAAACAACATAGCACGATCCCTCCTACACAGCTATAGGTCCCACTCAGCATACATACCTTTGACATCAGGCTTGAACACACCAGGAGCAGCTGATGCTGGATGGGATCTAACTCACAACAGGTTACAGCACAATTAAATCCACACGAGGCAGCGGGTTGATGTGACTGTAAAACCAAGGAGTCCCGTGTTAAACGCTCCAGTTTTAACACAGAGGAAGGACTGCATAGAGTTATATTAGAAACAGAGGCGTATGTAAATAAGCAAATTGACCTTTGAAATTTTTAAATAGAATCAGAACATCTTTTAATTTTGTTGACTTATTCCCTTTATAAACATATAATGCATTTTTATGGCTTGTTCTGATGCCTATCTGGCACATTACGTGTTCAAGTCCTGATTCACTTCCTTGGGTTACAGTACAACCAGAAGCAGAATTTCTAAAGTACTTTGGCAAAGCTTTGTTTTTGTAGTATTTTTGACATAATCAAAAACAAGCAAGTTCTAGAAATGCTTTATAAAAGTACATTCACATTGCTTGATCGTAGCATTTTTGGTTAAAATGTCAGAATTGCCAGACCACACCTAGAATAAAAAGCAATGGGCTAAACTAAAGAGAAGGAAATTTTACGAGGAGGTGTTCAGGAGTCTTTCTAACACTAAATTAGGCTCTTGAGTATCTAATGTAGGATTACCACAGATGGTTAAAAAACAGGCTGGACAAACACATCATGAATAGATACAAATATATGAGAAGCAGGAGGTTTGTCTGGGTGATCACAGAGACTCCCTCCACGCCACCCCTAGTTTCTGCAAATACAGTAGCATGACAACCAACAATATTTTCAGGTCATTAGCTCTAAACTGCAGTTTCATCAGTATTGCTCATCCCAGCAAACTTACTACTGCTTTTCAAAAATCATTTTTGCAAAAAAACCCCCACAGATTGAGATATTAGGGGTTAAGTGGACCCAGGTACAAATTCAAGAGTTTATAGAGCAACTTACCAGAGAGTACATCCTAAGAAAAACAGTTCCCTTCCCATCCCAAAAATGTCCACTCTAAATATTTAGTAGGGAAACACTGAATTGAATACCAATATTTGTAAATAAGTGACTACAAAATATATGGACTTTTACTGGAAAAACAGTAATAAAAATAAAGCCCCTTTTCACCATGTGCTAATGCAATGTGCCATGCTTTGCTTTTCAGGAATATTTTTATATCTGTGGAGTATAAGCTAAAATATCAATTTATAGTGAAAATCTGATTATCTTAATTGCAATAAAGACAATGATACACTTAATAGGGTGTGCATGCACTTTCCAAGCAGGTTAATGTACAGTCATATCAGTTAAGAAAGCAATACGCCATCTGCAGATATTTATATATGAAATCCAACATAGGGAAAACATTTGTACTACAGAACAGATTAAATAATTGAAAATGGAATTGCAAGATAAGGTGTTTGACAAGGTGGAGGGAAACTGCACAGTGGAGGAAAATCCATCCCCATGACTACTGGTCCTTCCTCCTCCCTGCTCACTGCTGTTCGCTTCTTCTTGGATTCCAGAGCTTGTTTTATTCCTCAGCAGCCTTCCTGCAGCCTGGTGGATTCAGTACACTTGGAAATTGTGGATCTGTGGTTTGTTTCAGAAAGAGAAGAAGGGAGAGTTTAAGTATCGCTTTAGCAGCCGATGGCTTTGCTCTGGATTCTGTTACACACAAAGAAGATGTTTTTTGCTGGCTCTGTAACCACAAAAAGGGAAGAGGAAAAGTGTTAAAGGCAGTGTGGATATGACTTGAATTTTTCAGCAGGTAAGAAGTCAGAAAATCTGTAAAACTGTGGCAAAAGTTGCTGAAATATATATTTTAAAGCATTATTTTATTTTGTACCTCCTATATTTAAAAAAGAATGGGAAATTTCCTCCACATGTTGTCTGTGCAATACTTTGGAACTTAATAAACAACGTTTGTAATTGAAACATTTACTGGTCACCTTGAAGGGATGGGACTATTCATCTTTATCACAGGTAAGAAAATACTTAGGAAAAAAAGCCTTTTTAAAACTCATTTTATTTTAGACCTTTCTTTTGCTTAGGAACATTTCAGTAACATTTCTGCAGACAGAGGAATCAAACAACTAGGCTGAGGGGTTTGTAACAGCTTATAGTGTTAAACTCTCACTGTGGTAGAGAACCTTTTTCAAAATGCATCAATTAGAGGTTGAAGTAATTAGTTCTTTCTATTAAACACTTCAATTCTGATATCAGCTGTAGCTGTGGTTCAAGGACACCGATTCCAGTAACATATTTCAGCTTTAAAAATGCCAGTATTTATTACAATATATTTCAACATTCAGTAAGTATTAGAGTAACTTATTTTTTTAATGCTATGAATACTCCAGTTGTTTAGCAAGACAGGTGTAATGGTTTTATTGCCAAGGAAATGTTTAAATTGCCTTGCAGAATGGCAGGTACTAAAGACTGCACCTTTTAACTCCCAGCACAAACCAAACAGTGAAAAGAAATTACACTTTTTCCTGAGAAAAGGGCAGTGTATATGGAGAGTGTGCCTAAAACTGATGTAGTGAGTGAACTGATTAGGTCAGTACAGGGACTGTTCCCAAATGCCAAGGAAGCCCTACCAGCCACCTGGAATTCTTGGGAAAGGACATTCAGCACTTGCTGTCAAGCTGTGTGGTGCAACCATGGATAAATAAGCAAGCTTAGCAAATAGTGCATAAAATATTACAAACTTGGCTCAGCCTCATGGCCTTTGAGCCCTCACAGCTTCTCCTGCTCATATCAAAAGCAGGGAAGAGCAGAGGTTGTCTTTGAAGGGATCTGCTCCCAGGCCAGCTCCCCTGCGGACACCTGACCTCTTCTCAAGGGCCAGGGCTCAGATCTGTGCCAGGTGACCACCACAGGCAGTGCAAAGAGAAGGATCACCCTGGGAGCAAAGCAGCCAGACTTTAGACCTTTATACTTCTTCAGTGACAGCAAAGCTCATTGGGGCAACAATCGCCACTGTTGGTGGTAAATGTACCATTTACTGCCTCTTGCTCTCCCAGCACATTCATCCTTCAGGGGGACAAATCCAGCCAGGCAATTCGCGCTGCTCCAGGGAAAAGTGGTTTGCAGTGCATTCCAGGAAAGAGGTGCTGTTGTGCCCAGCCACTGGGTGTGACTGTGCTCGATCCACAACCCCTGTCCTTGCTCCTGGACTCATTAGGAGAAGAGCTTTAGGAGGCTGGAGCACACACAGTGGGGTACCCAGCTCTTGTCCTTGCCCTGCTGGAGTAGGGACACCTGCAAGGGACTACAAAATCTATCTGAGCCACCAGACTTGAACAGCTTTTGCAGAATGATTGTGCAGGTTTCCATGCCATTCCCTCCATATAGCCAGGTGCATTATTTAGGGAGACTACAGGGCTTGAAGCCAGTCCTGACCACAAATTAATTTGGAACATGAGGGCCACACAGAGTCACAAACATCTACAGCCACTTCCCACTCCAACATGAGTATGCCGGTTGAAAGGGGTATTTCAATCAGAATGAGAGGGGTAATAGATGCTCCAAAGGTGGTTTTGTTGTCTTTTGTTTTGGGGTGGTTTTTTTAAGAATCTTAATTTGAAGCATCCAAACTTATGTCAAGCGAAAGTATCAGGATAAAGCAGTCCAGGATATAACTCTGGCTGGAATATTCTATGAGTGTCTGGGGGCAAGCAGCTACAGAATCGTAATTCCCAGTTTAACTGTGGATTTGGTGTTAAATCTTGGGCAAGCAACCAAAACATTTTTTTTTATTCCTCAGTGATTAGATAATGGCAATCATTTCTATGACAAGGTTGACAAATCTTCTACACATAAGCAGATTATTTCTAGTAATAATAAAACATCCACCTAACCCTTCTTCTTTTTGTGCATCCTCTTTAACTTCCCACTGCTTCTTCATTCTCCTTTCTCCACAGGCTCTCAACACCATTACTAGGGGTGAAGAATTACCTCCTTCCAGCTAGTTTTCCAATAACTTCAAAAAGGAATTAAGGTGAGTTTTAAAGTTGAGTTTTGAAAGGTATATTGTAGAAAATGCTTATTTTAAAAGTTTTCATCCTTTTCATCCTTCTTTTTTCCTTTGCCAGGTTGGAAATAACCTGTTTCTGGCCAGAAAGCTGGTGAGCCTTTAATTTAAGATTAACTTTTTTACTTGGTGATAAATTCAACCCCACCAAGATATTCTGCTGAATTTAATTCTTCCCAATAATAATAATTTTATAACAACAGAACTGTGCTAATACCAGATTTTTTGCTTGACACCTGTTTAAGTTGGAGCTGAAAGAAGAATCAACTCTGTGTCTCTTGAGTGCATGTTGCATTCAACCACTAAAATATTTAAGGGCATCATTTGTCAAACTTGTACAACAGTGAACAGTGTGTAGGGAAATGAAACAACTCTTGGTAACTCCTGACAGAGAAATAACTGTGTGTACATCTACAATGTGATCTGTGTTTGGGTTACATTTTTCTCAAGTTAGATTGAGGAAAAAGGCCATGCCACCTTCAATGCATCAGCAGAACAGGAAACTGCCTTAGAAATACCATTCATAGAGGTGTTGTATACCTCTTGAGCTCAAGCACACTTAATTTTGATTAATTCGGGAGGATTTGGTGTATTAGCTCACATTGCTTTGTAGTCCTAAACAAAATATAAGCGTGATGTCTAAGCCAGAAATGTGATGGCAGGACCCAGCTCTTCTTTTCTGATAATGCAAAAGCAACTAATTATCCTCACTGGAATTCATTAACCTTGCTAAATCTTCAGCAGAGACAGATCGTAAAGTATTTTATTCTGAAAAGCAAACTTTATCCACAGTTGGTAGAAGAGGATTTGTATGAAAATGCCCACACAAGTTTAACCAGAGCTGCTATCACTGCTATTTCTTGCACACCACAGTCCCAGGTCTGTGTCAGAGCAGAACCTCAGAAAGGTGACACCCATAGCTAATCATAACCCCACTAATAACCACTCACTTTGCCAGTACTGCGATTAATCACATTAGATTTGCTAAAAACCTTAAGGACACCAACTGCAGTGACAGACCCACAGTACTCACTGCTTTGAAAAGCTCCATACCACGTATATTCTAAATAACACAAGGTTTTGTCCATAGGTTGGGAGATGCTTCACGATGGATAAAGCCATTCAGCACCCCAGTGAGATCCTGTCTAATCAAACTGTCTCTAACTTTAGCTCTTCTCAGTTTTTGAACTTTGATACATGCCAGCTTTCCTTCCTGGCAGAGTTCTTGCTTATTACAGCTTACACATTAGTTTTACTGGTGGGGCTTTTTGGAAATCTTTGCTTGATTTTTATAATAAAGAGACGGAAAGAAGCTCAAAATGTTACCAACATTTTGATTGCCAACCTCTCTTTATCAGATGTCTTGATCTGCATCATGTGTATTCCTGTCACAGTTGCATACACCTTAATGGACCACTGGATATTTGGGGAAGCAATGTGTAAAATGGGCTCCTTCATACAAAGTTTATCTGTCACAGTCTCCATTTTCTCACTTGTACTCATTGCTGTCGAGAGATACCAGTTAATTGTGAACCCACGTGGCTGGAAGCCTAACATTTCCCACGCTTACTGGGGAATTCTTTTCATTTGGGTGCTTTCCCTCGTAATATCCCTTCCTTTTTTGATATTTCACCAGTTAACGGATGAACCCTTCAAACATCTGTCTTTCCACAGTGATTTCTACAAGAACAAGGTTGCTTGCATCGAAGCATGGCCATCTCTTACAGAGAGACTGATTTTCACCACCAGCCTGCTGGTTTTCCAGTACTGCTTCCCACTGGGGTTTATTTTTATCTGCTACCTCAGGATATTTGTATGTCTCCGAAGGAGACGCTTTAAAATAGACAGGATGAGAGAGAACGAGAGCAGGCTGAGTGAGAACAAAAGGATTAATATGATGCTGGTATCAATTGTTGTGACTTTTGCAGCTTGCTGGCTGCCTCTCAATATATTCAATGTGGTTTTTGACTGGAACTACGAGGCACTAATGAGCTGCAATCACAACCTGGCATTTACCATCTGCCACCTCGTGGCCATGATCTCAACGTGTATCAACCCCATCTTCTATGGATTTCTGAACAGGAACTTTCAGAAGGATTTGATAGTATTAGCTCACCACTGCAGATGCTCAGCATCCCAGGAGGAATATGAAAATATTGCCCTTTCAAATCTGCAAACTGATGCATCTAAGGGGTCTGTGAAATTAAATAAGCCCCGTGTGGATATATAAAATAATCCAACAGCAGTTTCCAGAATTTTGTTTTGTTGCAGATGGCCTTTCTGTAGGTCTCGGTCATGTTACCACCAAGTTTAGAGGAAGTTTTCACCATTTAGTTCAGCAAAACCAGGGTTATGCTCCCATAGGCATACTCTTAACAGGTACTTAATGATAGTATTAATGCTAATAAACCACTTCCAAGAGTCATAAAGATCAATAATAAGGAATTATAAACAGTATTAACATCTTCCTTTTTTAATCCACAGTTTCAAAGTCACTGGCACCCAACCTTAGCTCCAAAAAAATCATTTCCATTTCAGCCACTGATGGAATGTCCTCCCTAAACACCAGCTTCCCCCAAGGAAACCCTGAACTTTGTGGTGTTCCTGACTTCAGCAGCCTTTCTCACAGTTTTCTGGCCTTTTGATTTTCCTACCCTACACTGATCCCAGCCCTGGTTAATCTGCAGTTTACAGGCAGTTCACACTTTAAGGAAGGCCCTTGAACTTATCCTAAGCCTCCACCATCCTCCTTTCAGCCCCAGCACGCAGTTTGTTTTGGTTTAGTACCAGTCCAGCCCAGAAATCGGATTTTAACAAGGGGAAAAGGCTGGAGTTGGAATTCCATTTCTTTTTTTTTCATGAGCACTAAAACAGTTGAAAACTTGATTTGCTGCAATGATGTCTTCACTCAGATTGTTCTTGCTGTTCAAGATGAAATACACATTTAGCGGTTCTCCTAAAAGCATTGCATTCTCCAAACCACCAGTACAGATCATTGCTTTTGCTCTTACCATCACCACTGGTCCCTGCAACAGGCCTTTTAGAATCTCCATTATCAAACGAACACACTGTGAATTCAGAGTAAATTTTGTTTTAGCTACTTACCCAGATTTCTCTTTGAGTAGGAAATTAGGTTTGCATTTTCATTGCAGCAGTATCTTTCTCCATATTTCTGCACGAGCACGAGGCCACACTTGAGCAGATGTGGTCGTTTCTGTCCACCTGTGTTTGAAAATAGTTTCTTTTGTAGCACAGTGCGTAGAAGCCTAAAGGTGTAATACTGAATGCAACTTTTCTCAGACTAAAACATTTTAAAAACCACTTTCCAGTGTGGCCATAAAAGAATAACCAGACTCATTTGTCATCCATGATACAGTGATAATATAAATAATCAGTTTATATTGGGCTATTTAAATAAAATACTTAGAACACTTTAGTCCAACAACTCACCTTGCTTCCTCTTGTTCCAGTTAAATATAATTAATTACTTCTGTTGCTAAAGTCCTTTCTTCTTTTCTTTTGGGTTTTTTAAAACCCTTGTTTTAACACTTGCACATAAAATTCCTTGCAATGTATTCCCTAACTTTAGCAACTTACCAATGCCCCACTTGAAAGAATTAACATTTATATTACAATGAGCTCCTTGCTGATTCAGCTGTGATTAAACTTACCTTAAGGCCATAAAATTCTCTTGGAGAGGGACCATCATTTTCCATAGTGAATCTTGAAGGATTCCTTCAGGCCACAGTTCTCTTGCTCCAGCACTAGTTCAGACTGGCTGCACCACTCTGCTCATCAGAGGAGCTCTATGAGAGGAGCCCCACGAGCTCTTGCAGATACTCTGGATTGATAAATGCTCCCTGATTCACCCTGAGCAAAAAGGCCTCGCTGAAATCCGTCGGTGCCTGAGCCCACTGAAGGCACAAGGGCAGCCCTACTCACGGGAGCAAGAAAGGCAGAATTAGCGACACAGTAATCAAGTATCTGAGTGACAGCTATGGAGTAGTTTTGGCATCATTTAGGATTTTTTTTCTAATTAGATTCAATAACACACCTGTGTACTGGAGTGCATAAACCAGAACTTAAACACCTGCCCTGTTCATCATAGAAAAAAAAGCAGGAGACAGCTAAATACCTAATATAGGCCAATGATCAGACTGATGACAGTATCTAAGTGTTAATTAGTTCCATTAACTCCACCCCTCGACCACCGGGCTACCTCTGTGGCTGGTTCACACCATCTGCCTCTTCAGCAAATAGGTGTTTAACCAAGTTAAAAGCAGCAACTTGCAGTCGAGGACACTGTGAGCGCACCATGCACAGCCTGGGGGGCTGGTGTGTGCCTTGGGGAAGGGGAGGTGGTGGAGCTGGTTCTCTCATCAGTGAGACTCCAGGTAATAAGGGGAGTCACTATCTTCATGGCACTTGCTTAAATGAGAGCAAATCTGATCCAGGAACTTCACTTTTCTTGGAGATTCCAGTGCCCGTACAGAAAGCCACCTGACACTTCCAGACCATTGACTGAACAAATCACTTTAACAAATCCTGGTGCTATTCCTGCAAGAGGCTGGGCTATCGGCTGGATTTCCCTGACTTTGGAACACAGATCTCTATCACTGTCTTCCTCATATTTAAGCACAGTTTACAGCTTCAGGGCCCATGCTGAAAGCAATTTACAAGCACAGGACATTCACACTTTAATTTATTAGCACAACAGTTCAGATTAGTCTCAGTTCTCACACAAGTGTCTCAGACAGTACTTAGAGTTTGCATCAGGCTCAGCTGAGATTCCCATGTGTGAACTTGGCCTAAGTGTCTCCCATACCAGCATTCCCATCCCTTAGGCACACCCAAGTGTGCTTAGTTTTACGGTGGAGGTAGTTTTAGTATCACGTCCGTGGCGGTTTAAATACAGCCACAAAATTAACACTGGTTTAAATTATGTGATGCTGGTGGATGGTCTCCCTTTACTGTCTCTCCCTAGAAGTGATTGGGCAGTGCATTAGACAGGCACAAAAAAGATTGCCATTGCTTTTTTGTAACACCAATGGTCTGCTCACGACATCCTGATCAAACTTAAGCAATCAATTTTTCCCTTCCAGTCTGAATCTTGGCATGAAAGGGTTCTTCATTAGCAGGTGGCAGCATTCTGAGCAGTGACTTCTTCAGAATCAAATGTGAACAATCATACTTGTGCCTTGATTTCTTCTCCTCATTTCCTCCTCACACTTTCATTTGACTCAAGTGCTGATGCTCCATTTCTGTCCTGAGCATTCAGTTATCAAGTATTTCTTCCTGATGCTGCACTTATAAAAATCACTGTTAACTGAACAGAGGATCATCACAGTCTTGAAGACGTCTTGAAGACTCTCAGTACATCCAGTGGCTTCATGTGCATCTTGATACTGAATTTCCAGGCAAGTCAGTAGGAGTGAACTGACTTTGACAGGAATAGGAACAAAGAATAGTTGCTTGTTTTTAAAGCATAAGTGTTATGGACTCCAGCATGGTGTGTGGCAGTGGTGTATGTAACTGCAATATGCAATACCTAAAGATGGCTCGAATTAAACTGACAAATTACCCGGTGTTGGGTAATGCTGATAACTTTGTTTCCTCTTATTGTATTGATATAGCAAGTAGACAAAATTCTAACAGCCTTTCTCACCAGAGAGTTGTTATTTGATCAGAGAATCACGGAATATTCTGAGTTGGAAGGAACCCACAAGGATCATCAAGTCCCAGCTGGAGGACTGTGAGTTTCCTCAGGGGAGCAGCAACATGGATTTAATTATTGAAAACTAGAGGAGGAACCTGAACTCTCAAATGTTATGCCAATGTAGAAACAAACTCTTGGGTGTTGTTTTTATTTTTTTTTTAAACTGCATCAGAGCTTTGTTCAAGTGGTTCAGTTGTGTAGATCATACTAATATATTTATAAACATCCTTGTAAATGAACATACCCTTACCTGTCTGTGTATTTTATGGCTGGTTTAAGTGTAAGCACATATAACTAGGGCTAGATACTTGGGAACTGGCATTCATTGTGGAAATGGTTCTGTTGAGCAAAGAGATCAATTGATTATTGACTGTAATTCTGTCTGTGGACAAAGGCAGTGCCAGTGCTGTGTGTGATTTAAAGACTTTGATTTCTCCCATCCACTGACAAATAAATACTGCCCTGTGTAAAGCTGCCGCTGTGCCCAGCTGGTAAATTGTGCTGTCTGAAACGGGGGTAGGACAGTCCTCATGTGCCCAAAGGGCAAGAATCACCAAGAGGTCAAAGAGAAATGCAAAGCCTGCTGCAGATGGAAAGGGCGGCCACAGAGCAGACAAAACATGGCTCAGGGGCACAAAGGCACTGGGGAGGGGACCTGACCAGGGTACAGATGTCATGAGGGAGCTGCTGACACGCTGGAGGCAAAGGAGATGGAAGAAAGGACACAAAGACTGCTCTGAGGAAGAGGGGTGACCTGCAGAGATGCCCTGGGAAACCCAGAGGGGTACAAATTACACCCCAGAGGTACTACTGCACCAAGGTGAAACTCTAAAGCGTCAGGATGGACCAAGAGGAGAGGAATAAAAAATAAAAGACACAAAGAAAAATTAAAAAGCGACAGGGTATGTGACAAACAAGAAAAAAAAAAAATTAAATGGCCAGCTTGATGAAAGAAGAGAGAAAATTTAAAAGCTGAAGGGTACAAGGCAGAGGAGAAAAAAAATGAAAATAGGGAGAGAAAAATAGACAAAAGTAGATGTAGAAAAACAATTCAAAATGAGAGGAGAGCGAATCTATAGGAAAGCTTTGAGAAACCTCAATGCAGGGTCAGATGGACAGCAGATGTACTTAGTGGAACCTCATAGACTCCATAAATAAAAAACTGTCCTTTCAATTCTATGCTAATAAGACACTTAGAAATATTCCACAATGGCAACCTTAGAATTATCTTGTCTGGTGTCACTCATTTTTAAACAAGGTTCCTTTGGTTTCCATGCAAATGCACTGACTGATGCCTTTTATTTTATTTCATTTCATTTCATTTCATAGGCTTCTCCATTAGTCTCAGGCTATTTACATAATGTGATGGAATTGGCACCTGTGTGGAGCTGTTCTCTGAGCAGAATTCACTTCGCTCTCAGACCTAGTGAGGAAAACTTGTTAATTCATGTAGATGTTAGGGCTGTAACAGCCCCATGAATTAGTTCTTCCAACCAGGAATGGCTACGAGAGTCACAGGAAGCTCTCAAAGTTTGGGTTCCCTCTAAAGAGAATCTCTCAGACCCCCGGGCCAGCTCCATTTTTAGGTTGGAGGCTTCTGCAGTGCTTAATTCCACAAAGCTGGAGCTTCATGGCCCAGATTTCCCAGGCACTCCTGCAGTGACTCTGCACAGCCTCCACCTCCACACAGGCTCCCAGGGCACCCTTACATTTCCCAGACCATCCAAGTCTCTCCCATCCTCAATACAGGCCAACATATTTTTCTATTAACAAGCTACAAAAACACTACTTTTGGGACAAAAATCACTTGGATGGTATAGTTGCATCAGATGATTCCATGCTTTAATTTCTACCTCGAAGCCATCTCAGGATTTGCCATCATTACAACCACTAAAAGCCATCCCACGTCTGTAGTCTGACCATATTCCCATATTTCCTCAAGTAGCTGGCCAATGGAAGCTGCTTACTCCACATCAGTATATTGGATTTTGGGGTGGTGTTTGGGTTTTATTTGCTTTTCAAATAAGTGCAATGACTCTTCTTACACACGGGATGTAAATCTAGGCAAAAATAAAATTCAAGAAGTTTTGTGTAGATCAAAACAAGAAAGGAGATCCCAGAACAGTCTCTCCAAGCCAACTGTCCCATTCTTCTGGAATTTCCTCAACAAAACTGTTTAGCTGTCCTCCCCTTTTACATAACTGCAGGAACCTGACAGCAACTACAGCCTTGCAGTCCTTACCCGTTCCCATGGCCTCTTGGGCAGATTCCACTGCTAAAGGAGCTCTCTTTGGCTGCAGGATGAATGCCAAGCAGCATGGATTTTGGGGAAGAGGCTTGACTCTGAAGTGGCAGGGAAGGAGCTGAACAGAACAGAGCCAGGACAAACGCTCAGTGGAGCTCAGACTCTGGAAGAGACTCGGGAAGACTCTGCAGGAAAATAGAGATGCAGCTTACATGCCTCAGAGTAGGTTGTAACAGCATATAAATATACATATATGTTAAACTCAGCACACCAGCAGCTCGCTGGGCTGTCAGAGAAAAAACTGTATTTGAGCATCATGTCTTCACAGGACACTTACAGAGACCAAAAGGCACAGGAACCATTTAATATTTAACGTGCACAGGAGGGAAATCCACATACACACTGCAAAGAGCAGGAGGAGCCTGGGACACTGGACTGCTCCAGCTGTGCTGCAGGATGGGCTCTTCACATCCTCGCTGGGTGGCTCTAAGTTTATTCTCTTTTGAGGAGCTCCAAAGTAAAGGTCAGAGGCACCTCGCCACACCCACAGGGTAAACGTTTAGGAGCATAATTAGTCAGCAAATAATGTCTTTTAAGATATCCAGGCCACTATTTCACTATTTGTAAAGAATATCTTTATCAGTCATCCCAGCAAGGCTGTCAGCATGGCATCATACCCTCGCCAGCACACACTCACATTTGTGCATTTCAGGTGGCTTTAAGTCTCTTATTGCTTCCAGCTCTTTATTCCTAGACATTTTTGACTGTGTGAGCAGGTCAAGTTCTCACTTACACCAAATGCACTGCCCTGGACAGAAATCAGACTTAGAGTCTCCTCCTTGGGACTGGTGTCTTTTGTCCTTCACAGCCACCAACACCAAACATGTCCCTCAGGCAGCCTGAGCTTTCTCCTCACACTGGCTCCAAGGTCTGTTGCCACGGTCACCGTCTGTCGCCAGCCTTTATCTCGAGTGGGAGCAGGGAAACGCCACATTCCAGTGGCTTTGAAGCCACCATCCCCGTTAGAGACCATAAACGTGATCCAAGAGAGCCAATTCTCCATCACCCACAACCTTTGAGTGCTGCAGAACCTGCCAACGAGGGTCAGATGCCCCACGTTTTTCAGACAGAAACCCCAAAACCCAAGGCGTACGAGGGCATAACCTCATCTTTTGAGGAGCTCTTTATTAACTAAAACCAGCTCAAATTTTGCCTGTGTTTAGGCTTGCAAACAAAGCCATCATCACACTGCCCCGAATCACCAGCTGAAGTGAGGGAAGTCCCGTGACTGACCGGGAACAAGGTTGCTGGTTTCTAATTAAAGATGAACTTGTGAGACTCCTTGAAAAATTGGCCAGAGTTAGTATTGAATCCAAAAGCAAAATCTGAGTTGACTGAAAGGTCAACAAACCCAGAGAAATAATTACTGCTTGATGTTCCAGGAAACCCAAGCTCTGACACTAAGTTTAAAAAAAAGAAAAAAATGCCTTTGATGAATGATAACAAAAACTTTCTTTCTTCCCATCTCCATCATGCAAACAGATCAGGCACGGAGATACTGAGGGCATTATGCAAGAAAATTGTGGGAGTCCAAGTATCCTGTTAAACCTCACATTGATATTCACTGAAATACGCAAAAAAATCAAATATTTCAAGGGAAAAGTAATTTTTTTTTGGTGTTAGTATAATTTGATTTGCTGGCCAATCAGTTTTCAGAGTTGATTAGTTTTTGCTTTGAGCCTTTGCTTCTTTCTAAAGGAAAATATACAGTGTACTAAGATTTTAGGAGTCCTCAAGTCATGTCAAAAGGCTGAGGTGAGTCTTAAAATACTTTCAGTGTGATTTTGCAGGGAGGAGACCTGCAGCAGCTTTACAAAAAGCATCTGAGAACAGCAGCAGCAAGTTGTGAGCAGAAACAAATTGCGAACAAAGAAAAATTATGGACAGTCAAATTAATGTAATCAAGGGTTACTGTACATCTGCTGCTAAGAAATAATAGCTGCTTCTTCTTTTCTTGAAAAAGCTCAAAAAACCCTCAGCTGCTAGTTTAATAATAAGGAGAAAATAAAACTATACAGAATGACTGAACCATTGAGGACAGGAAGGGGCCTCTTGAGATCATTGAGTCTCTCCCCCACCCCACCCCTCTGGTCTGTAAGATAAAATGCTTTTTCTGAAGTATAATCATAAATTTACCTAATTAAAACTTCAGCAGAAGACTGCTCCTGGGACAGCTGGCCATGGAGGGGCCATGTGGGTGTGCACACCAGCAGCGCTGGCACGTCTCTGAACCGCTGCTGACCCTGCTGGGAGGCTGCTGCTGCTGCTCCAGTTCAGGATGTCCCCAATCAGGGGGGAATTCTTTTTTTTTTCTCTTTTTTTTTTTGTTCACGTCGCTGACAAATTGGAAGCTGGAGCCTCTTGGAAAAAGCAGAATCCCCCAGTGTGGGCCACTTCAGCTGCCAGCACGAAGGCAGTGGTGAGCAGGCGTGCCGTGGAGCTGCTGCTGAAGCAGGCAGGAGCCTGGCATGGCTGGGCAGCTGTGCAAGCAAAAAGTCATTTCTTTTTTCCCCCCAATTTTTTTCACCCAGCAGACACAACCAGGGCTGAAATCAGTAGAAATTAGTTTCCTGCCCACTTCGTCTGTGGGGTCCTGCTGGGTTTGGAAGTTAATATTTCAGTACATGATACAGATAGAGAAAAAGAGACCAGCAGAAACCACCTCAGATGACCAGAACCCAGAGATCCTGCCAAATTACTGCCATCTCCATTTTATATGAAATGTATCTAGAGGATGCTTGTCAAATTTGATCTTCATGAATGCGTGTCAACCTTTTATACTGACTTCATTAGTTTTACCTTGAGAGCAATTGAGCTGGTCCCTGAGGCAGGTATTACTCACGTGCCACCTTTAACAATCGCATTAGCACCGTGTTTACCCTGAAAGCTGAAGCCTTGGTGCTCAGCACTGAAATGAGATCTCCTGAGCAGAGCACACAGCTTGGCCCCCAATCCCAGCCCTGTCTTGGAGAGGACCATACTCACCATATGGTGCTCCTGCTACGCCTCCGCTATTTCTGGCTTCCAACACTGGAACTGTGACGGAAAGATTTAAAAATAAGGCTTTGATCCTGCCAAGATGTCTGCTCACCACACCACAGACCTTCTTCTGGTTGTTGAACTGTGCTACGCACCCTTCAGCTGATCCCTTCATATGACAGGTTCACATTCCTTAGACCTCCTTTTACCCACGTGGCTTTCCCTCCTGCTGCTCTTGCAAACCTGAGTGCCTGGATTTGAATGTGCTTTGACTCTGACATTATTTTCCCGGATGCAAAGAAAGCAAACTTGTACTCTAGGCAACGAAATGAGTCCCTCACTCCTTGAAAACCTCATTCCACCATTTACCCAACGCTCACCATCAGCACAAGGTGCCACCTCTGCAGCACAGACAGACACAGACAGACAGACATCCTGAGGAACGGCCAGTCCTGTGCCCACCACCCCCGCCCCCCTCTCTGGGCACAGCTTCCACATAAAGCCCAGTGGAAAACCAGGTACTGACAACTCCTTCTTAACTAAAGCTGCCCACATCCCAGTGTCAGCTTTAGGTGACACTGAAAATAAAATAACAGTTTACTTAAAGCATTATTTTCTAGATAAATTGCTCTGAAGAATTTTTGGTAGAGCAAAACACTCCTTTCAAAGCAAATGGTTAGGGCTGTATAAAACCCATTCTTTTTACTCTACTGCTCAGCATTTAGATTAATCTCCTGAGTAGTTTTAACAGCTCAGCAGTCATCCTCCTGCAAAAATGAACACTTTTACGGTCCTAGTCAGAAAGACTTGAAAGGCTCCAGAATTCCCAGAGGGTGACAGAGGTACAAAGGAATCTCCTTCTCACAGCGACGAACCTTCTTAAATCCTCCTGGCTGCAGCCAAGACAAATCTGGCTCACGTAGCACTCACTTCATGGACTGAGTACATCAAAAATGAGCCATTTGGTGTGCAGGGTCAAAGGTAGGAAATGTGTCATTATTTGGGATGGTTATGGAGACAAGAAGGTTTCGCCCAGGCTGAGTTTCCAAAAATACATCTGGGAAATGGATGACTCCTGTCTCAAAGCTCGTCACCCGTTTCTAGAATCCTCTGGTGCTCAGCTTGGATCTACCCGGATTTTCAGTTTCTCACTCCCTGCTCCTCTCTACGACTCCCTGACTTAGTGGGAAACAGCAGAGGTGACATTTCTCACAGGATTTAGCAGGAACATCTACATGATGCAACAACATAGCGCCAGGATTTTTAACAACCCATAATTCAGGTTAACCAATCAGGACAATGGAAATCAAAGGCTTGATTTTGAATGGGGAAAAAAACCCAACCAAACAAAAAACCAATCAGTCAAACAAACAAACAAAAAACCCCAAGTCCAAAACAAAATAAAACACCAACAAACCTTGGAAATTTAGCAGCTATGTACACGTACACATTCTCTTAGCCTGGTTGCACCTGTGGTATCAGGGCTTGGTAGGCACAGCTACATCAGCTGGAAGTCTCCAGTTTGGATCAACATCCTCGCAATCTCAAGCTACCAAAACCCAGCCACAGAAACCCAACACAATGAGCTTGAGCTTTCTGAGGGAAATCAGTGTACTGCCAGCACAAGAAGTCAACTTTCCCCACTTTTGCTCTGAATTACTTTTTAAATGTGAAGTTGTTGGATATCGCAAAGAGTACATGTTGGCAGATCAATTCCCTCATTTTAAGCGTAGCAAAAACTCAGCTCTAGATCCTTGCCCAGGTTTCCTTATTCTGCTTTGAATCCCAGCAGTGCCTGTGAGAACCAACAACCCTTTTCCATAAGTTCTGGAGCGCCTGCAGTGCTTCCTGCACCAGCATTGTGTCAACTCCTCTTCCCGAGCAACCCAGACCTCTGTTTGCCAGATTACCACACCTTACACCAACACTCCTATAAACAGTGTTCAGACGTTGTATTATCAATGAATTTATGCAGCTGCATCTAGGCAAAACCCTAAGAGAATCCAGACCTGCTTTGTGCACGAGCTGCCTGAGCTCTCTGCTGAGCTCCAACATCGTCCTCACTCTTTTATTGTATTGACATTTTGTCATGTTATCTCTGGAGCCCCAGTCACAAGGGCTGATGGAATAACTTCAGTCCATAATAATTACTTGCCCACATCATAAACCTATTATGGCCCAATCTGTCATTATTAGCCACTCTTGTTTGGCCAAGGCAGCCGGTTTTGTTGGTCACACCTGTAGTACAGTCTGGGTTGGGCAACTCAGATAACAGCAAGTACCTGCATAAGGCTTATCTTTAACTGAGAGAATCCACTTTTAAAAAAACAAAGAAGCATATCAACAAAAGTTTAAGAGGAGTGGTTATTTTATTGCCATATTTCCTGCTAGTCTTTTATGGGTACAAACTATTTTTGCATTGCAGAAAATCAAGGCAGTCTCATGCTTAGATTGTACCTAATTAATTTTTCATACTAAAAACCTCCTCATTGCCAGATGGCTGATATGTGGCCATTTAGAAACCAGAAGGTATCAGTCAGAAAAAGAGACAAAACCCTCAACTTTGTTCACTGAGCCCCTTTTTTACCTATGGCCTTGCTAGACCAATTGTACCATATACCTTTGAACAGGGAAGTCTTTTAAGAGAAGCACGAATCTTTATGATTTTAATGCACCTCTCCATCCTTCAGAATTATTCTTTCTCATTTCCAGCCATCACTCTCCAGGGTAAAATACAGGAGCACAGAATATTAACCTTTGAGTTATCTATTGCTAGGGCAGAAGATCTTTGTGCCACCATCATCATCATCATCTCACCAGGGGCCACTGAGAAAGATGCACAGGGGAAACCCAGAGCCTGGGTCTGCTGTGGCTTCTTTTGGCACCCCAAAGGTACAGTTTGCTGGCAAAGGAAGGGCATCACCTCCGGGACAGCTGAGCAAGGGACAGAGAGCACTGCCAAGTCCAGCACCAGCACAGTCCAACCCCGTGTTTGCCAGTGCCTGGGCAGAGAGGAGCACAGCCCCATCTCCCTTCTGCACAGGTGAAGCCTGGGCTTACACCAACAGGGCAAAGGCATTTCTCTCCTGTTTATTCCAGCTGCCTGCTGGCTAACATTTGACAGAATGTCACAGGGAAAGGAAAAAAGTGCTCCTAATTACAGTCCTTCTGTTGTTCAACTCAGGGGTTTATTGAAAGAGAAAAAGCATGGAGAGCAGCTAATCAGCTGCTCCTAACAAATGAAGGTCTGGAGATTGATTTTTCAAGTGATTAGTGTTGCAAACAGACATTTTCACAACTCAAAATCTTTTTTGCATTTTTATCCAACATTTTCATTAACCAAGGAATGATCAGAGAGGGACAGTTACCAGCCAACAGCAGCCTCAAATACCTAGTGGCTTTATTACCACAGCACACGGATTTGAAAACCTGTATTGCAGTTTCCGTAGTCCCAAGAGCTTCACAGGTTCCACCTGCAGCTTAATTAGAAGCCAAAGCTGTTGCTCTACATTTGCACATATGATTCTTTCAGGACAAAACATCACTTGCTGGACAAAATGCCATTCAGCCTCACCCCAGCCATTCACCACCTCCAGCAGCATTTAGCACCGTCACTGCCATGCTCAAGTTAGAAGCTCTAATGACAGCAGCTGCCAGCAGCTTGTGGGCTGAAAGAGGAATGGGAATGGCTTAGAGACAGATGATATGCCCTGAAGGGAGCTAACAGTAAGCACGGTGGCATCAGACAGCCCGTATATTTGCTGTGCTTCTTTCCGTGCGTGCCAGTCCCTGGAGGTACCCAGCACTTGCAGCCGACTGTGCTGCTGGGACTGGGGGCCACCAGGTGACCAGCACTCACCAAACACACCTCCAGGTAAGGACAAGCCACAAACCCCACAGCTGTATAGATCAATAACTAGATTCAACTTAAATCCTCCGAAAAGGACAGTTTTAATAAAGTTGTCTACTACTCGTTGTCTAAGCTTCTGAAGGTGAAAGTCAGGCAGGGCTCACCAGTTTCTCTTGAAGAGAAACCCACTGCCTAGTGTAGGGCTCTCACAAAATCCCACGATCCACTTCCCATCCGGTGGCACTGACAGTGGAATCAAGCACTGGCAATAGCCATGTGATGGCTTCCTGGATGACACTGGACATTGGTGCAATGTCTCCAGTCAGGGATGTTTCTCCTCTCCCTTATGTAGCTTTAAAATCATAAAAGTATAAATTAACACATATGGGAGCTGAGAGTAAAGGCTGATACCTCGTGCTTACACAGGCTCAGAGACAATTTCACCACAGTTCTCAGAGGAGTTAATTCATGCACTGTGGGCCCATGGTGTTATCAAGATATGAGAAGGAATGCATTACATAAATATATATTTATCATAGGGGAGGGAACAGCTGAGACCAATTTTCGTTTTTGCTTCTACACTTAGATATGTTTTGTAGATATTTTCCTTCAGCAAATGACTCAATCCATCACAATTAAAGTAACACAATATAATCTTTCCTTTGATTTAATTGCTTCCCTTGTACCAAATATACAAGTTCAAAAGACATTCAAAGCAATATTTGAAATAGAAAGATTATTTTCCAAATTGGCACAAATCTCCTAATGGGTTCAGAATTACATGCTGGGAGTCTTGCCATGCACTGGGTCTTGGTACTTAATTTTAAATGATTTCCAAGGTATGCCAGCATGAATCCGAGTTGATATTTCCCAAGGAGCCCTAATGGACTTGGGTATTCAAATCCCTCGGAAGATCAATCTGCTTTCCCATGAGCTGCTGCAAACACCCTCCTTCCCCCACGTGCTCGGGGCAGAGCTGCTCCCCTCAGACCCAGGGCAGTGCCCACAGCCCATGGCAGGAGCAAGCCCTGTGCCCTCACAAGGCAGCAGCATCTTGGATACTTACACAGCTCAGGAGCAAAGCCATTGTGGAGGTCACAAATGAGGTCAGAGAGGCACAGGGATGCACCAAGGAGAAACTCAGACAGTGTCTGTTGCTCTGGTGAAGACACTCAAGGAGAGGCAGGAACTGGCTACAAAACCAGGCCACATGCCCCAGAAACTTTGCTCATGGCAGATTTGACCTGACAACTTAAAAGCTTTCACTAATAATTCCATAAGCTTGCCCCAGGTCAAACATACAGATGTGTTTGTTAGACAACAAACCAGAGCTGTTCTCAGAGTTTTGGAACTCTCTTGTTACCACAAGGCAAGCAGAGAAGAGCCATTCAACATCACCCCAGTCAGTGAATGCAATTTCTTCTGTTCTTTCCTGTCTTGCATCTCCTGCCTTTGTTGTCCACCCCTTTCCCTTGCTGTACCTGCTGAAGGTTTCATTTCATGTCCAGGCTCTGCTTATGGAGAACTTGTGCCAAAGCTTCTTAGGCAAAGAACTGAGGACTTGGAGACTGCTGGGCCAGGTTCAGATAGGGGCCAAAATTCCTGGTCACTGCTGTCACACACCCAGACATGGTCCTGACAGAGCAGCTCATCCCACCCTACAACTCCCCCAAGCTGCTGGCCGTCCCAGCCCCTGAGGGTGTGTGTCTGTGCCCACCTGGGTGACAAGGAGCTCTGTCCCATCCTGCAACCACCAAGCAGAAATCAAACCCACAGTGGGAAACGGAATCACAGGAACAATTACAGCAACCAGCTGCCTATAAAGTTTCTTATATTAAAAACAAACAAACAAAACAAAACAGAACAAAAACCCAAACAAACAAAAAATAGGAAAACACCTCTGCTGTGACCTGAATTTTACGGCTGAAAGGCTCAGCACTGTTTCACCTGCTGGGTCACCGGTGGAGGCTGTGCTGGAGTTACCTGCGATTTGCTGAGCAGCACAGAGTGCTGGTGCCATCTGCTGTTCTGGCAGGAACAGGCACGTCAGGTACCAGCACCACAGAGGAAAATGCTTGGAATAACCCATGTCTGGCATAAATGAAAACCCCTAAATGCCTGAGGGTCTCCTCTGGCAGTTTAGGGATAAATGATTTATTTACGTGGGCAATATCACAAGCAAATCCTTGCCAACACAGTCCTTGGTTCTGCGTGAACTTAGACACAATGCCCTTCTAGAAGCAGAGAGTGGGATAGAAACAGACACTTACTTTTAGGGTGAAGTTACTTTTAGCTTTAGCTTAGCTAGTTACTTTTAGCTCCACAGCCAGGAGCTTAACTCCTGCAGCTCAAAAATCCAGCCTTCCCGAGGAGAACAGCACCAAGCTCTTTCCCTAAAAACTTATCTACTATTTAGGACACACAAAACCAACTTCGTGTATAAAACCCAGAGAGAAACCCAGCCTGCTCTCATCCAGCTCTTCCACCAAAGACTCAGAGTCCCCATCTGGAAAACTTTTCAAGATGCCCAGTTTGCACCCAGACCTGAGGCAGGCAGCAGGTCTCAGGACACTGGTGTGGGTTTCACAGGGGAGGTCATTATTTTGCTGGGTCCCAGTTCAGCTGCTTTGTATGAGGGTCATTTCCACTGTCCTTCTGGAGAGCTATTTATACTCACAATTGGGCTCTGCCTTAAGCACTTAAGCCCTGCTGTCTAGCCAGAAAACAGGCTTCCCACCAGTGCCTCTTCCTCCCCGCACCAGTCCCTAAACTCTGATAAAAGGTGCCGCACACAGAAGGCAGGTAGAATATTTCTGCCAGAGCACAGGCAACACAAATGTCCTTGCTTGTGGGTACTAAACCCTGCAAACCTGAGGGCCAGAGGTTCTGGTATGTCCATCAAGAGAGCTGCAGCTGTTGGGGTGGCATCCTGAGCACGCAGGGGGAGCTTCTGCCAGAGCTAAAAACAGCAGGAGCGAAGTGCCGGCGATCCACGCGCTGCACGTGTTGTGGCCATCTCTGGCTGAGACACACCAAGGGAAAAAGGCTCTACTTGGAGGCACTTTCTCAGTAATTTAACTCCATCTCCCAAGCACCAAAGGGCAAACCCGACTGTAGGGGCCACTGTCACGATGGAAAATGGGATGAGAGATGACAGTGAATTCAATCTTTTCTGCTTTAGCGAGTGGGTTGCTCAGGGGGAGGCCAGGATGAAAGATTCCTCTATGGAAATATCTCAGCTGTAGCTGCATAAAACTCAGACCCACATCCCGGCAGGAAACTCACATAAAATTCTGGTGTATCTTGCAGAGCTGTATCATGATGCAGCCTGCAGAGGCTTGTCAGGACCCAGCTGGGGGGCATATCAGTACACTGTCTCTATAGATATCAGGGCAAGTGTCCTACCCAGGACTGGCAAACATCCAGCAACGTTCACCACTCCTCAGATTGCCTATAGATAAGTCTGTATGGCCCAGACTGGCACAAGGTTCAAGTTACACTGGAAAATATATCAGATATGTCAAAATATCTGAAATTAAACCCCAGGGAATGCTAGCAGAAAGCAGCTTTAGGAGAGCTGTAAGAGCACTCAACAAAGGGGTGCCCTGAGGCAGTGTCTTGTAACATCTCTGTTGCAACACTGCAAGTGAACTTTAATTTGAGGCTTGCCAGTCTCCCCGTTAAAACACTGCTCCTGGGATCCAGCATGTGGAGAGCAAGCAGGCACCTCTGCTAAGTTGCTTTCAGAAGTTAATACTCTGCCAGCAATGCCACTTCTGTTATGTAGTAACACAGCTCCAAATTGCTCATACTCCTCTCCAGGCCTTTCCCACCACACTTGCTCAATCCCCTTGAAGTCTGCAAATATGCACCAGCACAGTTTAGAAGAGTATTATTTGCCTAACGTGGTCAGAGATAATCTGAATTTACAAGATACCCATGACAAGCACCTAGACTAAAACTACTGATCTGTTTGGCTCACTGAGAACATCAGATCTTAAACGGAACAACAGTGTCAGGAGAAAGGTCAAACATGTCCTGTTGTCCAAACACAGCCCTCACATAAACCTGCATTGCTGCTCTGAAGCCAGAGGAACCATATCAACACAAATTTGGGTTTGGAGCAGTGCACTATTAAAAATTAAGGCAGCCCAACAACTGCTGGTCTCAGATTTGGTTCAGTTTAATCAGTCAGACTTTGCTGAGTCTACTGGTGAGTCCAGTTTCAGACAGGTTTGACTGAGTGTAACCAGCCCAACTTGGCTGATTCTACCCTTGTTTACCACCCACGTGGAGACCTCGGTGTGGGAAGACAGGAGGGAAGGCTTGGGGAGCCTCCCAGCACACACTCACAGCCCCTCCATCGCCTTGGGAGCCCAGGCAGGCTGTGACATCTCCTGGCAGTGACGCCTCTGTGTGACCGAGACCTCCCAGAGTGTCTCCTCTGCTCACAAATTATTATGTTTAACTCGCAATCATGTTCCCTGCACTTCCCTGGGGCTCTCCCGGGGGAAGAGCCCTGGGCACCCCCACCCTCACACCCCTACCTGCCACAGGTGGGTGTCCTGGCACACCTGCCTGCTCAGAGTCCTCTCACCCCACCCAGCTCTACGGCCACAGGTAACCCTTCTTTGGGAAACACCTGTGGGGCCTGTCAGCCCTTCTGGAGCTTCTCTCTCTCCCGAAATCCATAGCACTGCCAAGCCCCTTCCCTATCCCCAGCTCACTGTGAGCACCAGCGTGTGCCCAGCTTCTGCATGTAAAACCTGGAAGATGTGCTGGATTTTCTCAAGGAGTGAGAAGTTTCTGCCTGAACTCTGAATCCAACAGTTAGAATTAATTCAGCTTTTACTGTCTAAACTACCCCAGACACCAACTTGCCTGTGAAGATAGATACCTGATGTCTGCACAGGGCAGCTCTGTTCACTTTCATACCAAGATAACTTGTTACATGAATTCTCATACAGGAATCTCTCTGAGGAAAAAAAATTTAAAAAAGAATTAAAAATTCACCACTCATCTTCCTCAGAGTTTGATGTGGTATAAATTGAAATGTCACTTCAGAGGCCCCTGTCAAAGCACTTCAGGAAGAAGGGCCCCAGCATTTGTGGCCTTTGCAGCAGCTGGTTTTCCATTTTGGGAAGAGTTTAAGATGGCTGGAATAGCCAGTCTCTTCCCACCACCCCTGCATTCAAGCCAGCGTGAAAAGTTCATCTGATAATTATGCCATCAAGAAGTGAATAATAGTTTAAATTCCTTGGGCTGGATTTTCTAGCAAGGGGGTCCAAGTAAATCCCATTGATTTGTGGCAGAGTTGCTCATCCAGAGGAGAAGGGGAGCATCCTTACACCTTAGTTTGTGCTGGAGAACAGGATCCACCCACCCTTGAGCACTGATGGCCTTGATATAGTTTGCAGTGACACAAAAAAAAAATGCTAAAGCCATTAATAACAGTGCCAGGAGAGATGTTTTAGCCAAAAGTAATTTACACCCTTTCACACGATTTCTGGGACACAGCATGGATGAAGCAGGAAGGTAACTGGAAAAATTTAGGAGCTTGTGCTCGCAGGAAACCAAACTGCAAGTCATATTTTCAATCTGGGGAAGACCTCCAGAAGCCCACAAAAAGTAACTAATTCAGTGTACCTTTCACTGCTGGGCAGGGTTATCTTCACGGTGACAAAACTGATGAAGGCTGACAAAGCCAGGCCTGAAAAGTCTAACCCCGCTGCCGAAGTGGCAGACAAGAACCAGTTTGTTTGTAGACGCTTCCAGAGCGATGGGCAGCTTTGTTTGGGGTTCTGCCTCCTACCCTTTATGCATCCACACAAAGCAGTTCCTCCCAGCAAGCTCTTAACTAGTGTTTGGGAGCACAGGAATCGCCACGTGCACTTGCTGCAGCAACACTGGGCACAGACACAACCCTCCACTTCAGAAATGCCCTCACTTTTGCTCCTCCCCTACACAGCACCTCACTGAACAATGCACCTGGCTTGAAATGTAACTGTTTACATTTCATCAGCAGGGCATCACTTCAGCTCCCATCAGCTTTACACAGCTCTTCCACCAAATCTGGAGGATGCTAACGGGAAACTGTTCAAGCCAGCTCGGCAAATGCTGGCTCCACCAGACCCAAACTGTCTCCCTGCATTCCTCAGCGTTTGGGGAGAAGCTCGGGTTTTCTTTATACCCCAAGTGAAAAGGAAATTCTTTACATTCCAGATCTGTATGAGAGAGCCCTGTTTCTAATGAAGATTTTCTACCCTACTCTTTCAATGTAGAGAGCCACAATCGACCTGAGCTGGCGTCTTTCCAGCGCTCAGGACTATTAGCATTTCAAATTGTAAGCAGCTACTGGATCTAGCCACTGTTGTATCTCACAACTGCTGGACCTGTTTTGTTCCAGCTAATGGTGCCACTCTGTTGACTTTCAAACAGGCTGGAGGGAGTAAATTGCTGCAGTTTATTCCCATACAGCTGACATTCCCGCCATGCCATCACTCACGAGCAGGGATCTGAACATTAGAAACGTAACCCACCACCCCAGACAGCCTTCAGACCTCAGAGGGGAGCTGGTGGAGAGGAGACTTGCAGCTTCAAGACTCAGCACTGACTCGAGCTGCTGGCAGCAGGAGCCCCAAAACCAAACTGATGGTTTTACAGAGGTGAGTAACACCTTAATTTCTAGCATATAAATCATGTTCTCAGGATGCTTGAGGGCTTTTCAGGGGTGGGGAGAAGAGGGAGGGATCTGATTTTCAATTTCAGATAGCAGCATTCCCGTGGCTGGCACTTACTGCCCTTACCCGTGGGCTCATCAAGGGTGGCCATTTGAGCATCCTGGCAAGCCAGGAGCTCCAACCCCAGAGCATGCTTGGCTCAGTCCTCCTGCCTGCATGAGCAGCTCTTACCCTGGCACCCAGGAAGACTGTGGTTCCCAAAGCAAGAAAGGACTCCACTGCCAACCAGAGCATCCCAGCTCCACGGCACAGGCACAGGGGGTGAAGCCATGACGAGCTCTGCGCCCCTGAACATCTCACTTCGTTCATGAGGTACTTTGCAAGCAGCCGATCCATCAAAGCTTCATTTAGCTCCTGGGTTGAGAGGAGAGGCAAACAATCCACAAGACACTAACCTGCAATGTGGGCTTGGTTGTGCAGCAGATTATCCCCAGAGCTGGGCTCCACAGCCTCCTCCTAAACATGTCTCACTGGCAGGATGAAGAGGAAAGAGATAGAGTGGCCAGAAAATATAATGTAGCTTCTCAGTGACAGTCTTTCCACAGCACTGGGAACTGTAGGCAGTGGAGGTAACCAGAACCATGGGATTGGGATTTGGATTTAGTCTTTCACCCTGCTCCACCTTTCAGCAGCACAGGGGCTGCTCTGATTCTCTCACAGCACATCATTTGCAGCCACAAAAGTTCACTGCCCAGCACACTAACTCACATTGTGCCACCAAAACACGTCACCTGGCTATTCCTCTGAGCAGCCAAGGAGGAAGGACAGCCCCTGCAACAGAGCAACAGCAAAGAATAACCTCAGGTGATGGGCAAAGCTGGGCAGTGCCCTCCTCTCCTATCCCAGCAGGGCAGGACCCAGAGCCCAGGCCCTCTTGAAAGGAACTTTGTTTTCTGTTGCCTGGATAACAACTCTTCCTTTTCATATTTTGCTTTTCAGTTGTATTAATTAGTAGATTTTGCTTTGTCCATAACACTGTTATCTCCTAGAGAAGTTCCTCACCATTGTTGCAAAAGGCAGCAAAACAATTCAGTGATGTGTTTTCACTGCCTGAGAGAGCTCCTTTGTCCATTTACCACAACTACTATTGACAAGAACCGCAACTCACCTCTACCTCTGTTACTGATCTAACCTACAACATTTCAAATGCATTTATTGAGCAGGTCTCTAAGCAGAAGCAAACTTTTATTTTTTTCCTGGCAGGGAGGGCAGGCAGAGACAAAGCCCTGGCTCTCCTGTGCCTCCCACTGCACACATGCCTTCCTATCGCCATTTCCTGATTTCCAAAGGCTACAGAGGGCAGGGGACAGCCCCTCACTGAGTGCCAGGGCTGCTGCAGGCTCCGGTTGCAGCCCAGGCTGGAGTTCACAGCCACCAGGACACAGCCACATTTGTGAGATGTTTCCAGAGCAGCTGGGTACACACTAGATTAGGCGTTTTTGGTTTTGTGAGACTTTCCAATAATTAAGCAGTATCGATTACCTACAGGACACTTGAGTTAGAGTTTGGCACACATGCTACCCCTGCCACTCTCTAGCAGACAGAAAATTCAAGCCCTGCTGTACTTTTCAGGTTTTTCTACCTAGAAAATTTGTGCCTCAGCTGCCAAGAAGACGGCAATCTGAGAACCCACTGAGATCACTAAATGTGCTCTTGGGTAATTAGCATGATGTCTAGCACATCAAGAAGCTACCAGCAGTTTAGGCTCAGACCACTGCTGGCTTTCACCAGATAAACTTTTCATTGTAGAAAACCTTTTCATGAGAGGGGAACAGAGAGAACATGCCCAGAAAAGCTTTTCCCCAGTTGTAAACAGGAACAGGTACGTATTGGCATGTAATGGATTACAGGGTGAAAAAAATAAATAAGTCATGCCTCACTTTTCTAAGGAAATAGCATTAAAATCTAAGAGTTTGGGCAGTGGACATCTACGGTTACAAAGCTACAGCTCTGATTTATATTGAGCCAAGTGCAAGCTAAAACCAGGCCTTTGGGTGGAAATGAACATATTTGCTTTAGCACTCGGGTTGCTCGGCAGGCCCCCAGTTTTGTATGACACCAGCTGCTTCCATATCAAATGCTGTCCACGCAGTTAAAATTAGACTGATCCTATTTCTGGCAGGGTTTGGGCTGCACAGCCACTGCCCCCCTGTGCGTGGGCTCCTGGCAGTGGGCAGGTCACTGCCCGGCATCAGCCAGCCACACGGGACCTCGTGGGAGCCCAAATGCCACGGAGATTCATTTAAACTAACCTTTTCCCCTCCCTGGACACGGGGTATGGCACATGTCACTGTCACAGGAGCTTGAACAGTCCTGTCTTGATGCTTCCTGGAGACAGACAATAACCACTGGAGCAGGAGTGCCTTTATTCTTCATTCAAGAAACATCTGTGCAAGTGATTTAATTTTATGCAACACTTTCTGCCAACCCAATTTTCTATGAAATGGCTTGGGGTTTGTAAAATTATTTCCCTATAAAAAGCCTCCTTTGACTGTACAGTGACAGATTAATTTGGGCAACTTGAACAATGATGGTTTGGGGATTTGGAACTTTTAACTGCTTCACAGTCTACACCTTAGTTCTACAGACATGCCTCTGAAGTGCTTAGCTATGTCCTCATTATTTGCACTTTTTAAATGCATGATTAAAATGCATGATTTCTATGTAAAAGTTCCAAGGTTGGAATAGTTTTCTGCACCATATTTTACAGTGCAACAGGTAGGTCCCTGCTTTGAGCTTCATGGTGACACAGCAACACGTGCAGTGGGCTGACAGTACTCTGACCACTGCTCTTCTTCCAGACTTGATTATGTGCTGCACTCTGGCTCCCAGCCGTTTTGGATAATTAAATGAGCTACTGATGAATCAGAGCTCTTGGTGTAGAGAATCATCTCAGATTCTCTTTTAGATGCTAAAGCTGCCCCAGCTTCTCTTGTGAAGAGATCAGAGATAGGACCTGAACCACAGGACTGAGAAGAAGTATTTAAGAGACCTCAGCTCTGTCCCAGTGCACAGCAGCCCTCCAGCCTCTGCAAGACCCACACAAGACCAAAATGACTGAAAATGCCCTTGTGTTGGCATCACTTCCAGCTGCAGCCGCTGCTCCCTCACTGCCACCCTCCCACACAGCACTAGCAACCTGCTCCAGCATCATTTTAAAGTGCCTTGAGATAACCCTGCTGCTCAGAGGGCAGCAGAGGGACGAGCTGTGCCCCAAAGTGGGCAGGAGGGTGGTCAAAGACCCCATGCTTTGGATGTGCACCTCCCCACTCCCAGGGTGACACCCCACAGCACTGGGATGGCCCTCCTTGGTGGCCCAGACAGACACTTCTCCATCAGGAAGCCACTGAGCTAAAAACATATCCTGGCTTGTCAGGGAAACTGGAGACGACAGAGCACCAGTAGGCACGTGCTGCTTTTCACAGAGAAAACTATTATATATATTTCACTTCAGAGAAAAATATTATACAGGCTCTGCAAAAGCTACTGCAGATTTCTATTTGCTTCTGAGTGCAACTTGGCGATGGCTGTCAGTATAGAGAAATCCTATTTGAACAAGTTCCGACCTAAGGATACACTTTCGTATTCAAAACAATTAAAATCAGATAGGTAAAATCATGAGGGTTTGGGGCAGAAAAATCTCTTTTTCCATGTTGGTGATTACTGGCATAGTAGAGACATCCCATGCTATGTCGGATGCTGTCACAGTCGCAGGTCCTACAGTGCTGATCACAAAAGTTCCTTCTTCCTGGAGGAGGGGCACAGGTGGCAGGTGAGGTCTGTGGCCAGCAGAGACCAGAACACGCTGCGCTCTGCGGGAAGTGCGAACGTAACGGTGCGGCCACGGAGGCAGAAACAGCAAGTCATCCTCGGGGCTCCAGATAGCAAAGCCATGAGTCACACACAGCCACATGCACTGGCCACACAACCCCGGTCTTCTCCTAAGCCAGCTGGAATGAGAGCCTTCTCCTTGGAAGGTGTGCCCCACGTGCGGCGTGGGGCTGGCCAGGCTCACTCTCCTCCTTGGCCTTGTGAACTTAATCCTGCTCGTGGCACACAGGAGGGTCACCACTGGATCATGGTGCAGGGTCACTCACTCTCTGGCTGAACAGCGCACTGGCATATTTTCTCCCTTAAAAAAAAAAAGACCCTGGTTTTTCACGTTATGGCTGGGGCTCTGCCGAATTATTCACTGCAGGTCTCCATGGGGGGATGAGGAAAGCATCCTCCAGCAGCAGGCAGAGAAAAGGAGAGCTGGAATTTGATTCATCCCCTCCTCACACACAGCCTGGAGGAGGAACTGATGGCTCAGATGGCTCACGGATTTGTACCTGACCGGTGCAGCCCAGCATTGCCCCAGTGCACCTGCTCAGCATTAACACAGGATTCCTAGGAAGCAGTGATCCGTCAGACAGTGAGCCTGTGGATATTTCCCCACAGCTTTCGGGAAAGAATTTAGTCTAGCTTTGTTACAGCATCCTGGCTGCAGAAATAGCACTTCCAGGTTCTTGCAATAAAATTCTTTCCATGGCACTGAATACTTGTCCCTAGGGTTCACACAGAGGACCCCCGACCTCCACCAAGCACAGCCACGGGGTGTGTCTGTGCAGTGTGAACGCCACAGGAACACGCAGCACAGGCAGCAGAGGGCAGACAGGTGGCACAGGGTGCACAGGGACTCCTCAAATACCATTGCTTTTACTCTCACCTGCACATACTCTTCACGTTGCAGCTGTGGGCACCAGAGTCTTCATGCACTACGTGCCCCAGGACCTGCAGTGCTCACGTGTCAGGCAGCCTGGCCTCGAAATCCTTCTACATCTCTGTAATGCTCTGGCATGTGAAGAAGTGGGGCAGGGTTGGGGATTTTTTTATAGGGAAGAAAGGAAGCAAATGATCAGGATTTCTGTTTGACATGAATCTACTTACTTTAACGAGTATGGAGGCTCATGGTTTCAAGTGGAAGCTTAGCATCTCTTAAAATAAGCCCTAGGCGTCTTTTAATGTCGGTGCTTAAAAGGGGATTTAGTCACTTGGTTCTAGGAACTCCAGTTTGACTTAAGTGTCCAGTATCTGTCAGCAGTTCAGCTGTTATCCAAGTAAGGGGAGGGAAAGCCAGGATTTTCCAGCCCTGAGAAACAGCTGTAGTCAGAAGAGGCATGTAACGCGAGGGATAAAATTAATTCCCTCTCAGCCCTGGTGTGTGAGCCGTTCCCAGCCGCTGGATGAAGGGCCCAGCCTGTCCCCCAGGGCTGCTGGGGCTGCTGCAGTGCCTCTCACTAGGCGGCCCCCGAACCTCACCAGGGACCTCTGCTCCCCTCCCAGGGCACCTTCAGGGCAACCGAAAGGTGATTTGAAAGGAGGGATATTGAGGCCCCATCTCTTCACTCTGCACTTGGAATGGGACATGTGCCCATGAGCAGAAGCCCCCCCGAGGATGTGCATCCCTTCAGGCTGCCCGTGGGCACCAGCATCCCACAGGCTTCACAGCCACGTGAGCCATGCACAGGGGGTGTTTGCAAAACATCCCATCTCATCAGGGATGTGCCTTAATTAATTCCAAAATTAAGTTTTTACTGTGCTCTCTCCGGTATTAAGGCTACTGCTGCCCAAACGCCATTACACTCTCAGTGGGGATGTTCTTTTCTTTTTCTCTGTAAAATGGACAAACTCATCTTAAACTTAGCAAAGACTTTGAAGCATGGAACACAGTACACACATTTCAGCAGCCATGCTGTTCTCCATGCTTGACAGTCTTCGTTAATTCCAGAGGGAGCCTGTCCTTGAAAGCCAGCTCACCTTCTCCCCCCCACCCACTCCCCAGAACCATATGAAAATGCCCACAGGAGTGCCAGACGCAATTTTTGAGATGCAAATCTCCGGCCTGCTTGATGGGAGACATTAAAAACTGAATTCCCAGAAAATGAGCCTCTGAAATAGTGCTCTCTGGTGCTACACATTCTGAAAATACGCTACCAAAAAATGGTCTTTCAAACATGCTCAGAGTTCAGCTGCATTTCTGCAATTGAGAAAGGCTCTCGGCAACCTTCACACCCGACCAGGATTCTGCAGTTTCTGTGAATACCTTGTCAGTGGCTACAATAACCTCCTACAGCTATTTGATTATTTTCAGAGTATCCCAGCTGATGCAAACCTGCCCCACTCCCCACCTGAAGAGCAGTCGTTTTAAAAAATCAATCCACAAATCATAAATTTCTCTGAAATCCAACTGGTCTTCTCAGGATCCTTGGAGTGCAGGAAGAGAAACAAACAAAATCACTCTTTTCTCACTTCCTACAGAAGCCTCGTTATTCACACCCCAGGAGCAACAGAGAAGCCATGTTCTAATCACACATTCACACCACCAACTAACTCACAACTAGAAGGCTCACTGTTGAAGTGGTGACAATTTCCCTGTTTAGCCATATGGCACAGAAGGAATACAGCTCCAGACAGAGCTTTCTCCAGCCCACCGCCTTTGGGAAAGCCTCATTCCTACCAGACCTGTGTTCATATAACTGTTAAGTCCCATAGTGCCATAAGATATCCAAGTGTCTAGCACACGCTCCCAAAGCTTGAACACCTCTATGAGAAGGAGTAGCACCATCAGGTACGGGCAGATGGCTTGCAAAATGGATCACTTCCAAATTGACTGAAGGTTGTTATCCTATATATGTATTCAAGCCTGTTTTCTAAGTAAAAGACAGGCTGGTACATTAATGTGATGATGCAGTCTAGCTCTGCCTCACTTCTAAGTGGCAATTTTTAAATGTTCTCCTCCCCCCTACACACTCTCTTTGCAATGCAGTGTATTTCAGATCCAGCAGATGCTCGTCTTGCTCCTAAAAGAGATTTAATGTGTTTTCCATGATCTAAACACCTGGCGAAAGGGCTCCATGCAGCTTTAATACTTTCCTAACCCTGTGTTAAATTTGTCCTAGTGTTGCATATAGCATAATTCTGCAGCCATGTCAACTATTCAGGTAATTCCAGAATGTCGTCACTATGGTTTGTGTCACCAGCGTGATCTGTATGTACCTTGTAATCATTCTGGTGTTGGGTTGCAAAGGTCCTTGGGCTCTCCATTTGGCTGAGTCTAATTCCGTCCACTTCACAAAGATCTAGAGTTACACTAAGTAAAGGTTGACATTTACATGAGACACTGGGACTGCTGGAATGACTCACCAAGGTAAAACCTGGGCTAGATATTCTTTCAAGGGCATAAATTGTACGATGACGACTTTTCATAGCTTCATAAAATCACAGGAATGGTTTGGGTTGGAAGGGACCTTGAATATCACTGAGTCCCACCCCCAGCCATGGGCAGGGACACCTCCCACTATCCCATGTTGCTCCAAGCCCCGTCCAGCCTGGCCTTGGACACTTCCAGGGATGGGACTTCTCTGGGCAACCTGTGCCAGGCCCTCCCCACCCTCACAGGGCAGAAGGTCTGCCAACCTGCTGTAGGGGGTCTCTTTGCTGAGCAAGGCAAACATGGACAGAGGGGCACGTCACACACATTGCTCAGCAGGACACAGGATCAGGATCTCAGGAATCTGAGAACAGACAGTTACAGAAGCCTGGAGCATCACTCACAAAGAAAAGGAGATAATGTCAGAGAGAAAATAGATATCTCAGAGTGACCTTCCAGTGTCTTCTTGGAAGATGAATTACGTCCTCTGATTTTTACTGCGAAATTGGACAGCCACACACACGGGACAGCTTTGTCCTGGCACAGAAGCCCACTATTTCCATCACGTGAAACCAATTAGTAGTATCACGGCTGGTGAGCACTGCAGCCAGTGTCCAAATGCTCTCAGGATGTTTACTCTCCTAAACTCACTCTGCCCTTTAAAGCAGCACCAGCCACCATGTTGAAAGTCTTCTGATTTACCAAATATCCTAAGCCCTAATGTCATTAGGTCTCAACCAAAACCAGGAAATTCAGACTAAAACAGTGACTGTTCCAGCCTTTTATCTGTTCCTGTGAACTCTCCTTTACCCAAATCCAGTATTAACAGTGAAAGCATCCAACACGCTCATGAGAAGCAAACCACACAACAGGAGATGAGAACAGAGCATTTGACACGAACCAGTGTGTGAAGGATGAGTTTGTCTACAAACCAGGGTGCTGCAGCAAAGTGGATTTCCAAGCACAAACAGACTTTCCCAGTGATAGAGTCTCCTCTCAACTGAACTCACAGGATCTGCTCCAACAGGAGGTCAGCCCAGCCTTCCTCAAGCCGTGGCAGCTGCAGCAGCCCATGTATGGCTGCCTGTATTTACTGTATGAGCACTGCCTGCCTGGTGTGTTGCAGGGCATCAGTCCAGGTACACTTGCAACACAGACAGGCATCATCTTTGGCCATGGCCTCTGCCACGTCAGAAGGTCTTAGCAGCAATCATGGCATCGAGGAACTAATGCCACGCAACTGAGTAACTGTCTTGAGCACAAATTCGTGAGCTAGTGCTATTCCTGCTTAGTGCTAAAGTTCAGTGCCTCTTTTATCATGCTGGAAACTTGTCAGGAGCTGGTTTTATTCAGTTCAGTAGAGCAACCTCTCTCCAAGGTCTCCCTTCTCACCACAGGTACAGTGCATCCAACCTTTCTGAGCAAGCTTCCTGCAATTCCTCACTGTGCCTTGGCCTTAAACCACAGACTGCCACAGTCCCCTCTGACCACTTCACACAGTCTTGGTAAGAGGCACCTCTGTGCCTTCTGTGCATGTCTTGCCTGATTCCAGACTGGTCATGGATTGGAAAAAGAGTGGAACATAAAGAGTGGTGGCAGTTCTAAGCAGGCTTTGGTTGTACAGAAAAAGAGGAGAGGATGATCCTCCAACGCAGTTTTGTTAATGCTGTCCCAGGCACATGGAACAACCTTTAAAGCAGATATGTCAGCCCAGGGACTCCTTTCATAATCTGCACACATAATCTGATTTTTCATCACCCTTCTTCTCTGGAGGCAAAAGAGAAAAAACAGATTATCCAATTCTACAGGCCCTGAAAACTGACTGTACCAACTGTCACCTGATGGACGGGAAGGCGTCAGCGCAACCAGCATCCCAGGAATCTGTGGTGCAGTCCAGCCAGGATTGGTTTGCACTGGGAACCCGGGGCAACTCAATAACACTGGCTTCCCAGGCCCTGCTCCCACACCCAAGGGTTTGGGATTATCCAGCAGCCATTGCATCACGGCACAGCCCCGTTGGTGGCCTCATGATATAACCCTGGACAGGAGCCATCCTTGAGCTGCTCGAGAGACACTTATAAATCAAGAGAACAGATAGAACTATGAAGGCCATGGGTGGTCCAAGTACATGGGTAACTGCACCTGGGGCCCTGTGCTCAGGGCCCAGGGTAACACTGCAGGTTTGAGTGGGACACACAGTGATGTGTTCTCATTTTAACCAGGCAAATCCATCGAGACTGCGAAATATCCATCACTGTAATCAGCTGTGACTGTTTTGGAGAGTGACAAAAAGCAGAAAAGAGAGAGAACAGATCTCAAATAAATTATTTGGACCAAAGAGCTATGCTAAGCCTCTGAGGAGTTCAGATGCATATACTGATTTTATTTGGTAAGATGGGCAATTTGCAGCCTACTGACATCTTCAAAGTAACTAAATCCTACTCTGTTGAGGTGTCTCCATATCTCTGCACCAAGTATCCATCTGTAACTCTACAAATATGACTCCAAGACAGGTTGAGTGTCAGCCAAAGCACCCCAAAATTGCAGTTACTCTACCTAATGTGTTACAAACGCTGTATGTACCGAACAGTACCATATGCAACCAGGAGCAACAAGGGCAGGATCCAAACCCTGGAGAAACACATGCATTCTTCTGACCTAGAGCACTGAGAGGATGCAGAACAACTGCTTAAAAAGAGTTGAGGTGCCAAGCCACAACCACTCCTGCCTGGTTCTTCACAGACTGCAAACGCAAAGCAAAACTGCCACAAAGGCAATGGTTCAGGCGAGGAGCCCACAGGGGAACATTACAGGGGCCTTAGCAACTGATCATTAAACAGCAAACGACAGCTCTGTAGCCATCTGCCAATCCCTTCAGGTGCTGTCTGCCTGGCCACAGACACACACAGACACAGGACCTGGCAGCACAGAATTTGATGCCGCAGGCACCAGGAGTGGGAGAGGGTGAAAGCTGGATTAATGGATGGGGAACACAAATCCAAGGGTGCCCTTCAGCAAGTCAGCAGCTCACCAGGATTGCATCACAGCCAACAGAGCAGCAGGGCACACACACGGGATCCTGCAGCCAGCAGAACGCCGGCTCAGCCATCTCCAGGCCTTCTCCTTGCTGGCAAACTGCTGTCTTTCACCAGCACCACGTTTCTAACGTTCACTCCAGAAGCAGGGTGTGTGACAACAGCACTGCTGCTGCTCCCACGAGGTTCTTGTCAAGCCTGGCCTTTGTCCTGATGCACCGGGACCCAGGAGAAGCAGGATCATCAGCCTGCAGTACTCCAGCAAGGAAAATCCCTCTTGCCACAGTAAAAGGGAAGTAAAGATGAAATCTGTAAACATTTTATTACCATAATGAGCTAATAAGATCTCAGTAACTACTTTTTTTGTGTCAGTCCAGTATGCCACAGTCCTTGTGCAGAGGGATCTAGCACCTGGTTTACGAGGTACCATTTTCACTTTCACTAGAGGAACAAGGGTTTTCTTTAGACTCTTCCAACCAAACGCAGAAAAACCCTAACTCCACCATGGAGCCAGGTTCCAGAGGTGACGTGGGTCTTTTACAGAGGTCTGTATTAATAATCTTGATTAAGTGTCTCCACGTTCTGGAGGTGACCTGAGCCTAACCCTCAAATATTCAGGATGCTTCTGTTTTCTCTGGCACCCACTTTCCAACCAGCATATGCTCAGTTCACAAAACAGAGTCATCTCTATGTTGTGAGGAAAAGGAGATAGTTCTAAACACACACTGCTTTATGTCTGTCTCTCCAGGTTCTTAGGGTAAATCCGAAAGCTAAGCCTCCTTGCAAGTCTCAGCATCCTGTCAGGGCCAGAGGAATGTCACAGTAAGTATTAACACTATTGGATCAAGTATACTCGTCCTCCTGAAGTCTCTGATTCCCTCCTGCCTAGTTTATTTTTCCACACACACTGGGAAAAAGCAGAAAGCCACCAGTGTTTTGCTGTCCACTGGTTCCTCAGCCAATGCAGTCTGCAGCAGCCAGAGTTACACCACTGTAATTCAGCCTTATCTACTGACCTTCAAAGAGCAGGCTACACATGTTTTAAATTATTATTTACAGCATTCTAGAAATATTTTGCAAGGATCAGCTCAAGCTCATCTTCAGTAAGTGACTAAGAGGCAAGGGTCATCATGCATATCAAGATCTGGACCCTAACCTCTGGAAAAAGGGCTTTCTGTCTTGGAAGATTTCCCAGTCAGAATTGCCAAGAGAATTGATGGAGCAGGTGACAGGGCTGGAAATGCTGAAGGAGCTGCCACACAGTTATACTTCAAAGATTCACTTCAGAACAGATAGTTGGTTTAGGACACACACTTGCCCAAGAGCTGGGGAGGTCAGAACACCTAGAGGCAGACTTGCACCTTAACTCGGGCTGGGAGGGAAAGAGCTGATAACTTATTTCAGAGAAAAGATTATAAAAAAAAAGACCAGTGTCACAGCAAAACAAACTCAAGCACTTCGATTGCACATTTGTATGCAAGACACCTGGTTTCAAAACTGAGACAGATATGAGCACACATCAACACTCCACCATGGCACACGGACATACCTTCCACTGCAAATATTTGATCATCTTAAAACTGCCATTCTTGCTTAGTCGGAGGCCTTATTGTAAGCTGTGTGTCAGCTGAGCTGTAAAGCAGGATGTCAGGGCAGGGTACCAAAGATCCTGCTCATTTCTCTACATTCAGCCTCACTGTAGGTTCCACATAAACCACACAAGCCAGGAAGCACCAGACCTGGGATCAACTAAACCAGGTCAGGATCTCTGTAGAAGGGGACAACTACTGGCAAGCAGCACTGATCTTCACGTAGAGACTGCAAGATGTGGGCAACACTTGCTGGTAATCAGCCCCTCTTCCTGCTAACTTGATACTCACAGGCCACGGAGTTATTTCCTCTTAAAAGCACTTGAATGGAGGCTCTCCATGGGGTATTTATTAGCCTGGGACGTGAACAACAGATAAAACACTCTGAATCTTCTTCCCTTTCAAAGTAAAGTGCCAGCCACACAGCCAGGCTCCTGCCTAAGGAAAATTCAAGCTGTAAAAACCCCCTTTTCTTTGCCATCCAGATGCAGAGTCCCTCGGCGAGCCTGACCGGGTCTGCCTACGGAAGCACACCTGTGTTCACAAAGGTAAAGAGCACAGGCTGTCTGAACAATAGAGCTTGCTCTGCAGCTACCAGCACTAGATTTTGGGGTTTCTTGTTCCATCAGAAGCTAGGCTGGAACGTTGGTTTCACGTACAATTCAAAAAAGCCAACGTACTTCGTTGGTGATGACTATCAAATTAATGCCTTAATTGGTAAATGATCCAGACAGAACTATGTGAACTCCTCTTATATGTTTCCTGCAAAGGAGGCTGAAGTGGAAACCTCTCTCATAGTAGCTTCCCTTATAATATTACATCCACTGGAATAGATGTCTTCTCCTGCGTTTGTATCTTTATTTGACTGCACAAGTGAGGCTTTAATGAGCACTGATTTACTGGTGAAAAAACCTCCCTTCACAACCCGCTGCAAATGCATTTAGAATTAAATCAACTCTTGTAAGTAAAATAAAAATGGGGGCATGAGACCATCTTCTTCCCTGAAGGATGTATCATTTCCTAATAACTGTTTCAATGGGGAAATACTGAGATCAGACATTTAACACAAATATTTTCTCCTCCAGGGTCTGCAAAACATAAGGGCTACGAAGGGTCAGTTGGTGGTGTTTGAATGTCGAATTCACTCTACACCCACCTTACAGGTTCACTGGTACAGAGAATATGATCAGATCAGAGATTCTGCTGATTTCCGAATACTGCGAAAAAGTAGGTGTTGCTACGTCTGCTTGATGTCATTTTACTGGGACAGCGGTAAGACAGGAAGAAGAACTGCTATAAAAATCAGGAGATTGTGCATGTTCACAGAGGCAGAGTTAAGTTTACAAGTATCAGATGACCTGTAGTCACAGGCTGGACGGAGTCTGCACTTCCTCTGGCAAGGCTTGAGAGGGTCAGGCACAACGGGAGGAGATTCCATGCTGTTAGTTATTAATGACAGTAGTACTGAGCCACGGAGGCATTGTCACCGTGTATTAGAACTACTGATGCAATCAGGGGGAAAAAGTACATACCACCTCATTTTAAACAAGTTCCGATTCTCTCCAGTGCGCCAAACTCACAGCAACTAACCCCAAAGTCAGAGGAGCTCTGTCCATGTCACCTCAGCAGAGAGGTGTTTGTACCCCCAGGTTCCCCAGCCAAACCTGAGCTTTCCCTATCCAGCCAGTATTTGTTTTGATGGACCCAAAGGGAGGTGGTTCCTTTGTAACCAGGGTGACAGCTGAGGTGGGGAAGGGTCTTTTTTTTCCACTCTGGCCTTAAAACCATTCCAATTTTTTTCTCTCTTATTTTGAGCAGAGGCTTGTTCATCAGCAGTTCCTGGTAAGTACACTGTGCATGTTGTGTTAGACATTTCACCAGTTAAATTACCTCACACTCAGGATTTCCCACCAAGATAAAACAACAGTGTCCAAAGGGTGGTCAGCACACAACATCCAGAGTCAGAACAAGAGCTTTCAAGTTCTTACTTTTGACAAAGGCATCCAAAGGGCCCTGAGTTTTTTTCACAACACAAGGAAAAAGGTATCGACGCTCTTTGATTAAGGCAGTGAAGAGTACCCTGTGCCAAGGGAAAACATATCCACCATTCTGACTTATAATCTCGTGTGGGGATTAAACTTATGCAAGAGAAGACAGAATTTAGAAAAAAACCCCCAGAAACAAAAACAACAACAACAAAAAAACCTAACCAACCAAAAAAAAAAACAAAAACCCACTACAAAAAATGCGCCTTGTTTCATTAATACCACAGGAAGAAAGAGGCTTCCTTCATTTCTTGTTACTTCTGAATCCCTTAACATCCTGTGCCCTACACATCACTTTTTTGCACTTTATTGGTGTCAAGCCCCATCACCAGGTCACAGTCCTCCTGCAAGGACCAATTCCTACAGGTTAACATCTGGCTCTCTGCTACAGCAGCATGCCTGAATTTGTTATTTCAGAGGAAGTCTGCACCCTGGTTATTACAGAAGCTTTTCCAGAAGACTCTGGAATATTTAAATGTGTTGCTGAAAATGAATTTGGATCTGCAGCATCCAGTGCACATCTCTCTGTTTCCCCAGGTAAGCACGTGGATTTCTGTGTTGAGCATCTAAGCACAAAAGAATTTGCTGCAGCTCAACACCAGGCAGAACTGCAGATATTTGCCAAGCAGAAGCCAGACCCAAACAATTTTGTAGGCTCAAAAAAAGAGGAATGCCCCAAAAAATGCAATCTGGATGCAAGTTTTTCTGTGTTTCTGCTTTTGATCCCTCTTGTGCCTGGGTTAAGGATGACAAGGAGGAGATCATGTTTCCTCTGGAGATGATGTTCCCTCTCACAGAGGAGTCTCATCCCTGAGCTTCATCGCTTCAGGGATTCCAACGTGGCCCAACACGTGTGCTGTGCCTGTACCTTGTTTATTGTAACACCTGACCTGCTTGGCTTGTGCTGAAGGCCACCTGCAAACAGAACAGCACCTTGCATGTACCCCAAGCTCACCAGCCCTAGTGAGGAAGAAAGATTTGGCTAATGCAGCTGGGCAGGTTTTGGTCTCTGCAGAGCCCAGCCAGGCTGAGCTGTCATCCAGCTGCTCAGACATTCCAGTCTCCTGCCCCCCTGTTATTGCATGTGTTGTGTTGGTGAACCACCACTGCTTCCTACCTGACTTGGGAACAATTCTACTTCCAGGAGCAAAAGAGCTGGAGAGCTTTTCAGGCGCTGCCCACAGGCCAGCTGTGCAGGTCACCATGAAGAAACCCACCTTCCCCAGGAACAGCCAGGCAGGAGCCAAGGACCGAGGGGCATCTGGCCTCCCATCCTACAGCCCAGAGACCCCGGGCCTGGGCAGTCGAGCAGCAGCCACCAGCTTTGGTCAGATGAACTCCAAGAGCCAAGCTGAAGATTTTCATGGAGCTTATGAAAACTCACCTCGGGCTTCGCCTCTGCGGTAAGGCAAAGGAAAAAATCACATCCCTGGGTTAGTTTTTTTACAACACTTGGGGGGTGAACTCTCCAGTGATACAGCTGCAAAGCTCCAGTGCCCCTTACCCTCACAGGGGGACAGGCCCATGCAGTCACCTGAGCTGCTTGCCTGTGTGACAACGGCAACGTGTAACACCAGCCCAGCCACAGAACAGCACAGGCTCGATTTGACAGAGTGTGTCATTACCCAAAGGCTCAGGTAAGTGCCTGATGGCACTGTCAGAAATGTCTATCTGTAAGTAACTTAAAAGCATCACCCCAAATCATTATCCTCTAGAAGACCTTTGGCTTCACAGCAGAGCACGAGGCAAAAATCACAATACCTGGGAAACGTCAAGGTACAATTCTGTTGCCGCCTCCTTCCTCTGTAGCCTTGGCCAAGTGGCATCACCTCGTGTTTCTGTTTCTTATTCTGAAAGACAGCAGTAAATTTGAGGTGCTGGTAGCACAGTGCAGATGGTACCTGCAAAGCACTCTGTGGAGGGGAAGTACTGAACCAGTGACCCACTGGATGGAGTGAAAACTGTCCCATGGCATGGCAGGGACACTGCCCACTCAGGAGAGGGAGATTTCCCCACAATAATAAAGTGTTGCATCTTATAACAAGACCTGATCCAATTTCCATCCCAAATGCAGCTCTCAAGTCACTGTGAACTTATTGCATTACCAGTTATCGTGTCTGATTTTTCCAGAGAAGCAGAACAAGTTAGAACACACATGTTGGCAATTCCACCCCCATTTCTGTAGGGTTCCTCGGGGGCTTAGAGGCAGAAAGGTGACCTCAAATGGTAACAGCTCAGATCAGACATCCAAGCCCAGCAGAGGAGTTTCCTCAGCCCTGTTTGTGGCAGTGGGAGCTGCAAGGCAGACGTGTGCCTCCCCTCCCAGCTGAATTCCAGCGTGGAACTGCAGTGATCCTGTTACAGCGTGTGTAAACGGCTCTCCGTGACAGAGAGCATTCCTTGTGGTATTTTTGGATGTGCTCAGCAATTTTAACTAAACCAGTTATTTTAATAATTCTGAACACCCCCCTCCAAATTTCACTAGAGGAGAGATCGTATTTCCATACGGATGCATCCACGCGCAGGAATTATTTTGCTAAATCACTGAGTAAAATTGGGTTTGCTTCAATAGCTTGCAGGTCACTAAGAAGAGGCTCTCAGTTTGGCTTCAAGCCCTTCCATGAAATCCAGGCTTGCTCCGGGGAAATCAGCTGGGACACTAAGCAGACCCCACTGTATGAAGGGATATATCATGCCATTAAAATCAGCTATGTAATAGTTTTTTAAAATATAAAACATTAACTAGCATATAGAGTATATTGCTTTTGATTGACAGCAGTGCTGAACCAGACTTTGGACACATCTCAAGATACAGAGTGAAACGATTAAAATATACCCATCTATGAGCGTTTAAATGTCTTTTAAGCCCACAGACTTGTTGCCACATGCTTTGAAACATCATTATGAATGGGACACAGCATTGTAAATGATGCTGTTACCTCAAACTCAGCAATCATGGCTAATGACTGGCTGTAAAATAAGTCTTTTTAGTCAGATTTAGCATATAAGTCTCTCATGTAGCATATGTGGTTGCAACTGTATTACCAAAGACAAATACCACCAAAGGCAGTGATGACAGAACAAAGCCATTACTGGGAATAACTAGAAAATGAATGAAATCCTTGTACTTCTCCCAATTATTGCTTAGTAACAGCCACTCCACAAAAGCCAGAAAATGCAATTCAAGAAGACTGTCACTACTCCTCTCTGAGCCCTTTATACCTGCAGATTACAGTGTGTCCTTCTCAACAGCCTTAAAGAACCAGAACAAAATCTACCCTAATTATTAACTTCATTAAAGGAACTTAAGCAAAAGAAAGGGCTTCAGGCAATAACCATACTGGCTGGCCTTTTAAGTAGTGTCCTTAATAAATGATCAAAATATTCTTAACTCTTCTTCTAGACATTTTTTTACTGTATGACTCAAGCAACTAAGGAGTACCTGATCAGTCACACCAGGTCACCATTCTTAGAAAGTAAACTGAAGCAGGACAGAAAAGCTGGTTTCTATCACCTCGCAGTGCTGGGCACAGAACTATTAAGTTACTTGGCACAGGCAGTGAGATTTATTCCTCTGCTTTTATCAGTTCAGCTTCCAGTTCTTTCTTTCTTTCTTTCTTTTTTTTTTCTCCTACCTTCTGGATCTCACGTTTTTCTGTTCCTTCTCTCTCACTCAAGCCGTCCCAGTTGTGTCCAGTCTTGTCAGTCTATAAAGCTGTCCTTAAATTGGTGCCTTGCAGCCAGCTTTAGTTCTGAACTAAGTATGTTGCACCCTCATGAAGTCGGTGGGGAGGCAGGGAGCCTGTCTGAGCCCACAGCCTGACCTTTACCATGTTCACAGCTTCCTGCAGGGCAAATGATCATCCCACAGGTACCTTTTTTGTTTCAAGTATTCACCCTGTGCAAACTATTGATTTTTAATTGTTTGGTTTTTTTTTTTAGCTCAAAAGCAAATAACTTCTCCAACAGCTAGGGACACACTCCCTCCCTTAATCGCTTCCACGAGGAGGAATTTCAATAAATTAGCACTCAACTAACGCTCGCTATGTAAGTTTTAGTTCACAAACGCTGGGCCGCTGTTTAAATACAAACACTAAACGTGGATTAACCTCTTGAAGATCACTGTGCTGACAGACTCAAGGGCACAGTGAAGGGAGAGAGGAGACGGCTGAGAGCCCACACTCAGCCCAGCTGCGGTACTTTCAGGCTTGGGGTGCTTTTAAACCATAGGCAAGTGTTGCCAGAGTATAATTAAGATAGTTAAAACGCTATAATGTTAATTTAATTAACATTAGGCATTGAACTGTTGATTAAAGGGATACAAATCACCTAATCTGCCAGCAGGATCTGTTGCTGTGCTGGTGAAAACACCATAGCTGCGTTTTTTAAATCCATGTAAATAGCTGTAACAATAAACACAAACATAACGCTATAAATATTTAACATATTTTTATCGTATATTATTTTTGTAAGCCTAGTGTTGCTATTCGGTTTGTGACTGTTCAGATACATCCATGAGCAAGTGCCACTGCTCCAGACTGAGCTCTGTATTGGAGCAGGGTGGGGGTTGCCCTGGGGCCGGGGGTACTTAAACCGCGTTTAAACCTGGCTCTGGAGTATCTGTTGCCTTTAAGTGCACAGCCTTGAAAGCAGAACCAGGGTATTATCACTACACAGGCAATTAGCTACAGCCAAGTAGTAAATTAATTAAACAAGGAGTTTAGAGTCAGAGAGTGGTTTTAGTTGGAAGGCACCTTAGAGATCACCCGGTTCCAACCCCCCTGCCATGGGCAGGGACACTTTACAGGTTGCTCAGGGCCCCGTTCAACCTGGCCTTGGACATTTCCAGGGATGGGGCAGCCACAGCTCCTCTGGGCAACAGTTTCATTGGGATAACGGAGTGGGATTTAGGGACATTCAGACATACTGCAGCGCTCCTTCCTCGCTGCTCCCTGGCGGTGTTACGGGCAGAAAATCTGCTTTTCTGTTCAAAAGCTGTCGCCTTTAGTTCTCTCCCCTCTCCTGCTGAGCGAGGGGCGCTCCCGGGAGCGGCGGCGCTGAGCTCCGGCCGCGTCCCCTCGGGGCGGGACGGGGAGAGCCGGGATGGGCTGCTCCTGCCCCCGGCACCCCCACAGCTCCCGGCGGGGGAGTCCCCAGACCCGGAGCGGGCTCCGGGAGCGGGGCCAGACCGGGGGCAGCGGCGGGGTCCGGCCGCCCCTTCCAGCAGCGCCCGGCCCAGCCCCTGCGAGCGCCGGGCGGTCCCACCGCTGCCCCGGCGGGGGATGCGCTGCCCGCGGGCACCTGCCCAAATCCCCGGCCCTTGAGCGAGTGTCCGGGCACTGGAGACTCTTATTGTGACAGCGGCGGGGGCCGGGGACACGCGGGTCCCGCGGTGTCACCGCTGGCAGCACATTAAAGCCTCCGGCCCCGTAACGCCGCGCAGAGGGCGGCTATGACAGCCCGGGGCAGGGAAGCAGCGTCCCTGCCCAAAATACCGCTTAAAGCACAGGTGACAACTTCTAGGCTGTAGGTAAGGTGCTTGCTTGGGTTGGTTTTGTTTGTTTTGTTGTTTTTTTTTTTTTGTCCGTGTCACTTTTTGCTTCGAGGCTGGTTAGGGAGGTGGCATGAGGGAGTGCAGCGCGCTGGGAACGCTGAGGTGGAAAAGTGCCTTTAAGGTGAGGTGGTGCCAAAGGTAACAGAGATGGGCGGCAACAGAGGAACGGTGGAAACGGAGGAAAAAACCCCGTTGTTTTGTTGTTTGGTTTTTTTCTGTATAAAGCAAGCTGTCCCTATTATTACTTACTGCTTTCATCTTGTAAGGTCGAAAGTCTCTTTGGATTTATACTTTTTCCTCCCAAGTCAAGGTGGGACGATTTGAGGAAAACATAACTTACCGCTGGCTGTGAGGAGCGACGTTGTGCATCGGAGCTTGCAGTGCTCTGGGAAACAAAGTAAATGCTGGTCTCTGTGCACAGCCTGTAGGTAAAATGAGTGTAAAAATTGGTGCACAGGTAGTGGTATAAAAATGGGATAAGGACAAGACTCAACGAGTTTTCTGCATCGGTGAACGAGAACACAGCGTGGACGTGCTCCAAAAGTTTGAGCCAGCTTCAAATTCCAAGAGCATGACAAGGGGAAAGTTAGGGATTTTTTACCATAAAGCCTCTGTTTACATACATGTTAATTTACAACTAATATTGATGATCACCTTTAGGAAATGAAAGCCTTGAAACTTTGAAATGAAAGTGATGCCTTCAGTTGTGTCCCCCCATGGGGATTTATGACCTCCTGGAGCCCTTCTTTGGGCTCTCCAATGAGAGGAATACAATATACTGGGTATATATAGCAGCAAAACAGCTGATCTCGGTGGGGCAAGATTACCATTTTTTCCAGCACATGTAACTGTGTGGATTTATATTCTCTTTTTTTTTTTATTAGTAGCTTTATGTTTATTTTGGGGGATTATTTATTTATCCTCTAGCTGAAATTGTTTGTCCGTTTTAACGAGCTCGCTCAGTTCACTCTAATGAAACTTTCCTGGGTGTTTAGCTGATGGAAAGCCCAGGTTTAGATATCAAGCACCTGCAAAATAAATGTATTCCTCAACCTGCAGCTAATGTCATTCTGGCAATTAGCAGGCTGAACAGCAAATCTTGGGAAATCACTTCAAATGGAAAAGCACAGTCCTTGGCATTCCAATCCCAAATCTCAGTTGGATATGAAAAGCTCTGAATTCAAAACCCATTAAAGAAGAATTCAGGACACTTGGTTTCAAAGGTTTAGTTTCAGGATTGAAAGAAAGTGGAACCTGTCTCATGCTCCCCTATGGTATAAGGAATTTCTCAGCACAAATAGCCAATTCTCTGAGGAGCAGTACATTTGGTATTTTGACAGGGCACGAAGCAGCAGGATCCAGGGATCTTTAGCCGAAATGATATGTGGCAAATTACCTTTCTTAGCAGTAGTATCCACAGTTATCTGTAGACTTATGCAGGTGGTGAGGGGTCTTGATAAAACAATTGTTATTTTTTTGAGAGTTTGCTGGGCTCTGGCATATAAGAGCCACAGTGAACCCTGTGCCTGAGTCAGACAGGCTGCATGGCTTGTTATTGTAATCCAAAATGTTCAGACAGTTCAGGAATAGTTCTAATAAATCCTAAATACCTTTATTCTAAGCTCAAGCTTTAATTGTCAGTTGCCTGAACCTCCTATTCTTTGGATTGCTAATGACTGCTCACGACACAGCATTTTTGTGATTCAGCTTGTGATGTACAATTTATTTTATCTGTATTGTCTTCCTTAAGGGAAAATCCACACCAGGAAAGCCTCTATTCTGCAAGGCAAGGGTTCCATTCTATCCAGGAGCCCAGCCAAGAAAGCTTTTGTGGCCTACCACCTAGTTTTTACCAGCCACCCATCCAAAGCCAGTTATCACCAACAAAAAGCCAGGACAGCCGCGAAACCTCTCCTATGAGTGTCCCCAACCTCCCATCCGTTTCCTCCATGTGCCAACCAACCATGTTTAACTACGAACGTCCAAAACACTTTATCCAGTCTAAGAATGTGTGTCAAGGGCAGCAGCAGCCTCCGGGACCCACAGCCTCCGCAGAGTCGAGCAGAGAGATCAAACAGTCCTCCATCCTCATTCAGCCTCGCAACCCAAGCGGGCAGAAATTCTCCTCCTCGTCATCGCTGAGCTCTTCAATCACGCTCTCCTCACCTTCCTGTAGTGCCCCCAAGGAATCCACATATCCCATCACTCCTGCATCTGCGCAGTCTCCTGCTAGCTCATCATCTGGGCAGAGGCTTATACCCATGCCTAACCAATCCCCCGCAGCATTCCTGTGCTCAGTGCTCCCCTCGCAGCCCGACTATAACAACAGCCAAACTCCTTCTCCCATGGAGCCTCAGTAAGTATAAACAGCCTTCTAACCTCCCCCTGCTTCCCTCCAGCCTGGCCTCTCCCGTGCACTGACCATCCCAAATCCAACCACCCCACGAAACACCAGCCTGGGCCAAAGCCAGTGGCACAGCTCCCACTGGCTTCCTGTGTTCGAGGCAGGACTCTGCATGAATCGGGTTAGGAGGCTGAGAGCTTTGCCCCTGGTGACTGTGTGGGAGAGGTGGGTGTCCATCAGGAATTAAACTGCACAGCGGTCACGTCACAGGCTGCTGTGTGGGTTTTCTGGTGTCAGTTCGAGTAGTTTAGTTTGGTTTGAAAGAAATCTCTTAATTAGGGTTATTCAGAGCAGAAGATTGACGCCCATCTCAAATTAATTTCCTCAACAAGCATGGCTTATGAATGGGGAGATGGGGGAAGGCAGTAGTACTTTCCACATATAAACAACTTGGAGAATTTTCCTAGTAAGTCTCAGCGGTGTTTTCAGGTTCCACATCACAATAGGTCTCTACACTCACCACAATACCCTTTTCATTGATCATACATGTGAGCAGAAAGGCAGCCACTTGAAAATTTTATTCCTTTTGACCAAAGACTAAATTCTTTCCTGAATATGTATTATATCATTTTGCCTTTGGGCTGCAATCCAAATATCTCCCAAGGTCAGTGAGATCTCAAAGGGAGCTGGGCCTTGCCTTCTCACCAACTTGTATTCCTGCCAATATTAGCTGGAGGTCCTGGGGAAAGTCAGGGTAGAATGTGCACGAACACTCAACTGGAAATATTAGAAAGGTGATAGGGGCAGGGGTCCTGCTGGCCTGGATATAAATCAAGGTTTAAGTGTCAGTTTGCATTCAGGTAATCTGAATGTTTCTGGGGGTTTTCTGAATCACAGCGCTGCGGGAAGAGGGAAGGTAAGAGACTGGTTGAGCTGGGGCACTCAGGAGTGTTTGCTAAACTCCTGCAGGAGTGTGGGGCATTGGAAACACGTGTGGAGTAATTGCTGGAGTTTGTGTGCGTAGTGTGGGGTTGTTTGTTTCCATAGCAAAGGGCTTGGGTGCCTCACTGTGCTTTTCAGATAAGCTGCTCTTATAAATGCAGCACCCGGAGAGTCGAGGAATTATTTTCCCAATCACCCTACTAATGGGCAAACGGGGACATGAGACATATTAATGTGTTGGGCAAATTATTAAGGTTTTTAAGTTATAACTTAAGAAAGTTATTAAGTCTGAGCCATGCTGGGAGTACTTCAGAATTATAGCCCTTCTACCCTGCACTAATGAGCAGAATTCCCAAGTGATGGGAGGAAGAGGATTTTCATAGGAACGATTTCTGAACACAAGTGCAGCACACGAGGGCTGCACATCACAGACAGGGTTATAGATCCTGTCAGCTGTGACCTCCAGCAGACCTTTGCAACCCCTTTTGATGGATGCTCAGAATCAAATGTACTATCAAACTCCAGGAGCTGATCATGTCTGTTAGACATGGATTACAGGACCAGGATGCAGGAGGGGCCAGTGCATGCCACAGGGATGCTGAACAATGAGTGTTGTGGGAGGACACTCAATGACTTGGCTATGCCATGATGCTTCCCCCTAAGTTTTTGATACCCAGCCTGGCCCTTTCATCTCCCAGATGCTTTATGGGTTCATCTGAACCACAGTTTTCAGGAGGCAGGTCCACATTTTTGTGTTCACATTCTGTGAAGCTGCAGCAAAGAGCCCAGCAGGCCCACAAGAATAACTTTGTTTTCCTCTTCCCGCACGAGCAGTTACTCCCAGCCAATGTATAACAAACAAGCCAGCATCAACTCTATGCAGAAGACATCAGATCAAGAAATTCGAGGAACAAAAGAGGCCCTCATTCAGGACTTGGAAAAGAAACTCCGATGCAAAGACAACCTTCTCCAGAACGGCAACCAGGTAAGGGAAACCTGCTGGTTAAAGAGCCACCTGCTGGGACCCTCAGTAGTGCGAGCAGAGATGCAGAGACTGGTTCTAGTACCCCAGAGGCTGGAGCCTCCAAACTGAGCTAAAAGCAAAAGGAAATGCAGGAGCAACACTGCCCAAAACACCTCTACTCAGAACCTCAACAGATCCCACGGGAGTTCCTTGAGCCACTTACAACCAGAATATTCTTTCAGTGCGATGTGGCTGAATTTTTCCATTAGAAATGTTAAAAAAAACATCTCTTCCAACAGCGGCTCCATTTTTAATCATGGGTCAGGGGTGGTGAAAAAGGTGTGGTTTTGAAAGACTTACATCCAACCTCTTCATTTCCCAACACCTTCTTCACAGTTATTTTGGGTATTGGAATGCAAATTGCTGCTCTGGTGGGCCAGGCTCAGCTCAGGCCCGAGAAGGCCCTTCCCAGCAGAGGAGCAGCACGTGATGGAAGCCTGAGTGTGTGGCAAGAGAGGTGGTTGCTGTGAGTGTGTCTGTGGGCATTTACTGTGGCAGCTGAATGTCTGCATCTCCCCTGACTTCAGTAAGGGAGGTGTTGACTTCTGAAAGCCATTTGATGCACCAAGGTGGCTTTGAGCTGCTATTGCCTTTCCCTCTTATCCTGCAATCGAGTTAACTCCAGGCTCAACAGAAAAGTGCATGTTTAGAGCTGTGGCACAAATTTGAACTCTCTGCTGGGGATCCTGCTGAACATCATATCCACACACAACTAGAAACCCAAGGAGAATCCCCCAGTTCTGCAGATCTGATTTCACCCTGGCTTTCGACACTGGGGTTAACAAACCACCCAAAATCGTTAGAACTTGGTGAAATACTGGAATATTTGAAAGCTCATTCTAGAGACTACCACCACATACGGTAAACTTCTTTGATTTCTTTTGATGTGAACAACAACAAATGAAAGAAATTATGTGAGCTTTTACCACAAAGTTTGTCTCCTATAAGGAGGCCTCAGTCTCAGTACTTAATTATTTATTCTGGAGAGGGACAAAATGCAATCCTCTTTACTAAAAAAACCTAATCTGGGAGAAAAATTTGCTTACCAGTAGGGAAGCCCATTGCAGCAAGCTAGAGTGGGCAGGTCTGTGATGTGGGAACCTTCCTGCAGCTGGAGACAGACTGGTGAAAGCCCAGTGTTTATAGGCTCCATCTTCTTTCCCCTGAAGCAGAAAGGAGTTTTTTCCATTATCATCAGTGAGAACACACTTGTGTATAATTTTAAATACTGAAGGGGAAAACAAATAGGTCAAATCTGACTTAACATGTCCCTAACAACAGGAATGTCCTATCTGCCGGGAGAAAGCTTGTTGTAGCAAGTCAGCTTTTCTTCCCATAGGAAGCCAGGCTAAAAATAAGGCTTATGCAATCACCACTCTGTGTCCTCCTCCCCTTGTCCTCCAGCAGCATCTGACCCCACTGGCCAATCTCAGCCACACTTTATACAGACGTAAGATCTCAGGGTTATTAAGTTCTCATGCTCTCTTCTAAAGAAAAGTCCCACAAGCCTCCCCAACCTTTACCTACCCAGCAGTAGAGACACACACACACACACACACACACAGGTCTTATTCACAGCAGAAACTCAGTCCGAGCTTGTCCTCACGTCACAAAATCCAAACCCAAGTTCAACTTTGTGGGCAGCGAAGTGTCAGGTGTTCTGGTGCTCAAGGGAGTAACAGACTCTTCTAAAGTAACCCAGCTGACAGAGCTTGAATTTGATTCTGCTCATTTTTGTCACCATGTACCACAGCTACTTTGCAGGAACTTCATGTTTCGTGCCTGAAATGTGTCCTTGCCTCCCCTCCACTCAGCACACGGCATTTCAGCCAGTGGGTGCTGCTCTGGCATGAAGTTCCCTCGCGCTTTCAGCGGTAGTGCTGCTCCCCTCTCGCTGTGTCTGCTTCTGGTGTGGCTCTTGCCTTTTTGGGCGCAGGGGACGCCAGCATCCATCATGCCTGTAGCTCCACAGCTGAATGACCTGGGAAGTTTTCCCAGTGCTAACAAGAGAGGTACCCTGGGACTTAGTCTGGCTTCTGAGGATGATGCCATCAGTTACCCATAAATAATCCCAGCAGAGAAAGAGGAGGAGTGGAAGGCCACAGATGGCATTAGAGAGGCTTTGATGAACAGGCAGTTTAATCTTTTCTGCATTTCAGTGCTGTATATATTGAGGCTGACTTCAGTGGGCATCACAGACCGCAAACCCTCTGGGCCAGACGTGGGGCTTCTGTTCAGCTGCTGCTTTCATTGACAACGCCCTGGATTCGTGGCGTATTAATGTGCTCTTACAAGCTGATCTGAAATAGTAAACGGACTTCTGACTAGAATTCTTCTCCACTCTGCTTTAGAGATTAACTTATGAAGAGAGAATGGCTCGCAGGCTGCTCGGACCAGCAAATGCTGCCTCTGTGCTGGACACACAGAGTGAGGACAACGTGCAGAATGCACAGGTAAATGGGGACCTGTCTCTAGAACAAGGATTTCCTGGCGACTGTGCTGTGACCAGCTCCTACCTGAATGGGGCAGAGATGGAGTTTGTTTGGTAGTGGTGCAGTGAGAGGGCAGCTCTCCCTGGCAGAGCTCTGTACAGGAGAGATTTGGGGGCTTTGGGGGGTGGTGGCACAGAGGGGGGATTTAAGCACCATTCCCTTGCTGGGCCTGATCTGGAGGAATGACCTCTCCAGGGAGGAATTAGAACAGCTGCAGCACAGCCTGGGACACCCTGGCTGTGACAGGCAGGGAGCAGCACGGGGAGGGATCCAGGTACCCACTCCCAACAGCCCCAGTGCAGGCTTGGCCAGGACAGCAACATTTACACCTGTCACTGGCAATGTCAAATAAGTGGCATTGGCTACGAGAGGTCAGGGCCTTGGAGTGGGATCAGATGGGCTTTAGCCCTTCTGGGCGTCTGCAGTCACTGAGAGAAAGCAAAGCAGTTATTTTGCAGCCCACATGCTGGTAGACAAGATTCTATTACTACTGGCATTTTTCAAAAGAGTTTCAGTTGGAGACTTGCATCATTTGCTGGTTATTCAGGCCAGTTAGAAGCTCTCTTTGGCACTTCCGTGCTCAGAGTTAGTGGAAATGTCCATGGTAGGGCACTGGGTACCTGTGCAGCCAAAGAAAACATCCCTCCTGCTGCTGCAGCGAAGAACCAGGAGCAGGCAAACAGCTGCCAAAGTGCAGTTACCAAAACTCCTCCATGTAAGAGACACTTAAGATGACAGCAAGGCAGGAATACACAATTTGAGCTATTTCTCCCCAGCAATCACCTGGCAGCAGCAGGCAAGAAGGGAAAACTATGGATGTCAGGGAGCAAGGGAAGCCTGATCTTTAGCAGAGAACAAGGAAACATTCAGTCAAAATAGGATGACTGATAACTTTTCGGCATGGGTGAAATGCTGCTTTAAAAAAGAATATTGGAAGCAGAGATTGGCTTATGTTTGGGATATCTTATTCCCATTGCTCAGTCTTATTTTTAAATATTGAAGCCACTGATTCATTCAGCCTCCTAATTCCTCAGGAACTTAACTACACACACAGCCTGTCCATGCAACAGGTCATTAGAATCATCAGCAACTTCATCACTACAGCATAATTTCACTAGACAAGTAATAACTGTACAGAGCAAGTGAGCAGATCAGGCAATTTTTGGGCTCAACACTGAACTCAGTCCAGCAAAACCCTCGTCCATGTAACACTTCCCCTGAACTGAAGGCTGCTTTGTGCTCGAACTTTAAACCCAGGCTTAAATGTTCCCCAGGACTGGGCTGCAGAGCACAGAACCAAGCATTCGAGTGGCTCAGTGCAAACACTCCAGAAATTTCCACGCAGCGTTTGCTCTCTCTGACTCCATTGCTAAAACGAGTCGCTGGCAGCAAACTCTGCTGCATTTTCCAAACATCCAGGCTCCTAACAGGAATCAATCCTGGGTACTTTAGCAGATTTAGTCATGTGATTTTGGAGTTGTCACCGAGCTTAGTTGGCGCTGTGATCTAGAAAGAAAAGTATTTTCCAGCTCAGCAACTGTCCATGGCTGTTGGTACCATATTTAAGTGGGCACAATACGATGCTCCTGCCAGCGACTCCACTTCTATTCCTGCTGTGGGGAAGGACACTCTGTACTTAGCTCTCGTTTTAGACACTGCCATTAGTACTGCTCCTCTCTAACAAGGGTGATTGGCTGGCCCAGAGCCTCGTGTGCCAAACAAAAGTGCACCTCTCACCTGTGCAGTGAGGAGAAGTTCTGCCGTTCTATCCATAGCACTAGTCACTGTCATGGCAAAGCCTGCGGTGAACACAGAGAGTGTCAGGTCCTGATGCCACCTCCTTCACCTCTTGTCCCAAGGACTTCTGAAGTATAGTCAGTTTGATTTTAAGCAGCAGTCAGGATAAAAACTTAAAATGGCTCCTTGTTCAGTTTATAGATAAATCTTTGTTAAGTGAACTCACCTCTTCTCTTTCTCTTTCCAAGCACCAGAATGCAGAAAACACCAGGCTGCAGGTTCCTACAACACATGTAAGGTAAAGCATAAAGTTCATGCTATTCTTCAGGACTTTATTTCAAATGTTTCTAGGCAGTGTTAGTTTAACTTCACTACTTACCACTTTTTCTAAAGTATTAATTACCAAATTCACTCACTCCCTTTCAACTAAAATGCTGCTGTTTGTGGATGGTTGATGATGCCTATGATCTTAATCCAGTGAATTCTAAGCATAACAGTAGAGGCTTAAAAAACTCCATGCATCTTGGGAAAATACCCTTTATACTCCAGAAGATTAATTTCTAGTCAAAGCAAGGGCTGAGAATGCAAATGAAGAAACACAGCGTGACAGAACACAGCCTCCATGATTCTTGTCAATTCTTTTGGATATTAGGCCAAGGAGAAAGGTTATGCCTCTGTGTTGAATTGAACAACTTGAGCAAGGGAAGTGGTTGCTCAAAAGCCACACCTTGCAGCTGAAAAACCAACCAGAACTGTAGTGTTGGATTCCTAAATGTGTTGAGGGACTCCAGCTGCAATCGCAGCTTCAGTGTCATTTGTGCTACGGTAACTTTTACACAGTTAACTGTTTCTGTCCCTTTTTTAGGAGCAGACCATCCTCAAGAGGAGATGAACGTGGACATGACTCAATCCAGGAGAAGTTTTTCCAGCCCCGTTTCACACAAGTGCCCGAGGACGTGGTTATTGAGGAGGGGCGGTTCTGCAGGCTCGACTTCAAAGTAATGCCAACTTCTCCCTTCCCATTCCATTCCCTCATGGAGAGAGGTCTCTGAGCTGCAGTGCCTGTGCACTTTAATAAGCCAGAGCACTAATGGCAGATGGTGCAGGGTCTCCCTGGTTGATGTAAACCAAGAAATAGGAGGTGGATAAATGTTTCAGCATTTTCCCTTGGAAAATGTAAATGGAATTAGCTGCGTAAGAATATGGTGAAAGCTAAATAGTGGTAAATATGGACACCACAGACCTCATGGAGAAGAAAGAATATTAATACTCTGCTGAAAAATAGGCATTTTGGCAGGGAACCTTGTGCTTTGCACTGGGATTCCACTACTTCAGTGGACACATCCTGGACACACATCCAGTGAAGTCTGTCTAGGACCAGCCTGCCTTTAATGAGTCCTCCCTGAAGCAACTGTGCCCTTGCTGGAACAGGCAAGGTTTTATTACCCTAAAGCTGTTTAACTCTCCACTGCTTTCCTCCCCCTCCCAGGTCAGTGGGCTGCCCACTCCAGATGTGATGTGGTACCAGAACGGAAGGATGGTTCATCAGGATCAGTTCCATAAAATGATAGTGTCAGAAAAGGGATTCCACTCGTTCATTTTCGAAGCAGTCAAATCATCTGATGCAGGGACATACGAATGTGTGGCTGTGAACCGTGCAGGAGAAGCATCTTTCACAGTAAAAGTGGAAGTAATTGGTAAGACTGAGAGCACTGATAATTACCTGGCAACACACGGAAAGCCTCAGTGATCTAATGCTTTCCTGTCTGCATTTGGGACATTAAACAATTAAGAAGCAGAAGGAGCCCTCCAGACATTCAGGCTCAAACAATAACAAGCACCTTACCTTTTCTACCTTTACCTATATTTTAATAAATATGTCTGGGATGTTATATTTCTTCAAAGCACCTCTAGCAGGATATTTAGATATAGTGGGGTGTCCAGGATTTAATTTAATTAATGTTATTAATCTCCAAGGATTGATAACATATGTTAATTGACTCTCCTTCTAAAGTGGATTGTGTTTCCTACACCCTTATGCTCCTGGGAATTGCCTGCAGGCTGAGGAGATGCAGTAAGGAACTCCTGAATGTAGCATTCTGAAATCTTGAAGCCCGAGCGTGATATGAGCATTCCACTCTTCCAGTAACTCCTCCTTATCTTTCCTCTTTAATTTAGCAAAAGAACATCACATGCCTCCAACTTTCATCTTCAAGCCACAAAGCAAAAAGGTTTTCGAAGGAGACACAGCCAGACTCGAATGCCAGATCTCTGCCATCCCAACCCCTCGGATTTACTGGAAAAGAAACAACGAAATGGTACAATATAATACAGACCGAATAAGGTACCCTGCTAATAATGAGTTGGCCATTGGTGTGTTAGAAAACAATAACCAGTGTTTGTTAATTCAAATTTACATTGGCTGGGTTCTAAAAGCAGCAGGCTGGAAAGCTGGAGCTGTGCTGGATAGGAACAATCCTGAGAGCCTTGTTTTTGAGGGCACAAAAGTGCCCAGATGCCCCTCTAGCAAGGCCCGTGGAGGAGCACAGCTTTAGGACTGAAACACACAGTGTTTCCTCATGCTCTGAGGCCGTGGGGCTACAGAACAACCTCGGTGCCACCTGAGTTGTGTCATGCTGTGAATCACTGGTGGCTCATAACACAAACGCAGCATTTACGTCTGAACGGTTTGCAGCGCCCTGCAAGAGTTGTTGTGTTTACATTTCGGCATGTAAACTGACTCTGATTTCAGCATCTTCTCTCCTTCCCCCTCAAAGCATTGACACGTGAACACCTTCATTTTTCAGCTTGCTGCATGACAATACTGGGAGGATTTGCCTCCTGATTCACAATGCCAACAAGAAGGATGCTGGCTGGTACACCGTGTCTGCCGTCAACGGGGCAGGAGTGGCCACGTGCCACGCCAGGCTAGAGGTTGCAAGTAAGTACCAGGTCACAGTGCCACAAAAAAGTGCACTTGTAGTCAGAAGAGGCCCTCAAGATCAACCTCAGGAAGCTCAGGCTGCTGGGAGGATTTCTTTCCAAAGATACTGAACTGGACAGAAAGTAACTACCCCGTGAAAAACTCTTTTGTTTAGTACCAGGACACTCTGCTGTGCCCTTTGCCCTGTTTAAAGACTGTCATTTGATTGGCACCAGGAAGGAGGGTGAATTTAAGTCTCTGGTGTCTGAGATATGGGCTTGTGTGTTAAATTCTTCCCCGGGGGTTTGCTGGTTTATACTGCAAATTAAAAGCAATAGGGTTGCTCTACCGTGAGTCTTGCTACACTGAAAGAGGCTTTTTTTCTCTCTCTTCCAGCACATGCAAATAAGCCACTTCCAGCCCCAAAGCAGTTACGGGTTCGACCAACTTTTAGCAAGTATTTGGCACTTAATGGAAGAGGACTGGACGTGAAACAAGCTTTCTCACCAGAAGGAGAGTTTCAGCGTTTGGCTGAGCAGTCTGGACTGTATGAAAGTGATGAACTCTAACTGGAAATGAAAACTCACACCTATAAGAGACAGTTGCAACATAGATGCAGTTAATTGGTGATTGCTCTAATTAGCAAAATACCTATCTACATATTTTTACTTTGACTCTCGCACATTCAGCTGTTCCCATTTTACCATGTTAGATTTTATTTATATGGTTTGGTGACTGTAACCATTAACTGAGTATATTGCATTTGAACTATAAAGCCTAAGAAAGCAGGTTAATTAGTTTTTGCAGGTGTGGGTGGGTTTAGTTCCACCTGTGCTTGGTTACATGCTAAGGTAGATTGGTTTGTACTGCTTCTCTAATATCACTCGTGATACTATCAGAAGTCTGTACTGTCTGAATACTAAAACCAAATAGACTAGAGTGTTTTTATGAGAATAAATTAGAGGCAAATAAAATTTTAAATAACCAACATCTGCTGTGACTCTTCCTTGGTCTGTTAAAAGCAGCTTTTGGGTGTCTGGCATCAGCTGCAGCCTGGGAAAGATGGATTCTTACTCTCCCAAGCCTTCCACTGGTCCCCTCCCCTGTCTGCTCCCACTGTCATTTGTCATCTGACATCTATAACCTGTTTAGTACAAACTGAATGCTGACACCCCTTGAACACTGAAACATATCAGTAAGGCAACATCAGTATTTCTTCTCCTGGCACACTTGACCCAAAAGCTTTCCTATGTAATATAAATCATTAAGGATATCATGCGATCCCTCCTTCAATCAAGGAGTGGTTGTGACTTATCTCTCTGGTGAGTCTCAACAAGCTGTTGATTTGAATCATCCAAGTGGTTTGGGAGCTGCTATTCACAGCCACCTTGTTCAAAACAATACTAAACACCATGAAACCTGATTTTGCCAAACTCCAGCCAACCAAAACTGAAGATTTTTCAACTGTATTTGCTGTAAGAGGGTTGAACTAGCCTGACCTCCTCATAGAGGTGTGCAGTGCTCACCAACAAACCCCATGGGCGTCTTCCACAGGGGAAAAAATGAGGCCTCAACTTCGCCCTGCATTGCTGCACCATTAAATAAACCCCACAAACTGAACTGACTATAAAAATCCCACCAAAATCCTGCAGCTCTACCAGCAAACTTCTCCTCTGGGCTGCCCAAGTGATGAAACACTCGGAGACAACTCCCCTGCTGTCCTTTTGCAGAGCGGAGCCGATCAGGTGCAAACCAGTGCCCAGTTTGTCCATGGGCTCCTTTATAAGGTTGGAAAGTTTACATCCTTTTCCTGACAGACCTCTCTGCACACAAGTCATAAATAACTGAGGTGACTTCAACCCTGTACCAGTAATGAGTGTGTCAGCTGCACCCTCACTCCTTACTCCGCTTGTCATCCCCCCAAAAGCGTCACTTCAGCCAAAATGGCTCTGACTGCCCTTCCCAGCACAACTGAGCGACAACCGAAATGGCAGAGCAAGGCTGGAAGCTGTTGTCATCCTCCAATTCCAGCCTGTGAGCAAGCCCTTCTTTGCCCCTTCCTTCCAGTGATGTTCAGCATGGTGAGCCCAGACATGTGGGACCCGAGCAAAGTGCCACCTCCGAGGGTGACATCAATCACAGCAGGATGTTAACCCTCCCAGACAACAGCAGCCGCAGTTACTGCGAGGGTTTGCTGTTGGGAGCAGCCCAGAATCACCAGTTGAAAAGAGGCAGCAACACTTGCTCCATCTACCTGTATTTCCACACTTTTTTAGAAGACTTAACAGTGAATATCATTATTGAGTCTGACTTAGTCTAAGGAGTGAATCTGAGCAAGTAATAAATACTTGAGCACAGAAACGGTTTTGAAAACACAACCAAGCCCTTAATGCCACGATCCTACAGTTAGTAACAACCATGAGTGCGATTAGATGTTTACATTGAGATAAACCATGGATTTGTATTTGTGCCAGCTTTATAGATGAGTATTTGGCATGGGAAATCTACAGCAGAGAGACAGGAAGAACTGGAAACAGTGAGCCCAGTTGAGCAGAAGCACATGTTACTGTTCTTATCTCCTCTAACATCTCTGGAGAAATCAATTATAGGAGGCCTGAATTTAAATCACATGTTTATAGATTTGAATCATGCTAAAACGCTCTGGAATCAGAGCCAAAGGCCTGCTTCACACACTTCATTTAGCACTGATACAACACAACAAAAGAACACGTGAACATGCCTCAGTTACAATGAACTGTGTAAACCAGAGATATTTCATTTAAGGCAGTGGAATAAGGCATTAAAGGAATAAACTGTCTGGCCCATGCTGGGTGAAATCCAGATTCATAAGCAGTCGTTGTTTCGTGAATGTACTGAGTAAATAAAAGAAATGGGAATATCTTAAGGCTGTATATCTTGTGAGTGCTTCATGTAAAGAAAAGTGTTATGCCAAGGTCTGGCTTAAGTTGTCAGTTGTGAATGCGTAAGAGCACAACAACTAACAAGGATTATATAAAATGAAAGTTCAAGCTTACTTCAGTTCGGGTTCCATAAGCCGAGCTGCTTTGCTTTCCCATTTTTGATGGAAATACGCCTCGGCCTTGTTATCCCCAAGGAACTGGGGATCTATGGGCTGGTAGAGCAGTGGAGGATGTACCTTCACCTCACCTAAATCAAAGCAGGAGAGTGAGAAGTTGTTGTTTCTCAGGCAGAACAGCTGGCTCAGTAAAGGGACCCAAGCTGCATTAATACACATATGTTTGTGTTCCATATCCATGAACCTCTTGTGGATAATCAGGGGAGCTCTTACCTTTACCACATGTGAAATCCAATTTACTGAGGCAGGATGCTTCCATAAAGACACAAGGCAAGGCTGGGCACCTCAGGCATATTCAGCCACTTTGCTCAGGTAGCAGCTGGCAAGACAGTAATTCATTAAAAACGCAGAAATTCAGTCAGAGCAGACTCAGATCCATCCTTTCCATTTTTTTGGCAATAGTTGGTGTCTGGTCTGTACACTGGTTGCTGCTGGCTGTTGGAATAGATTTCATAGCCTTTTGCAAGGTCAAAGACTGGACTATTAGGCCTTATTAGTAGCAATATTAGAAAAATATGGGCTGAGCTGATTTAAAGGGATGGTAGCTAATACCAGCCCCCTATTTTTTCCCTGCCACTGAGGGTGCTCTCAGCTCCTCTCACCCTGGTTCAGCACACAAACTCTTTTCTGGCCTTGCTGTCGACTGGCCCTGGCTCTGTGTCGCACCTTGTTTGTTTTAGCACTAATCCTTGCAGGGCAGGGCAGTGCTGGTGCACAGCAGAGATAACACAGTAACACTGGAATGTGTGTGGCATGTGACCGAGCACAAGCCCAGAGTTATCACAGCACAGCTACAAAAGATTTGGCCAATAAAGTCTTGTATATACATCTTACGGCAAAACATCTGAAAAGCCCAGGTTCTTCAAACCTAAGCAAGAACCTCTGGAGTCAATGCAGTCTTTTCTGTGTAAAATAACAGCCTGAAGAGAGGGCAGGGAGCTGCACTGGAGTTTCACTGGCTCCTGCTTTCCTTCAGAATCCATCCTTGCCTCCAACATCTGCACTGTAAAAGTGTCCCTGCTAAAGAAGAGCTGCTGGCTGATGCCCAGGTCTATCCAGACTTCTATTCCCTTGAATTCTGCTAAGTCCTTCACAACAACACGTTGTGAACAGGCTGTCAACATCTTCTTTCCTCAGATAAAAGCACTGGCTTGTTTTCCCTTCCTCTGTACTCAGGAATCGTGGTGTTTCTTAAGCACAGCACAAATGTTCCCTTTTAGCTTTTCACGGGTGAGTTGCAAAGGTGAAGCTAAAAGGGAGAATCCTGTTTATAAGATTCCAGAAGAGTTTAAAATTACCTCCTCCTCATAAACACGGGTCACGCAAATTCCAAGCTCATCTGAAAAAAAAAAAAAAAATAAAAAATCTTGCACATAGGCAGCTGTTTCCATTGGAGCAGCTGGGAACCCACCCTGGCCAAACAGCCTCCTCAAACTCAGCCTTATCCTAGACCCAGTATTAGGCAGGTGTGACCTGTGCAGAGAACCTGGCTGTAATAGATGTAAGCCAGGCATAGTTCTGTAGCCGAAAGTTATGAAAACCTTTTAACTGCAGAGGAAGGCAGAATGTGTCTGAACTTGATTCAGAGTGGCTCGGTGAAAGGCCACCCAATTTAATGGCATTCTTACCTGTAAATAGATCTGCTGATCTCTGGACAGAGAGTGAAAACTTCTTTAAAATTGGGGTCCACCTTTGCTCTTAACCAGGTGCTCTTGGGGCCAAACCAGTGGAGACAGTGCTAAGGAAAAGGTGGGCTTTATTCTTTCCTATGTTCTCAGAAACTGCTGACTGTATTTCAGAAATTGAAGAATACAAAAGGAGTCACAGTTGTCCCCACTGTTACTTACAAAAGCTGTTTCTCCACAGGATACTATTTTTAACATCGTAGCAATAATAAAAGCTAGACTTATAAATCAAGAAAAATCACTAATTATGTCCAAAAAGTCAAATGGAAGCTTGCTAAGGCCCAGGTGACACACTGAACAGCAGGGTGAGACCAGTGAGTCTTAGCAATGGTACAAAGTTGTGAGCTGGGCATTTGCTCAAATGTTAAACAGAAACAGATGTATGAAAAACAAACGAGTTTCACAGCAATCTATTGGGTCACAGGCTGCATCTGCAGCAAGAAGAAAGATTACTGCAGCTCCCCTTTGCTTTACAAAAACGTTTTCAGCAGTCTCTGGTAATTCTGTAGCTGGGGTAAGTCTGTGCAAGTACTTCTACAACATATTTTTTACAAAATTACTTCTACAAGAAGAAAGGGAAAAGCCCCCAGGCTGGCTGTAAACACCAGTGCACAACAATGCCTGCCATCCCTCTTGGCTCTGAAAAGAAATGTGTATTTCTGTATCCTGACCTTTTGCAAGGGCCAGAAGGAAAATCCACATTTAATCAGATGGGGAGCGCTTTTCTCCACAAAGCTGCCCCTATCTTTTCCTGCAGGAGAGATTGTGCTCCTGGTGTCCCAGTCAGCCGTGCAGGCTTTGTCTGTCATTTTTTTAAATTTTTTTTTTTTAATCCCTCTGGTATTGAATAGAGTCATTTGGAGTTATCAAAGCTACAGGGAGGGAAAGTCACAGCTCAGAGGTACATCTCCACCGCAGAATTCCAGCAGAAAGTGTGTGGGAGTCTGTTCTTGCAGATGTTCTTCCCAATCCCAGGCAGCTGCAGCTGAAACCCTCACCAGTGACAACCTGAGAGACAGAAGATCTACACAAAGTCAGCGATTTTTAAGTTATTTTAAGTGTTTTTATACTGGCTGACAAGAGCTGCCCTCAGGAAGGAAAGAATTTAGTAGGGGGACTTGTGAGGAAATTAGTCAAGAATGAGGTGGGACAAGAATTTAAAATATTGTCACTCTTTCAGCACATCGTGTGGCTGCCCAGGGAGGGGGACGGGGACTGTAAGACCTTGTGCTTGTGAAGCATTTCAGGACTCAGACCCTTGGCAGCCGATGGATGAGCAGAGGAAGGTTGCAAATGCAAGTTTAAGGGCAGTGCCACCTCAAGGCTTCGTGGCTGTGTTTGTGTGTTCTGGGCTCTCCAGGTTCACAGCTCCATTGGGGAACAAATATCACTAAAGCAAAGCTCAGGGGAATGCTGAAAAGCATGCACGAGGTGAAGGATGCTTCAGACAGGAGGGCACAGTGAAATGTGTGAGCTCAGCTGGTAACAGAGACTGTTCACACAGCTTAAACAAAACCAAAGTCCTCCCTCCCTGGGTTTTTTTTTTTCTGTTTCTGGATAAGAACAGCAGGAATGTTAATACAGGTATAAAACACTGCTGGTCCTGTGTCTTTTCTCTGAACATTTCAGGTGCTGCTTTTGCTCTCAGAACTGCCCAGCCCTGCAAATGCCTGGATGGCATTTATTCCTCTGCCTTGTTTTGGGGCTGCTGTGAGACCCAGCTGCGTGGCCAGGAGAGCAGATCCCGAGCACTGGCAGCATCCTGAGTGTGCTGCAAACCCTCCTCTCCATGGTCAGTGATCCCTCCATCCACACACAGCCCCACTCAGGGATCATCAGCCCTCAATTTCCCTGACTGCTTCCTTCGTTAATGCATCAGCTGCCAAGGTTAGCGCTTATTTCTCCACAATTCCCTTCCCAGACATTCGTTACCTTCAGGGAAAAAAAAGAATAATTATGCTTTCATGAAAAATCTCGACTTTCTTTTCCTTGGACCAGGCGGTTCCAGCTGGCGGCACCAGAGGGCGCTTCGCTTCACCCTTCAGCCGGCTGGAATTCCCAGAACATCCCTTTTATTCCTAAATCCATTCTCCACCCGTTGCCCAAGGGACAAGGTGCTGTGAGAAAACCTGCGGCCAGCACTGGGATGCAAAGTTCCTGAATGCTAAAGCAAAAAAAAAAAAAAAAAAAAAAAAAAAAAGCTATGGTTGTTTTGGAACAAGATGGATGCATCTGGAATAAAAAACTTTGATGGAAAATGTGTTTGCTAAAGTTGGATAGAGCAGTCTCAGAAACCTTACTTGCTCTCTAGACAGGACCTGCTTACCCTTCAAACATGTCCTAGTGGCACCACAATAAAGTGCATTCCCTGCACCCACAGTCCCTGCCCGGGGGCAGTTCTGCTGCTGCACAGCTCAGCTTGTGCATGACACACAACCCCCAGAGCATCCTAAACCCTAGGGAAATCCTACAAGGAGTTCTGTTTTAAAACCCAGGTCCTGCTGAGCACTATCACACTACTACAAGGTCTCTGGCCTCCTTGTGTGTTCAAATCCCAGCGTGGAGGAGCAGAGTCACAGAGAAGGGAGCAGACACATTCCAGGGGACCAGGAGGATTTCTCCAGCGCAGCAGCACAGGGCACCCCTGTCAGGGTTCACTGATCTTGTACTTTGATCTCCTGGCCGAGCCAAGCCAAGCCAAGCCAAACCACCCACTCTCTTCTCAAGGGACTAAGTTTAAAATAAAACCCCTCTTCCCTTCACTTCCAAAGGGATCTGGTTGCCATGCAGCACCCCAGGACACTTGTCCTGGAAAACAGGTCACTGGTGATGTGTTTATCTGGATTACTCAATAGCCCGAGAGCCCAGAAAGCAGGTGTGTGGCACCTCTGGCATGTCCAACCTTTCCTCTGCTACCAAGAGCCTCAAAAATCTTTAGACAATTACTCACCCAGCACTTCCCAAAAAAGCTTTCAGGCCCCCTCAACCTCTCCCACCCTCCTTACAGCCTGGACTGGCTTTTCCATGCAACCTCCATGCCCTGCGGCAACAGTGGCTCAGGCAAACCTGTTTGAAGAGGTCAAGCTTGGAATACTTTAGATTTGCACCATCTCAGAACTGCTTCTTCAGGAAAAAAAGACTTGTCCCAGTATCACCGAGCTTTTTGCACCCTCAAAAACATGCTTCTCCCCCATTTTGACTAATGGTGTTCAACATGTTTTTTTTCCTCATTAAAATCTTCTTAGTTCAATGCACATGGATTTGCAGCAGTTCCCACTACACCACTATCTGAGGGAATTTTGTTTCCTCATTAGCATCCTGATCACAGAAAGCTTCTTTGAATAATAATGGAATTAAGGAAAAACGGGGGATTGTAGAACAGATCTATAGCAACCTTGTTCATTCTTCAAGCCAAATGTCCTAAAATTTGGGGGTTTTCCCCTCATTTTCAGAGAAAGGCTATGTGAACAGAGGACACGTTATTCTGCCCCACCCCAAAGAACATGCCCAAAGCTGCCTCCCCCTCAACTTGCTCCCTCAACTTCCTGGTACTTCCTTATTCCCATTTACCTGCACTGCCACACATCCACAGGCGGAGTCTTCACCTTCAGTTCTTCATCCCCCTGACAGGCCTCAGGCTGAAGAAAGGCGGATTCTCACAGAATTCAACACACAAGAGTCCGTTTGAAGGACCTTGAACACTTTTCATACGAACTCACAACAAAGTCTGTTTGGCTGAGAAGAAAAGCACCCTCTGGGGTGTGCAGTAAGTGTTTTCTGGCCACAAACAGCAGTAACTGCTGGGATACTGATTTCAAGGCTGGGAGATCATTATGGACACAGAGACACAATCAAACATGCTCAGCTGAAGGTGCATTAATTCACCCAGAAATGGCTGATCCAGCTCTCAGCCCCATCTACTCCCAAATTACAGCTGCTGGAGCAGGAAGATGCGAGATTCCCGGTTTTTCCTGCATCATTCCCAGCAGGAACCGAAGCCCACACGGCACCACGAGCCCAGCTGCCAGTTCAGATGGCAGTGGAGGAGAAAGCACGATGAGAAACAAAGATATATGACAATAAAGGTTAAGGTACTTTTATTATAAAAGTCTATACAATGAGCACCAGACATAGCAATGCAATTATATCTGGCTTAGTTATATATATTTCATATCTATATATCCATATAGATATATAGGTTTTGCTTTTACCAAAGTAAAACTGTTATATCACAAAATGCCTAGTTCTACCATTTATTTATTGCTCAACAAGGATGGCACAAAACACACTCAGCATTAACTGTTGCCATGCTTATCTACTATACTGAATAAACAGCCAAACACTGCATAACAAACACAAAGCAGCTGTTAATTCTGAATTGGAACCAGTCTGATCACTCACTCACTTATAAAAATATTGGAATCATATAGATTTAAGCATTATAAAGGAGGAATATATTATTTAAAACATTTAAATAGTGCATATTGACATTTTGCATGTGGTATATAAAACACAAACATTCATGTACAACACTATACAGTACACATTAGTTTCAATGTTTGGATACACCCGTGTCTGCAGACTGATAGAAAAAGGAACTGAAGTGTACATTGCACAATGGAACTGAATAAAATTGGTAAATGGTCTCAAGACTAGTTTAACCTCATAATTCTCTAAGGTCCCAGATCACTTTGCAGGTTAAAAAAAAAAAAAAAAAAGAAAAAAAGGCATACCACCAGTGCTCAATAGTTTTAGTGCTTTTTTTTTTCTTTTTTCTGAATTCCAGAATTACATGCCTACAAGCAGAGTAAAACGAACCAAGGAGTATTCTACAGTACACAAATGAAATCTGAGCTCTAAAAATCCTACTTGCAACCTATTTCATATGCTTCATGACAGAACAGCAAGTCTCTGAGGTTTACATGCGAGCCATTTCTTAACGTCGTGAGAAAGTTCATTTTTGGTCTTTCGTAAAGCAGAGTGAATTCGTAGCTATGTTGATACCAGCCAGTCATAAAAACATGCAGCGGGAGGAGGTGCATGCAAAACGTGGCCACAGTCAAACTGATACACTGAAGTAAAACCAAAAAAAAAAAAAAAAAAA
>VZRE01010992.1:0-107367 GCA_013396775.1 Cephalopterus ornatus
TCGCAAAGCCTAGCCATGATGATGATATGGGTGCCAAGCGAGGAGAGATTTAAAATTGCATATTGAAATTATGAGTTGTAGTTCATTAAATTAAATAGAATGTGTTTGGCAACACTCAGGTATCACTGAGCACACAGGTAGTGTTTGAAAACTGACAAGTGGCCTTGGTGGTTTTTCTTTCGATGATTGATTGCAAACTGCCAGGTTTTGTGTTTGCACATTAAGTAAAAAAATCAGAAAATAGACATGCTTGCCATGGCTTCTTCAGCAACTTCATTTCCTCTGTCCATGGGGCAGAAAAGGAAGAAGTCAGGGAGATGATCCATTTTTCAACATGTGGTCACAAAGCTGATTACTTCCTAGTGGAGATAATGATGTCTGTCTGTAACAATGTGTTTTCCTGAGTGGACTAAAATTTAAGTATTTTTGTAGACATCTAAAGGCCCTTGAGTATTCATGAGTATCTGGGAATTTCTGCGGGCATTTTAAAGCTAAATAAAGTTGAGATAGTAATGCTGCAGGTTTAAAGGTTTGTGTACCAGTCATCCCTACTAGACATTGCTGGTAGCAGTGGGAGCTGAAAGCATCAAAACTGCAGCTATTCCCAGACAGAAATGTAGTGGCTAGAATAAAAGTAGTGGTTTGTTGTGTCACTGGAAACAGACCATGGAAGAAGATATATGTATTAATCACCAGTAATGTTACTACTGGGACAGTCTTTGTGATGCATGATTTGCAGGTTTTCCATATATAATATAGCCTGTTCAGAAAAGTTTTTTGCATTGGTTATGCCTGAATAAGTGGCAGCATTCTGGTATACTATGATACTTTTCCTTTGTGGAAGTTTAGCTCTGATTATCTTGCCTCCATAAGAAGCCAGTAAGGTGGGCACAAATATACGTGAACTATTATGATATGAAAAAATAATGTTATCCAAACATTTTTAAGGCGCAAAAAGGATTTGAGAGAGATTGGAGTTTTATGGAAAATACTTCTACAATGAGTCTTATTTTATCTGGACTAGTTTTCCCTTTCCTTGTAGTATACTTCTTGAGAAATGCATAAACAGGTGAAATATATGTAAGATGTAATATCCCAGTCTGCACTAAGGTATGGGTATCATAATACATATGGAATGGTTGACATATGTTGTGATGCTACTATGAACCTTATGTCATTTGCTCTGGGAGTTCTTAAGAAATTATTCAAGACTTCTCATTGATTTCTAACTCATAGTATTTGCAAGTAGTTTCCCTGGTCCAAAATGACCATGGTGGGACTGAACACATATGTAAAAGGTGCTTGCCATATTAACCTTTCATAAATGATACAGTTTGCTGTCATGATGAATGATAGGATCAGAGGTAGTAGATATCAGGAGGTTAGCAATAGGGAGTAGGAGGAAGCAGGGCAATAGGATCTGGACCAAGACATTAGTTAAAGTCTGGTATAGCAAGAATGTGAGCAGGAGTGAGCAAGTAAGAAGCTGGAGAACAGTACAGTGGGGGAGGCATGATGGCTATGGAAGAAGTGAAAATGGGGCAAAAAAAGTAAAAATGTGATACATATAAGGTACTTAACATTGCTGGGAAAGAATAACTGGATCTGAATTACTTGGATATCCTATTTAAGCAAGGTGATAGAGGGATGGAGTAAGTGGGAAAGAATCACATTTTTTATTTCTTCCATTTCACAGTTTCTGGGAGATGGTTCAGCAAACTGGTGGGTGCTTCCTGTGTGAACTGGGATGCTGTGTCCTCTTGTTTTTGCAGTGGAGCAGCATTGGCTAATTTCCAGTTTCTTATTGTGGCATCTAATGCATTACTCCTTCTAAAAGATGGTTTATTTGAGATAGTACTTAAATATTTGACAATAACCAAGTAAAACACAATGCTTGTGGTCAATTTAATAATTTGTCCCAAGTCTTTATAGGAGATTAGAGCAGTGAAATGTTGTTTTGAGCTGAGTGTCACCAGAAAATACTAGAAGATTATCTTAGTAGTTGGTATTAACTTGAAAGCTAAAAGTCTGAACTAAAAGCTGAAATAAATCCTGAAGAAAAGAAAATTGAACCAAGTGATTCATTCTTAGGGTTTCATTTTGGTTTATATAACCTTCCCCAAGGACTAACCTAGAAAACCTGAATCAAACCTTCTGCCCCAAGGGAGAGTTTTTCAGGGACTTTCTCATATCCTATCTCCGCAGAAAAATCCATGTGAAGGAAAGCTGCAGAAGAGGTTCACATGGACCTTCCCTGCTGAGGGAATGTCTTTGTTTGCACAAAGTTCTTTTCTGAACTGCTTTATTTTTTATGGGAGCTGTGAGATCCAGGATCCACAAATAGTAACTTTTAGTGCTGGCACTAATCCTGTCAATCGAAATTCTTCTCAGAAACATCATAATTAAACTTCCATGAAAAGGGGAAAAAAGCTCACAGTTTTCCCTGCAGTTCCCTCTCTCCTGACACCCATCCCACTGGCATGTTTGCATTCAATAACTGAAGATGCCACCAAAGAGGAGAAAATCGGAGCTTTTACAAGAGGCCTTTTTGTTGTTTCAGACTTTTTAGCTGCTTTACTCTGCTACTTTTGAGCAAATTCTTTTATTTTCATGGTCAATGATGCTAACAGCTGTCAAAATATGCTTTAAAGCAGCCAGTTGCCATTTACTGTGTGTTACAAGAGGCTATTTTCTGAATTATTATTCTTTATGGATTATTAATAATTTGGATTAGAGCTCTAGGCTTTCTGTAACCCTTTTCTTAAAGGGAAAATGAATTTGTAAGGAATTTTGGACTTCTTATTAGCAGTAAATTATTTTCCTCAGAAGCATGTTTTGTAGCATGTATTCTCTGCCAGTAATGTAAGGGCACATATGTTCACTTTCCAGATGATAAAAAAAGGGATATAGCAAGCTTCATCTTTTAAATTTTAAAATGTTTGTTCTTCCAGACACACAATTTGATAGAGGAATAATACTCTCCTTAAATTGTCTTTTCCTTGCTGTGAATGTTGCTCCTCTACTGGGAAGATAGGTTTACATGAAGACAAATGGCTATTCTCAAACAGGCTTGGCCTGTTCTTGCTGTCACTAATATCTATGTGAGAACAGCAGTTTCTGCATGGAGCAACTGAAACCACAACCCTCTGTTTATCTTGTGGTCACTAACTGCTGATCAAAGCAGAAAGAGATGAGTCTGTTTTTCTGCTAATGTGAATGCCACTGCTGTGTGGTTAGCAAATGGTTTTTGCTTAGTAGCACAAATGTGTCCAAAGAAGGAAGCAAGTGCTATATTTGCATGGCTGAGGATGATGTTCCAGATTAGATGTACACATACTTTGCTTATTTGTTAGCCTCTACTTTTAAGAACAATCATGCAAAGATCTTGCCATCTACTTTCACTCAGTTTGAGCTGTATCTAGTCTCCCTTTTGGTTGTGTTTAATCTCAGGAAGCAGTTTTCCTTCTTTCCTGTTTCATGCTAAGATGTGCAGGATGAAAGCCTGGATACAGGGCAGTCATTGTATCTGAAAGTTGTTTACTTCTGTTGAGGGAGTATTGTGAGTGTGAGAGGAGTGACTGTTCTCCACAGTATTAGGGTGCTCTGCTACTGAGGTCAGCATAAGGATAACTAGCATTTTAAGATGGTGGAGAATATATATGCCATTTTCTGAAACTTTGTAGGTCAGATGAGTTGCTGTTTAAAAGGCTACTAGCAGCTTGGCTGAAGGGAAGATCTTTCTCTTTCACAGACTTTCCTCCCTACTGTGTATGGCTGGCATTATTTTAAAGACCAGTCGCAATCATGAGCTCTTATTTAAATTTGTAAATAAGTACATTCATTGAGCAGCTTATTACATGGGATGGGGTGTGCTCAGGGTGCCCCTGAGTCCTTCTCTGGAAAGCCATTTTATGTGCTGCTTCACCCATGGCACTGGAAATGGCTTGAAAGTAAGGTGCATGGATCCCCCAAGAATTTGAACTGCAAAGGATGGGCGTTCCCTGCTCTTCAGATTTCCAATATACTCCATATCTGGGCTGAAAGAGGAACTGCTGATGGTATGCTTTTCCTCTCTCCGACTCTTTACCTCCACACCCTGAACGTGTGTGAACACTGTAATCAGATGTTATCCAATCTGTGTGGTTCAGCCAGAAAATACGATAGGGTGGGAAACTTTCCTAAAACTCACATTATTCCTATGAATCTTTACTCATTGGTACTTCCCAGCATCACTGAAATTCTCTTCAGATGAAACCAAAATGAAGCTGGACAGGTCTGAGTATGTCATACCATTTGAAAACTAACAATGGTATAGATATGTATGAAGTTATGTGTTTGAAAGATGAAAGTATTTCCTTCAACATCTGTGGGCTCCGCCTTAATGGTCAGCAGGGATTAGATGGCACTTCAACTCTAAATCCTTTCTTTAATAATATAGTAATATGTATAATATTAAGTTTATTGAGAAGTAGCTTCATCCCTCTTATACCTGGGTAATTATACACACTGTTGCACTCAGAGCACTGACAGAAACATTGATAACTAAGTGCTGGCTGCAGCCCTCTGGGAGGTAGAGCTCAGGTACAGCAAACTGTCAATGTTCAGCAGAGCGTGTAAATTTATGCTTAGCCTGAAGCCAGTGGAATTTGACTATGTTTTTTAAATTAAACCCTAACTTAAGTGTATTGTTGCATGAGAAGTTTTTATTTACTTTGCTGATGTTTTGTACTGATAAGCTGCTTGTAAGTGGCTAAATAAGAAGTTCACAGGAGGCAACACACCTCCACTTTTGAGGTCATCCTAGAAAACAAATTCCCTGTGCATCTGTTTAGGTAGTGATGGGTGAGTTCAAGGCTTCCTGTTCCCCTCTTCCTTTAGCAATGCTTGTTTGCCAAACACTGTAATGAAAGGCCTTCTTTGTGCACTTAGCACATTTGAGGAAAAGTTTTATTGAAGTATGTAATGTCTTTCTAAGTAAATAAACTACATGAAAACAATGACAACGTAAAAATCAAAAGAAGAAAAAGTGTTTTGGAAGAAATGGGTAATCAAACTAATAATTCACCTGGACTGTTTTTTAGAAAACATGGTTTCCTTTTCTCATTTTCCTGGCTCAAGAAAAAAAAAGTAATTTGCACAAGAGCCAATATTAAAATCTATGGATAAAAAATCCTAGCTGTGACTGAAATGAGATTCAAGCTTAACAGCCACTCTATGACTGTTACACACTGTGACTCTGTGACAATGGGAGGGGGGATGGATGACAATAAAAATGACTAAACAAGACGCTTCTTCAATGGTACCCAGCAAAAAGACAGGTGGAAAAGGAGAGAAATTGAAATAAAAAACATTCCATTTAAATGCAGAGAAAAATTTTATTACAGTAAGTGATAACACTGGAACAGATTTCCCAGAGAGACCATGGAGTCTCCATCCTTGGAGATAGTTGAACCCCAAATGGACATAGAATCATAGAATCAACTAGGTTGGAAAAGACCTCTGAGAGCATCATGTCCAACCCTTGATCCAACACCGCCGTGGTTACTAGACCATGGCACTAAGTGCCACATCCAGTCTCATCTTAAAACCCTCCAGGGATGGAGAATCCACCACCTCCACAGGCAGCCCATTCCAATGCCTGATTACCCTCTCTGTAAAGAATTTCTTCCTAATATCCAACCTAAACTTCTCCTGGCAGAGCTTAAGACCATGCCCTCTTGTCCTACTACTGGTTGCCTGGAAGAAGAGACCGACACCCACCTGGCTACAACCTCCTTTCAGGTAGTTGTAGAGAGGGATGAGGTCTTCCCTGAGCCTCCTCTTCTCCAGGCTGAACAACCCCAGCTCCCTCAGCCTCTCCTCATAGGACTCGTGCTTGAGTCCCTTCACCAGCCTGGTTGCTCTTCTCTGCTCCAGCACCTCAATATCTTTCCTGAACTGAGGGGCCCAGAACTGGACACAGTACTCCAGGTGTGGCCTCACCAGCGCTGAGTACAGGGGAAGAATCACCTTCCTGCTCCTACTGGCCACACTGTTCCTGCTACAGGCCAGGATGCCATTGGCCTTCTTGGCCACCTGGGCATGCTGCTGGCTCATGTTCAGCTTCCTGTCAATTAGCACCCCCAGGTCCCTTTCTGCCTGGCTGCTCTCCAGCCACTCTGTGCCCAGCCTGTAGCGCTGCAGGGGGTTGTTGTGGCCAAAGTGCAGGACCCGGCACTTGGCCTTGTTGAACATCATCCCATTGGAATCAGACCATCTTACCGTTGAAAACTGAGGCAAAGAAGGTGTTAAGTACCTCTACCTTTTCCTCATCTTTGGTGACTATGTTTCCCCCTATGTCCAACAAAGAATGGAGGTTTTCCTTGCCCCTCCTTTTGCTACTGATGTATTTGTAGAAGCACTTCTTGTTATCCCAAACAGAAGCGGCAAGATTGAGTTCAAATTGTGCCTTTGTCTCTCTAATTTTCTTTCTACTTGACCTAACTATATTCCTAAACTCTTCATGAGTAGCCAGCCCTTTTTTCCGTAGTCAGTAAGCTCTCTTTTTTCCCCTAATTTCCTTCAAAATCTGCCTGTTCAGCCAGGCTGGCCATCTTCCCCGCCATTTGGTACACTGGGACAGCCTGCTCCTGTGCATCCAAGACTTGCTTCTTGAAGCATGTCCATCCCTCCTGGACCCCTTTGTTTTCAAGGGTTGTTTCCCAAGGTACCCTCTGAACCAGTCTTTTGAGTAGGCTGAAATCTGCGGAAGTCCAAGGTGTAAGTATTCATTGATGGCCCTCTTTGTGTCCCTGAGTATTGAAAACTCTATTATTTCATGGTCACTGTGCCCCAGATGGCCTCCGACCACCACATCAGAGTCAAGTGCAGCACGCTATACAACAGAAATGGCCGAAGTCAGCTTTTCGAGTTAGTGAAAAGTTGGAATTATTTCAGTGACCTGGAGTGGCCTTGCTTTTCATAAGTTGGAGCTCTTTGGACTGATAGAGTCAGTCTGCTCTTGCTGTAAGCAGGTCTAAACAGTGAGAGGAAGAATATTTAAAGCTCTTGGTTGCTCTTTTCAGACCTTGATGTTTAGGGCTGTCCTCTTACATTGTTTTTTTTCTTGTGAGATATATGTGTAGTAATGCTAAGCATCAAATGGGAGTTGAGATTTCTTGAATCTAATACTTGAACTTCTAATGGAATGAATCAAAACCTTGGCTTTGGGCACCCTAATATTTGCAACAATATAAAGCAGTGACAGTTGTCTTAAAACCTAGAGACTAATTGCAGAATAGTTATTTATACCAAGAATCCTCAAAAGTCTGTGAGTTTCCGGTGGAAATTAATGCAAGTAATGATCCCATGTTATTATCTTAAAATAACTGAAAATAGACTTCAGTGATTTTTAAATAATCCTTTTCCTATGATGGCAGCAGGATGTTCTGTATGAACGTCCTTGGATCTAAAAAGAACGAACCACGTTTTTTTTTAACTCTGGTGTGTCTGTATGCTATCAAAGTGGTAGCTGAATGCACAGCATGTCTTCTGGGAAAAAAATAACCCAGTTCAATGAAGCTTGTTCTTACTGCATTTCCTGATATCCATTATGAGTTTCTACTAGATCATCCCCAAATTTGGCAGCCAATCAGGCAAGGAGGGGTGGTGCTGGGAGCAACCATGGGATTTTTAAACACTGGTTTAAAGAATTAAGTTTTTTCTTGAACACTTACTGGGATGGTGACTCTGCCCCTTCCCTGGGCAGCCCATTCCAATATTTGACAACCCTTTTAGTGAGTCAACTAATATTTTCAGAGAGCTCTTCCTCAGATTCTAAATTGTTTTTGCTGTTTGTTGGCTCATTTAGAGTTGATTGCTGTTTGTATACAGATATGAGGGATTTTTTTTTTCTCTTGTACACTAAATTCTGTTTGTCCATATAAATTCATTGCTATGAACTCTTTCCCCAGTTCTTAGTACTGACTTTAGGTTTTATTATAATGAGTATCATCTACAGACTTTGTCATCTTACTGTTCATCTGCTTTTGCAGAGTTCTTTTGTGAACGTGTTTTATACTGCAGGTCTCTATATATACTGTTAGGGAGATATGCTGGAAACCTTGCTCTGCTGTGAAAACTCACTGCTGGTCAGGCACTTTTTTCATCCCATAAAGTAAGAGCCTGTATCAGCTTCACTTCTTAAAGATGTTTTAGTGAGTGACCTTTTTTGAGAGATTTTGGGAAATCGGTAATTTATAGATCTGTTGACAGTGGGTTTTGTTGGTCTTTTGCAAACTTTTTCAGTTTTATTCCATACTTAAAAAAAACCTTTTAGGAGTATTGTTAAGACTTTGCCACAATAAAATGAAGAATGCACAATAATTATGCATTTGCTAATTTTTCTATTTTTGTATAGAGATCAGTCATCATTTTGATACACCAAGCAGCTGGTTTATACTGAAAAGCTCAGATTATTTCCTCTTATTTCCCTCCTGTAAGTAGGAGCAAAGAAGTTATCCCAGACTTCCTTTCCTGTGGTATTCAGAAGGTGTTTTTTTTTGGTTTTTGTTTGTTTGTTTGGGTTTCTTGGGGGGTGGGGTTGGTTGTTGTAGTTTGTTTTGGTTTTTTGTGTTCTGGGGTTTTGTTGTTGTCATTGTTTTTTAATTGAGACTTTTTTTTTGTATGTGTGCTTGTTTACTTCTTTGAAGGCTGATCCAAATTCCTCTGAAAATCAATGAATAGCCCTGCAGTCAGACCCTTGACTCCAGTTCCTCTGGGAGTGCTGACACCAGAGATTACTTTGTTCAGAACTAATAGTAGATTTAAAGGATTTTATCTGGAAGTTTATCTTTGTGTTTCACAGTAAGCACTTTGTGGCTGTATGGCCATTCTTTTAAAAGCTCTATTTCTCCACTGGATTGCAACAAGTTTTTTCCTTGCAATGGGAATCTTAAATCACACTTACTTGTTTTAAGATCATATGCTGGTGTGTTACTATCCTGTTGTGTCTTCTTTTAAAAGTGAGCAGGCTCTGAGAAGTATGTGAAAGTCCAAATAACTGTGTTTACTGGCTTTTTACAATGTGGAAGATTTAGACATTTTTTACAAACATTGTTCTTTCACTAACAGAACAAGTGAGGGCTCACAAACCATTTAAAGGAAGTGTTTATAATGAGTGTAAACTTTAGCCCCTCAATATATGGAAATTCCAGACTGGAGACAAACTGTGGACTGGCTCTAAGTTTAAGCAGCGCCTGTGACAGCAGGCTAATGGGGTCAGAAATATTGCACCAGTTGCAAGTCAGCTCCTTTAGATACCATCATCTTCAGTCGATTCGGGCTACAGCGAGATGCTTATCACTGATGAGTGACCATGTTTTGGGTGTGGCTGGACCTCTGCTCAACTGCCCCTCTTTTTGGCAAGAGCAGTGCAGAGGAGGAGAGACACATGGAGGCAGGCTGAACGCTGGTTGCATTGCCTTTCATCTCCAACAGCCTTCTCTCCCCATCAGAAATGCTGGATCTGGACCCATTTCGGCTAGTTTTGTCATCATCCCTGGGGAAGACAATTTAACTTTGTCTACACTTCTGAGGTTTGTGCAAGTGCTGAATGGGCTGATAATTGTTGCAGGCTGTTCTCTGTCCTGGTTGCTGTTTTGGAGTTCTGCATTACTTTTGAGCCTTTGGAAGGGGGTGTGGGGGAATATTTAAACCAAAGCCAAATGCAATCTGATATTTCTAGTTGTAGAAAATGCTGATATTTCAAAATTAGGATTTATTTTTGATTCAGAATCAGCCTAAATGTTCTAAAATTTCCCACAAAACACTTCTTCCAGTGACATGACTGAATTTAACTTCCCACGTGCTTCCATGAGTAGTGCATTTATAAGGTATTTAAATTCCTTAAAAATCTGAAGCCAGGCAAAGAAGGCCATACCATTCAAAAGCAAATGGGATCAGAAATGTAAGTCCTCTCCCCCTGTGCTTAGGATAGGAGATTCAAAGAGAGCAGTGACTGCCCTCCAGAATTTTTCTGATATCTCAAAGTTGTATTTGTAGACACGTCTGAACATGCAGGTTGCGGTGTTGAAAGAAGGCACTTCAGTCCCTCAAAACTGAGGCTGTGCTCCAGTATATTTCTGAGCTGAGGCTGATTCCTTATTTTGATGCATAAATTGCATCTGACAATCTGTCCTCCAGGGACTTATTCATCTACTCTGAGTGTAGGAAGCAGGGTGAATGTCACCTGTCTCATCCTGAAGTCCCTGTGGTGCTTGCACAGCACTAGGCAAAGTGGTGAAAGAATTCTGTCACAACAAAGGAAAGTAAAAATCTGATCATAATTTCCACATTTAACCTCCACTTTCACATTTTAAAACTGGCCAAATAGGATTATGATCTTTAGGCAATGTGAATGCAAATACCATGGAAAAGGCCATTAGTTGCCTTTAGAAAAATCGTTAAAGCAAATGGTGTGGATCAATACACTAATTTGGAAAGGAAAAACAAGGCACACCTCTTTATCTGAGTATAAAATACAGTAATATAGTTTAATACAATCATGTCAGTCCTGTAACTCTTCTGTTAGTTCTTGAATACAGTCAAATCTGACATATGCTTATGTGAATTACTTTCAGAAATAAGTGCTACCTTAAAAGGTTAAGGTTCAAAGTCACTGGCTAGCGATGAACACTTATTTTTCCTTGGAAATGTTCATTTTGTTAAAAGGAAAAATGTTTGCCACTACAAAACATTGTGTAAGAATGGGTTTGGTCAGCTTCTAAACAATGAAACACAAAAGCATTTCTGTAGAATTTCTGAAGACATTTTCTATGGCTTTAGTATGAATATAGGGTCTTCCTTCTCTCTCTGATGCCTGGAAAAGAAGGTGCAGCATTCAATCATGCCTGAGTTTCCTTGTAGCTTCTGGAACCTTACATGACCTCTATGTATACTTTTTGGGAAAAGCTCTTTTGTGAGAGATGAGAACCTAGTGGGTTTTGTGTTGTGTTGCATGGCTGAAGAGATGGTATAGACAACTGTTTTGAGTTGTGTTTATTTTAACACCTGGGGATCAAGCTTGGGAAGCAGTAGTATCCTAATTGATGCAGTTCATAGTCCTAAGAAAACGTCATGGTTGCTGAGCCTAATTGGTGAGCGTTATTTGGTACACAAGCTTTATTGCTTCTAAGAAATTTGGAACTAACAGGCAACCAAAATAAAGCCAGAGCATCATATACATATAGAAGGTTATTCTTCATTTAAGGGTGAAACCAAACAAGTAAACCTGCTGTGACTCATCCAAACTTTTGGATGAAGAACATTTTTTATTTTCCAGACAATACACCACTTAGAAATTGTAAAACTGATGCACTGAGTACTTAAAGAGAAATCTGCTTCTAATAAACCATGGCTTGTCAGACAGAGGTTTAAGAACATCGGAAAGCAAAATTTAAAAAAATCATATGGATCATATGAAGGATCATATGTATGGGCAGAGTCACTGCTGTGCTTGGAGTGAAGGGAATGGAATTGATTATCTGCATCTTCCCAGTAGGCTGGGAGCAGATATAGCTCACTGGAGAGGATGTGGCAGGAACATGCTGCGCTTTGGCTGTTTGCTGGGGAGGAGTTCATCAGAGAGCAGTGCAAGCACAGCTTAGGCACAGCAGAAGCTTCTGTCTTCAGCACAATATTAACCTTCTAAGGCAGGAAGTGCGTGTGCTGAGGGAAAGATAGATTGGAAGCTGGGATTCTTCAGTCTTCACTGCTCTTTCTCAGCTTCATCCTAATAAGCTCTCCTGTCACTTTAAAACTGCATTACTGATTACTGCTGCTTTGAACTTCCCAGGGACTTTGTTCACTTGGTGTACCTAACTTTACAGAGCAGACCGATCTCTTCCTGATAAATAGGGCCAATTATTCAGATATATATACTGTGCAGCATTAAAAAAAAAAAAAAAAGGAAAGAATTTCCTTGCCTACATTTTGATGATGCTTTCAGATTATGGAATGAAAGAGCCTTGGTCAAATACTTCCAGGTATTTTGGAAGCCAGAAGTAGTTGAAATGTCAAAAGAATATCGTATCTCCAGCTAATGTTGTAGACTTAGGTGCTGTGGTGGGGGTAGCCTCAGAAGTGCAGAAGCGCTGTTAGATGTCGATCTGAACTGAGCTTGAACTCCCAATCTCTGAAAGTTCTCCCATGCGTGTTTTCCAAGAAGATCCGATTTTTGCAACTCTTTCTGACATGAGAGTTGTGGGTTTGGAGCTGGTAAGTCTTTGGCCTGACTCTCACTTTCACTAGAGTCCCTTTACACAGGTAAGGCATTCTGCTACGGGGATCTTAAAATGAAAGTAGATGGCATTTAATAGCTCAAACGAGAAACAAGTCCCTTAAAAAAAAAGTGAAATTGGTCTTCCCTAAATTGTTGAGTGCTGACCTTGAAAAAGCCCTTACAGTCTCTGTAGGCAGATTGATTTCTTTTTAGGAGACCAGATACCTGAAACTGCAAGAGATTACCTGAGGTGAGTTTGGATTTTTTTATCTTTGCTTTTCAAGAGAAAATTCTTTTCCACTACACTTGGTATCCACATGTCTGTCTTAAAGCACTATTTATTTGTCTCAGCACTTCAGGAGTGCTGGTGTAATTTTCTCACCCTTCTTTAGTTTTTTTTTAATTTACTAGTTTTAAACATTTATAATTCAACTTATATATTCATAATGTGAAGCATTCTAAAGATTGCATTTGTGTTTTGAATATTAAAAGATTTTTATGTGGGAGGCAATGTTTAAATATGTTTTGAGAAGGGGGGAGGCAAGACAAGCTGTCATCCATCAACTGATATAAAGTCCAACTTTGAAAGTTTGATACAAAATGAATCTGACTGTTAGTGCAGACATGATACAAATTAGCTGTGACTTTATGATACCAGCTGTTTCTCTGACAGGGTAAAAGGGCACATAACTAGAATAGCATCTTTTGTTGAAAGCAGTGTTTCCCTTTGTTAATTGTGGGAGCCTCAGGCAAAAAATTGTAGTCTGTAGTTATGTGACATGTGCAGTCTGCAACATGTTCATGGAGCTAGGGGGGCTTTTTACTGATGTTTTTCGAAGACAGGGTTATCATAAGTGTGCTATTTTTGCTAGTTTTATCACTGAAAGACAAATCTCTGTCATGTTTTTACCTTGTGTTGAAAGTGAGATTAATCTAAGTGTTATTTTCCTTACAAGGACAAAGAAAATACTGAACAACAAAACCTGAGAAAAGTCTATAAATCTCAATGTAAAACTAAATTAGTTACTTTATTAATTGATTATCTCTAGCTAATTTTTTTCTTACCGGAGTTTTCAAGGCTTTTTATTCCATAAAAAGTCTATATAGTCCCTAACAAAGTAAAAATCAGCTCTGAGTATGTTTTATTGAGGCAGCAGATTAGTCTTGACACGGATGCAGGGACATCAGAGCCAGCTCTCTGCAGTCACATGGGTCTTGACCCATTTCTGGTTCTAGGTGATTGTGTGCAGCAGCTTCCCTACTGCATCCAGCACCTGAGTGAGCAGGGTGCCAGGAGCCTAGGGGATGGAAATGCAGAGATGATGCACCTGAAGAGCTTTGTGTGGAAGCAGCTGTGGGGTTCTCTTGTTACCAGAGCTCATAAAGCCTACTCATAAACCAAAATGGCTCTGAGCAAAGCCATTTGAGTGACTTCATGCCATTGCCCATCTGTATCCCCAGGCAACATAAAGTTGTAGCATGTAAATAAACTAGAAAAATGTGATTTATTAGGCAATAAAATTAATCATACTTCTACCACTTGGCTAAGAGCTAATAAGGTCTCAACATTTATTACTACAGGTGACAGATGTACTCCATTTGAATCAATCAGAAAAAGGGCAATATTAAGAATGGAGTTATTTTATTAGTATATTAATGTCTAATTAGGAGTACTACAGGGAACAACACTGAAGCTAGAGCCACCACGAGAAGCAAAATTTTGGCTATCTTATACGCTTTCTTAGATCAACAGTTATCAATGCTGATGTAAAACTGAAAAAGAGAGTATCCAAAGAGGTAGTTTCTTTTTTTTAATGGGACCACGCAGTAACTTTAAACTACAAGCAGTGTGAAGGGCATTGCTCCTTTGAAAATATTAAGTGGCACTCCACAAGGGAAGGATGCCACTGCTAAGGTGACCATGAGAAACTTCTCTGCAGAGCATAACCTCCATTTCAGACATGTGGAAATTAACAACTTGATATTCTGGCCACAAGAGAAACATCATATGGGTCTTGCATATCTTTCTACATGGAGTACAGAAGCCACTGTGGGAGGTGGTAGAGCAAACAAACCCAACTCCTACTGAAGAGAAAATAAAAAATATGTGGACATAGAATTGTAGCAGGCATATGAGTGAAAAGGCAGAGTTAAGAGTGTTGAAAAATACTAACTTATAAAATTCTTGGAGTGGATTTTAAAAATAAATACATTTCAAAGAAAAGTTCTATTTTCATGCATTGATGATGATAATTAAGCACAAAATAGAAAATTCCACATACTAAAATATAGGTGTTGGCTATTTCTGTTGCTAACATGCAATTTTACTGTCTAGTATCTGTTTCTGAAATTATGTGAAGTACTTATTTAAAATGTTTTACCATGATAAATATTGTGTTTATCATGGTAAAACACGAGTGACAAGAAAACATCTTGTTTTCATTAATGTGTAGAGAGGTGTGTCAACAATGGTCCATACATGATATTTGAAGAAAAAAGCCCAGGCACATTCTGTATTGATTTTTTGTTGATATAAAAGTCCTCTTGGCCAGCTTTCTCCTTATGGTTATATCCCTGCAAACCTGGAGTATTTTCAAAAAGAGCTTAATGTGTCTCTTCCATCCATGCAAGCAGACAATATGGAAGCACAGGGCTGGCTATAGATGCAATCAAAGTAAAAGTGTGTGTGAGATGCTGGAGAATGTGTTAATTGCAAATGTGGAGTAACAATCAAGATTAAAAATGAAATGGAAAAGTTAAACTGGTAGCATTGTAGAAAGTAAATTATGTGCTATCATGGCACAAATTATGTGCTATCATGGAAGAAGGCATTATCCCAGTTGAATTTTATGGCCACGGTGCCATCATAGCCTCTTGCAATATCACATTCAGAATATCTCATAAATGACTTCATTAAGGGAATGGATGCTACCCCTCAAATCCTAGAATTTAAGTTAACCCCTTTATTATCTGAAAGTACGTTCCTTGTAATGAAAATGACTTTTTTTCCTCATTTTGTATTCTAAACTATTGAGTTGTATTCTGAACTTCAATCAAGTTGCCATATTCGTCTTCATGAAACTGACATTCAGTGGTGAAATTATAATGGCTCCACTGGGTATTTGGGAGAGGGCAAACAATATTTTGTACTCAGATGTGCCAGCTGCCTCACATCCTCTGGGGCGAGAGGAATTTGTGCAGTGACTGACTTACAGTCAAATACTTGGGTACATTTCAACAACTCAAGGAGGCCTGGGATCACTAGACAACTCTCTTCATCTGCGTGGAAGACAGGTGATTCTTAATTTTGAGTTACTCTGGATTTATGGTTTATAATAAGGAAAATCTCTTTATTTTAAGTGCCCACTGTTTTGCAGATGCTAATTATGCAAAATTACTCACTTCATGTTTCATCTTTTTGCCCCTCTGACTGGTGCAGTGCTACCCTCATGTTCTTTTGTGTTTCAACTCCATTAACTTCATAAGGGTTAGCAACTTTTTGTTCTTGTTATTTACCAGCACACTCTGACTTGTCTCTTCGGAAGACTCTACCCACAAAACCTCTATTCTGTATAAGTAAAATGGGCCAAATTTGACCTTGAAAGGGAGTAAAAATAAGGGATTTGCTTCTGCCAGTCACTGAACATTAGGTTAGTTCTTACATAGTTGTGTTGATGATACAGGTTCTTTTCTTTCTTTCCTTCTTTCTTTCTTTTTCTTTCTTTCTTTCTTTCTTTCTTTCTTTCTTTCTTTCTTTCTTTCTTTCTTTCTTTCTTTCTTTCCTTCTTTCCTTCTTTCCTTCTTTCCTTCTTTCTTTCCTTCTTTCCTTCTTCCTTCCTCCTTCCTTCCTCCCTCCTTCCTTCCATCCTTCCTCCCTCCCTATTTCCTTCCTTCCTCCATCCCTCCCTCCCTTCTGCCCTCTCTATCTTCCTTCCTTCCTCCCTGTCTCCCTTTCTGTCTCACTCTCTGTCTCTGTCCCTCCCTTTCTCTTCCTTTCAATTTACTGTCATCTTTTAATTTTTTCCACCCAGCCCAAAGCAAAAATCTATAAGCAATGGTCTCATTCAAAGTATGGAAGCTGGCTCCAAAACCAACCAGATCTGACCTTGCTTCAGTTTTAAAACTGTATTTGAGGGAGCCAGGATCCCTATACTTAAATGATTTAATTTTCAAGCAGTATGAATCATGCAGCAACTGCACAAATTCTGGCTAGAATATATTCTACATGTGTTTGTTCTTTAGGCAGTAAGAGGAGAATACAGAACTGGAGGTCATTTGAGTTACAACTGCTTTGGGGGATTTTTTTAAAAACATTCCTTCTAACAAATGCAGTTTAGATGGGTTTGTTTATATGGTGAGGAATTGGAAAGGCCCAAAGTAACCAGGCTTTACACAGTGTGGCCTTCTTCCAAATTAATCTAAAATATTTTAATCCCTCTGGAGTTTCTTTATCCTCTGCATCTGTGCTATGGTTGAGACACATTTTTAGCATTTCTTTGAGGAAAATTACCTTTCCCTCCAACTGCACTCAACAAGGTCAATGGAGCACTCTTATATGCTATTTAAACATCTGAGATTCATCACATATCTGCACAATAGAAAGAATCATCATAAAAAGTCTAATGAAGCCCAACTGCTAGCCAAGTAAGGGAGTCCCCTGACAGATATCGGGGATTAGAAACAAAGAATTGCATGCAAAATACAGATTTTTACACTTCAGCTTTTACAATTAGGAACTAAACTACCCCTTAAGAAGGGAGCAGGAAATGTTTGTGACCCCCAGAACAATTCTGGCAAATCACACTCTCTTTGAGACAAATTCTGAAGTCATTGCATGGGTCAAGATAGTCCCAAGGTCTGTCTAGAGGTCCACTCACCTTGTGGGACCAGACCGTGCCTGAGTGGGAGCCTGCAGCTTCTCGCTCCTGGGAAAGGAGATACTCTGAGTCATGGTCAAAGTTCCAGAGCTGGCTATCTCAGCCTCTGGCTGTGAGCCTATACTTGGGTTTAAGGCCTTTTTGTTTTTTAGTTCAGTAGCAAGTTTATGGGACTGAACTCATTTTACTACCCAGGAACTGAAACACTGAGGGAGGCCTAAAAATTTCAATTTTTGTAACATTATTTTCCAGGCATTTCCAAAGCCCTTCCTACTCCTTCATTTCCCAATAATTCCAGTTAGCTTGAAATGGCCACAGGGGACACATACAACCTGGATCTTTTGGGAGGTTTTGTCTGGAAAAGTGTTACAGGGTCATTTTTATCTGAAATACTGTTATATAGCTTTCTTTATTGATGACACCAGGGCAAGTTTAATACCAGTGTTTATTCTAGAGTCATTCATCCTTTAAATACTGCTAGATCATGAAGTTCAGATACCTTTAGAAAGTTTAAATGCTTTTTGAAGCTCTGAACAAAAAATTAAATGCTGAAGATCTCTGTTGTGTGAAGGTACGGGGCTTTACCACAGTTGTTTTTAAATTCTCATCACCGAAGTCCTGTAGACTGAAGATTGCAGAGAAATGAGCTTCTCTGCCAACCTGCTCTGGACTGGTGTTGGCCTTGTCCTTAATCCTGGTGGGCTCTGCCTTTCCCAACTATAACACGCAGGCAACAGTGTTGGTCTCCTGCACAAGGGGCTGAAGGATATGGTTTATGAGATAGCATTCTGGGATAGTGATGGTCTCAGTGAAATCATCCACTAAGATCAATTACCCCAATTGTCAATTACCTCAATTGTCAGTTACCTCAATTGTCCCTGCTTTTGAATGAAGAGTCATACCTTAAACACACTTTCCCCATCTTTTCATGTAGCCAGAGACCACTGCAAGCCATACAGCAATGGAATGAATTCCAAGTGCAGCAGGAGACCACATTGGAGGAAAAACTAAGTACCAAGGGCATTTCTTTTACTTTTTTTACTGGTACTGGAAAATATTCCCTAAATCTGGAATCTACATCAGGATGTAGAGGCAATGAGAGGGAAAAAATGAAAACCAATCCTTTAAATTCAGTAGGAGTCTACTTTAATGGCTTGTTTAATCTGCCAGCTGGCACAGCATTCATTGACTTCTTGCTACACATACTTTAAGAAGACCTACGTAGTTCTTGGAAGTGAGTTTATATTAAGTTGTAGAAACTTAAATACGAATAAATTGGCAAGACTACTTTTTGATACTTAATATAAATCAAGAAACTGCTTAGTCATCTCCAAAGATATTTCTGTCTCCTTTTACACGTAAATACCAAAATAGAATGGACTTAAAGCAGTAGGAAAGATAGTAAAAATTCAGGTCTGTTCCCCGTATGTGCCCTCTCTGTAGTATGTGTACATCCTTCAGACTTTGTAATCACATGTATTCCCTATACAACACTGTGCTTTGGGCAGAATTTTTATGATGTTATTTGTGACACCATTTTGTTTGAAGTAAGTACATTATGAGTTGGTGTCTTCTCCAGCACTCCTTGTCCAAGAAAACTGGTCCCATCTTTATGTGGATTTTTATTTGGGGTGTCTTGCAAGCCATATCACTTAATAGATGCTCTAGGGTATATATCACATATATTTTATGTGACTGTAAGTGTTCATGGTTTTGATTTTTAACTGTATTTTTGTGAAGGTAGATGGGTGCAACTGAGTGCATATTTTATGTACAGTGTCAGGTATATAACTAATATTTATACTTTCCGTTCCTAAAAAGTTAGGCTACGTCAAGAAGCATGTCTTCTGTTTCCAATTACTTTCAGCACTGGAAAAGCAAGGGAGAAGAGATTTAAGTACAGAACAACCTGTCTTTTATGTTTAGAGAATTGAGTAATAGTATATGAAGTGACACTTGTCAGTATTTACAAGTTATAAAACTTTATTTGGTTCAGGTAAGCACTGAAAAATCTGGCTAGTTTACTCATGTTTATGTATGATTTTCAGATCTGGCTTTTATTTTCTTTGTTCTCCTTAAGGGAGCAAGCTATTTTCAGGGTTTTTATCTTGGCTACAGGTTGTAAAAGTCCTCCAACTTTGCAAGCATTATCATCTGGGATTTTAGTTTGATCCTTCTCTGGAAGGATATTTTGCACAGTCTTTTTCTTCTTTCAGACTTCTTTTCCCATTCTGGCCTCTGTTCCCTTGCCATCCTGGTACTTTTTTCCATATATTTAACAGGGTATGCTTACAGAAACTGTGTCTCTAGTTGTACTCCACTCCTGCAGAGCCATCAGATCTGGTCATTGTGAAGCATCCAACATCAGGAGGGCAGAGATTCCAGTCATAAATGTAATTATTTCTGCTTTCTTCATTTTGAAGAAGGCATAAGATTTGAAGGCTGAGTTCAACAATTGTTTTTTTCAGCTAGGCCATAACTAAAGATGAGGTGACTGAGTTTCGAAAAACAATTTGCTTAGTAAAAATAAGCTGCTTTCCCATGTGAGTGCATTTGCGAACAGATTTGAAGCTGTCCTCCCTTCCTTCCTTTTCTACCTTTGTATTTCTGGTTTTGGCCAACACTTTGCACATATACAACTGTGCTTTGTGGGTTGACTGTGAAAAAGGTGCTTCATGTACCTTTGGTGCCTAGAACTTACACTGTGACCAGTCACATGTGCTCTGTGTCTCAGTTTGAGTTGGGTGAAACTTACATGGCAACAAGGAGGCTGAAGGAGACTCCGTAGTGGTTTTAGATCCTTATGGAAGAGGACTTAGGCAAAGGTAGTAGATAATGTGCAGCACAGAAATTATTCTTTTTCCACTTACTTTTTTATGGAAATTTGTACTTTTTTTTTTTTTTCCATGGACCACACAGATATTGTCTGAGGCACTGTTACTGGAAAAATGAAACAACTTTAACATTTATTGGTTTGATATAGTGCTCAAGTGTAACTTCCTTTTGTCACATTAATACAAAACATTTACGAATGTCTGTGTGCTCTCAGTATTAAGTACACAGGATACTCTTGCATCTCACCTGTCTTGTTTAAGAGGCTCTGAGCCAGGCTCTGCTGAAGGTTTTGACAATGCTGTTCCCCAGGAGAGTGAAGCACTGCAGTAACATGCAATGATGTACCTATGCACTGCTGTTGTGGTATTTGATGGTAGTAAGTGTGCCTGAATGTCTAGATATAGTAGTCAGATTATTGTCAAGATTATTTAACAGCTTCCCTGTGTGAGTCTTGTGAAGGGAGCTGACAATGTCATAGTCTTGCTGTGTCAGGTTTTATAACTGGCTCAGGCAGAGTATGCAAGTATGTCATCTTGCCTATTTTTTTTTTTTTTTTCATTTTTCACCCTTCACTGTTGTTGGGTCTTCTGGTTTGGTGACATTGTTGTGTTAGTGTTTCCTTGTTTTCAGCTAAACTCAGCATAAAGTGGGGATGTATGATGTAGACTTCAAATATGGCAAATGGTTTGAGGGACATCTATTTTGTGGTACCCTGTCTGAATTGTTGTGCTGAAAGGCTTTGCATTTTTGCTGCCCTGTGTTACCTCTTTAAAGCTAGCACTGACCTCATGCTTCAGTTTTCAACCAAAATGACACAGAATCACTGCCTATTAGAAATAAATCGATATAGCTACTTGGCAGGCAACAACCTGGGTTTTGCTTTTAAAGATGACTGAAAGTGTGAACTGGAAAAGCCCAGTAGAAGTTTCTGCAGCTGGATCCATTCCAGATGGAATTCCACAAATTTCCATGATGCTCTGCTGTTGAATAACTCGACTTTCAGCTGCAATGTATCTATCACAGTGACGTGCATTGTGTTTATGTAAGTGTACTGGTATTGGGAGGGAAGATGAGTTAAAGATCAACAGGCAAGACCTTGAAAATTTATCATTCATTTCTTCTGAGGAACTGGTTGTATTCAAAATACTTATTGTCCCTTAGAGCATAGCTAGTAATAACAGCAATCTGAAGAACCTTAGGTATGTGGGTTTTTTCATAATGTTTCTTTTTTTCTTTAAAAATTGCTACAACTTGGTATTGTTGCTTACTGCTGGCTCAATAGAGCAAGCAAGAGAGACCTCCTTAACTCTCATTAGAGTTTATGATTCTCAGCATTAGGAAGAGCTGGATTCCCAGAGCTGCATGTTTTAACACAAAAAGAAAAAGGGTTGAAAATACAAAACTGAAGGCACAGGAAGCTGGCTACATTGTATTGTCATACTATTTTCTATTACTTTTTTATGACTGACTATGTAGCTTAATATATCATGATTTTGTATTTTGACATGTCTTCCAGAAAACATGTGGAGTTTGAAGCCTGGATGAGAGAATGTTGCTGTTGGAACATTACCTTAAGATTTGCTCAAATGTTTTATTATTTTTAATGGCATTACCTTAGCTTTTTAATCCAAGACCTGAGAGATATAGAGAAAGTGTGTGAACACAGTGTTAAAACAGTCATAAAACCTACTTGGAAACAAATTCAGAAAACCTATTGCTGAAATATTGCATGTGAGCATGAAGGTCAACAGGGATGGTTGCAAGTGTAGGACAAGAGGAGGGCATTGAATGAGAGGGACGGGTGCAGAGTACCAGAAGTCAAAGTGGCAGATACTTCCCATTTCTGATCAGCTCCTTGCCTGGACAGGAAAACCCTTCTGAAGTGGAAAGTCAAATGTGGAGAGCTGCACTGATACCGCTGGCTTCCTTGCTAGCTCTGGTGCAGAAGAAATGCTCCCACACTTAGAGCACCGTCTTCCCTGGCTGATGCCTGCCCCTCTCCTAGCTCAACCTCTCTGCCTATTGCCAGAACTGTGACTGCTGTATGAGCCTCTGGTTGTCATGATGGGCATCAGACTGCCCTCTCTTGTCATTCCTGCTGCATCACTGGGTGGCTAAATCCACTAGGCAAGAGCCCCTGCATGCTTTCTGCTCCCATGGCTTGTTCTCCTTCACACCTTTGTGGAGGTACCTCACTGTATGGGTTTGTTGTGGCTTTGCACATCCAGAAGGGACAAGCAGCATCACAGTGGTTAGTACTCGGTGCATGGTCATCAGCTCCTGCAGGCATTTCTGTTTCCATCTGCTTTTAAAGGGATACGGGGCAGCAGTTTTGTTTGTGCAGGCCAGATATTGAAGACTGGCTTTCCACTCTTGTGCAGCTTCTTCTGGCTGTGTGATAATCTTTTCCAAGCTCTGATTTTTTTTCTATTAGAAATCAGTTGGAGAATTGGCATTGCCATTTAACAGGGCAGAAGTGCATTTTCCTCTTTAGTATATCTCGGTCATGTGAGCTAATTGTTCTTTCCTATTATTAAGAGCAAAGAGCTCCTAACTGGAAGTTGTTGGCATGGGCACTGGTTTTCTGCTCTTGGAGTTTTGTTGAGGGACAAAGCTGGCCAACAGCAGGGGCATTGCCACAAGATTCAACTGTCAGGCCACAGATATGTGGCAAAGCATGTAGGAGGACTAAGTGCATGATGTGGGCATTTTTGTGATTAGATGAAGGTCTTTGCTCGTAGAAGCAGATAACAGGCAAGGGTAACTAGTGAATGATATCCCATGAGCCTGCTTCCCAATCTTTGATTGCAGAGAAAAACTGAATGCAAGTCAGAGCTCATTTTGGCACTAAGCACTTTTATAAATGGTTTTGTGGAGCATAAAACTCCTTCAATTTCTGTGTATTTTGTTCTTCAGAATGTGGGTATCATTGTCATTACCTGTGATATTTGCACTTACGATTAAACAGTAGCAAAGGGCAGTGCAGCTTCTCTGCCCTTTATATATACAGCAAAGGCTAAATATTTCCTCAGTGATAACAGTGTGAGTAAAAATAATTTGTTTCCCACAAATAAGCGCTACAGGAGTAAAAGAAATTCTGCCTTTGTATGCGTGTGCACAAAGGTATGAGAAGATGAAGTAGCCTATATTGGCAAAATCTGAGATCAGACCAGTTTCTGATATTCAGGGTAAGTTTAACAAACTTTCATAGTATATATTAGATAAATTTGTCCCGTGAGGGTGGAATCCAGTCCTGATTGAAGTCTCTGGGAAGGGTGCCAGGGTTTCCAACAGGACCAGGACGTCAACTCTAGTTTGTAAATGAATAATATTTCAGTATCTTTTGATCCTTGGGGACAACATATTTGAAATACTTGTGAGGACAGTTGAAGGGGAGAGTCAAGGGTCGGTCCTTCTACCATGAGAACCAGTGGCTGTGCCAGCAGCTTCCAGCAATGTCCTGTTTTTTCCTTTGTTTGCTAATGGGAAATGACAGACAAATGTCACAGAGACCAGGGGTGAGACCAGTATATGCAAATCCAAAGGTCACGAGAAAGCTCTACCGGACCCTTATGTCAATGTGCAGTAGGAGAAAGGGGAAGAAGGAAGTAGGAGTGGAAATGCTATACCCAGACTATTCCTCCCCAGGGGAGTAAAGACAAATGAGGACTTTCCATTGCAACTGACTGACTCTGAGATGAGAGCTACTACTGCTGCATGCTTTGAAGTGTTGGCGGCAGCACATTAGATGTTTGCTAACACCTCTGAGACAATGCAGCTCTGTAGTGCTTCTTCCTCAGTGCTGAATTAGATCATGGATATGAAAGATGGATCAGCCATGGATCTTTTAGTTGCAGAACTGAGCTCACTCCAGCATGGACAAAGTCCTATAAAAAGGTGACTGTCAGCACTTTCACGTGCTCCACCCTGCAGCAACTGGAGCTGACACAGGGCCTGGCACCTTCAAGGAGATTAGTGATGTACACTCTGGTAACCTGTGCTGAAGGTGGGTGAAAGATGTTCAGCACCTATATGAATTGAGGGCCTGGACCATGGCATGGTCCTGTGGGCCATCATAGTCTGCAGGGCACCAACTGAGAATCTCTATTCTATGTAACTACTACATAGTTTTGCGTAGGATGCACAGTGATGTTAACTAACATGTTCATCAGGTTTAAAAATGCCCCCCCAACGTATGTAAGCTTTTTACTCTTGCGAGAGACAAGGTGGAAAATGTACCTTATACTAAAAGCAGAGATTTTAATAGATGGGGGTTTTGACTTCGTTGTTGAAATTCTAGGAAATTTTCTGCCTTTTTCACATAAAGTCAGTAGTTTGGACATACACATGTAGCTGGAAGTGAAATGTTCTAAGCACTGAAACTGAGATCTTGAGAAACCTCCAAAGTTTGATTTTCTTTTGCTAAGTATGAACTGCACTTGGTTGGTTTGCCATTGATGAATTACCTGTGGAAGTCCTAACGAGTGTGATCAGACAAAACAAGGCACAGGCTAGAATGGAATAAAATTGTGTGTTCATATGACCTGGTATGTTTATATTGCCTTAAGTTCCAAATGAGCTATTCTGTTTGGGAAGGTATAAAGCTGCTTGATAGGAATTTGCGTATGTGTATATATATATATATATGTATGTATAGGTATATATATAAAATGTATGTACAAGAGTTCATTTTTTGTGGTCAACATGAATACTTGTCCAAGTTTACAGAAAGAATTGCAGACATGGTTTTCGTGAAAGGAACATTTAAAATTAATTTATGGAGGAAAGAAGAACCTCTTTAAACGTAAGGTTTACTGTTGGTAATGTATGATTCCAGAGTTATTCAACATCTCAGATTAAAGAAAGAGCATGCATGAGGTATGACAAAGGACAAATCAATCTTTTGAACTGCACTTTTTGACTGAAATGAAGTTGTGCCTGTTTCTAAAAGATCTGAGTGGCACTGAATGCTTCTAAAGCAGAATTAATAGGGGAGCAATGAAAATAATTTCCAATTTTTTTTGCAGATTTTAATAAAAAACACAATTTATTTGTTTTGATTGAATATAGATTAAGGAACTCTAATTCTCCCAGATATTGCAGTAGAATGTTTCTCATACCCGCATTTCATGGGTGCCAGATTAAACAAGTCACGTTTAGATAACAAGTGTTGCTTGCTGACCTGCTTTCAGCTGCAAAAGGGGCAATGAAGGGGTTCTGTTTTCACTTCTGAGGTGCAGGAGATAGAAAGGGAAACGTCTAGGGATACAGTGGATGTCATGGCATATAGCCAGCCAAAGTAAAATATTCTTCATGCTTCTCACTAAGTAGTCCTTTACTGATATTTGAAAAGTCCACACTTCCACACCAGGGCTTTGGGACAACTGAAGTGGAGGCAAATGGGCAAATGGGACATTTGGATTAAGGGGATACAACTCACAAAGCTGCTTGCAGTCTTGGTCAAACTTTAATGAGACATTTGATACTTCTGGTGGTAGTATTAAGAAAAAAAGAGGGCAATGCAGGGCAATAACTTAGGTCTTGTGTGACCACCTGATCCTGCAGTGAGGACAGGTCAGAGGACAATCAAATGTCCAGCTGCAAGAATGTAGAAAATCTATGTGTAGCTGGACTTGGAAGGGTCCTAAAATTTCTATCAGCTCCCACAGTACTGAGAGTCTATATTAGTGCAGGATGGGTCTGTGCTGGTATGCCACTTCATTCACCAACATGAGAGGCTTGTTGGGATAAGGGAGGAAGAGGATGTACCTGGTACATGGTGCATGCAAATGTCTTTAGATAAGCTAGGAACTTTAGCAGAAGGTTCCTCTCATTACAAAGAAACCTAAGGTGAAATCCCCTTGCTTCGTTTCAGGTGAATGAAGTCACGTTCTGCCCTTGTTCTTTAATGTAGAATGCACCAAACTACTGAAGGTATCTGGCAAGAGCTCTTTTGCATGGGCAGTCATCACAGCTTGTAGTCTCCCTAGCAATTGTTAGTGTGAGGCTCACCCTGGGCATTCACAACACTGGAGCAGCAAATGATCCCAGTGAGTGACCCCATGTCAAGGAAACAGGCATGACTTACAGGCTCTCTGGGCCTGAAGGTCGCCAATAGGAAATTTGCAACTTTTTCATTGTACTGTGAGGGAAGTAAGATGGCATGTGCTCATGCAATGCTGTGACCAGTCATTGCTGCGGTAGAACCATGTGCAACACACAGCCATGCTATATTAGGGAATATGCTTTGACTTGAAATTTCTTGGCTCAACTAGTTGAAGCGGGTGCAGAGGTTCTGTGTAAACACTGCACTCTGGGAGCTCATTCAGTGTAATGGAAAGATGACTGATAGGTCTCGAAAGAAAGACATTTCTGTTTGTCAAAGACCTGAGTAGCAGTTTGCATTTTTGATTTTACCAGTCTGGCTCATCTGTTTTTTAAGTTCCCCTGGATGCTGAGTTGTATCTGAAACCAGTGCTGGGAATAAGGTGAGGACAGTATTAAATCTGAGCCAGAGCAGTAAGTTATTTTATTGTCTATACTGGAATTATACAGTTATGTGGTTTTGTATGTGTTTCTACCAAGCCAATTTATTTTTTTGCTTTCAAAAAGCATATTCCAATAAATTGCTATTAAAATACTTAATTGCCATTTACAATTGTATATAACTATGCCTTCCTCTGATTTTATATCTTGATGAAAGCTTGAAGAAATAAGATTTAAAAAGTTTTGAACTCTCTCATGGGATGAAACATAAAGAAGGTGGGATTTCCATGTGCGTGCTTTGTTCTGTGAGAGATTACATGTCCTTTCTTGAAGAAAGGACTTTTTAGCAAGACAGTGAAAACCAACACATTTTAGCAATAAACCATAGTCAACTGAAGATCAAAGGCATTATGTGAAGTGCAGAGAGGGAGGGATAGATTCGAATAGCTTTTGAAATGAAGAGGGTTTTTTGTGGGGTCATGGTATTTGCAAGGGCACATACTTTGCTATGATTCTGATTCAAGTAATATGGCAATGTGCCTAAATGTTGTAGGTAAGTTACTTTGCCTATTTGTCATCTCTTTGTCTTAGTATGTCTTCAGGAAGACCACAGGGTTCATCAAACATCCCATGATGTAAAGGTTTAGTCTCAGAATCAAAAGACACAGAGACCCCGAGAAGACTGTATGTGAGGCTGTGTAAAACCTGAGGTCCTGAGAAAGAATTACCTTCAGTATATTCTGGGAGTTTTGTTGTTTTTTTAAAAAAGGCAAGGTCAAAAATCTTTGTAGCATTGTTCTATAGGTCCCTCTTCTGAGTCTGGTGGTGGAAAACTCTCAAGTGTCCACTTTATATTTTTTCAGTATTATTTCAGTGGTGTAAAGATTGAAAAGATGCTACGGTCTTGTTTTCAGGTAGAAGCAACAAACTGCTAAGTTTTGTGGTGAACCTATTCACAGTGTAAGAGTAGCCCATATTCCAGTAATTTGCATATATGTGTGGATTTCAGGGGAATAGCACTGGTCAAATTGTTTCAGGCATCTACATCTATTTGCTAAATATATATGTTTCTGCTTCTTTAAAATTTATTGATGACTTTTGCTTGAATTAGATGAAAAACATACCTGGAAATAATTTGGAGAAAAAAAAATCAAAATATTTTCCATCATACTTTTAAACTCCAAACTTTTACATTTAAAATAAAGCTAGATAACTGGAGTTTTGGAGTACATTGCTTTTTATTTGAAATGGTTTTCTTAGGGACAGTTTTCCTCTTTTCAGAAAAATGAAACTTTTTTGGTCTGACACCAAATTATTAAACTGTGTAACAGGAAAAAAACACAATCAAAAAATTAAAAAAATAAAGTTTCTTTGCACGTCGATGGTCACACAGAGAGATATTTTCACATGTGGTTCTGAAGGCAGGCTCTGGAGTGGAGCTGGGTGGAGTGTTACATTTTGTCCCAGGATGTTTTCACTCATGAACAATTTCCATTTTAAAAAAAGAAGCATTAAAAGGTGCATGCTCCCAAAAATGATTTGTAGAAAATTCTTCAAATAATTAGTGCCTTAATCTATAAGTAAAGCAATTTTTGAGAGGCAAAAACTGTCTGAGAACCTTAGATTTTATACACCATATAAAAAATATATAGAGTATATTATATATTTTTGTGGACATAGGAAACATTTTTAGACAGATTGATGTTATTGTTCAACAGTTCTCAGAGGTTGAAAGACAATTTTATCATTTTGGGAAGACAGTGAACAGCACTGAATAGTAGACTTCTTCAAGTGAACTGATGACTACTTCTTCTCTTGCACTGATACAATTTTGCTAACTAAAGGTTGTACGGTTGACTTGATCTCTATTTCCCAAATGGCTTCCTAATTTTTGAAAAAAAGAGATTTGGATTGCAAGTCTTCTGAATATCATGTCCTTTAAGAGGAGGCACTTTACTCTAATAAACTCTAGACGTCCTCCCAAGACAACCATCCTTCTGATCTCCACTGCACAACAGAAAAACACCCTGAGGATGGAGAAAGGTTGCTGCATCTGGGAACTTCTTCTTATCACTTCTGTGCAATCTCCCCAATGCTCCTGGGAAGGAAAAGAGTGGAGGAGGAACAGAAATAGTTCTGGATTGTTGTTATTATCCTCCTCATACTTCCTCATGAGGAAGAGAGCTTGAGCGTTTGGAGATGAGAGATGGTGCTGAGTACCATGCAGAAAGGGAAGGGGTGGATGGGGATAATGTGAGTGCACAGAGTCAGGCGCTGTGCAGAAGAAGAGTGTACCTTAACAGAGGTGGAGAGAGGTGATAAAGGTGCAAATAAATCAGATGTCAAAGCGTGTCTGCTTTGGTAAGGTAGAGCAGGAAAAAACTTTGAGATTTTCAATTCTAGCACACAAGTTGTCATTCTAACAGTCAACTCTTTATATTTTAAATCCCTGATGGTGACTATATTCCACAGAATAAATGCTGCTGCCTGGTATAGTCTTAGTTTCTGCAGACACTGTCATCTGCCTTCAGATGCACAGAAACCCAGCAGGTTGCTTTGAACTTGCTCTGTAGTGTACCATTCCTCGTTTGATCCTTGTCTCAGCCAGGGCAACCACAGCAGTTCTGCAACTCACAGGCCTGCTAGCAAAAGAACTGAGGCTGGATTTAGCAGCAAATGTAGGCAGAGGTGGAAACACTTCTTGGGAGAAAGTAGCAGATATGTAGTTCAGTGTTTTTCAAGGGGTGTATAGTGATAAGAGTAAACAAACACAAGATTGGAAAAAAGTCTTATTACAAGTTGCTTTTTAGATATATGGTCTAACTGTGAGTTAAGAAAAACCAAAGCAGCAAGGAGCAGCATTTGCAGTGTCTCTATCAGATTTGCAAAATTAACATTCCCTTTGAATGTCCACAAAACAACCCCAGCCAGAAAAATGCAATGAAAATCACATCAACAACAACAAAATTTTAAATCCCCCAATCCAGGAACAAATCAGAAAGAAAAACACCCCCAGGAAAAGTAAACTAATAAGATAACCTTCACAAAATCCTTGCCCTCAGCAGTGTTTTAATCCAAAAAATGGGTCAAAAAAAGCCATGCATTCCCTTAAGTCATGGAAGGCTTTGCTAGTGCCACTGATTTTATGTGGAGGATGCTTGGAAGCTGTATCAGTGGGAAGGAATATAAAGCTGCAAGACACATCTACATCTGCAGAGTGCTTCACATAACTTACAACTGCACCTTGGCTTTATTTCCCTTAAACTGCAAGCATCTCATAAGCCACTTTTGAAAGTTTTAGTCAGCATCTGCACGGTGGCTTTCTCTGCAGCGTAAATGGACTAATGGGCTGGGAAACGTGGTTTGTGGGGGGAGCCATGGGGGGTGGAAATCCTCAGAGTGCAGCACAGAGTTTAGGATTGCAGAGGAAGCTGAGGCCTCCAGCCCTGCACAGGAAGCAATCTTAGAGCAGGCCTTAAATGCCAGATTCCAGGCAGAGTTTAACTAACCACTGACAGCTCTGTAAACAAAGCAGGGACAAAAAGAGAACAGCTTTCCCTTTTCTGGTAGTCATTTTTGGTTTGGGGGCTGCAGGGGAATTCTGTAATACTCGGCTTGATGGGATATAAACCAAGGCTGGAAAGGCTTTGTATATGAAGAACTGTAAAGGGGAAAATACTTCATGGATTAAAACTTAAAGAAGAAGGTAGGGCATGGGGAAAATTCGTGGATTAAACTACAAGAAAAAATATTGGTACTTTTTGTTCTTTGAGCAGGTTTTGCATACAGTTTGGCTTCTGTTGGGTGATACTTAAAAGTGGTGGCTTATTTTTCTTCTTTTCTGTTTTCACTCTTTTTTTTCTCCCTACTTTTTTCTTTTTTCCTCTTTTTTCCTCTCTTTTCTCGTTTTCTCCTCTTTTCACTTTTTTTTCCTTTTTTATGAAGGGGGGGTGGGAACGGACAGACAAGGACTCAGTTTTGCAAAACTTTTAATTATCTGTGAAACTGAAGAAAATAAGAACTCTCTTGTGCAGTGTTTTTACTGATCTGGTGAAAAATTTGAAGCTTAAAGTGAAAATCCTGCTGAATTGCTGCTTTTGTTTGTGGAAAAGACCTGTGACGTTACAAATAGCTAGTCTGCGGCTAGCAGATGTATACAATCCTTACTTAAAGCGTGTTGATTTAATTTTAACTAGGAAACTAAACGCAGGCACAGGCTATGTTTATCCTACAAGAAATTTCATTAATGTTGTTTATCTCAACAATGCTGAGGAAGTTAAATTTTTTGATGGAAAAAGAAAATGGTTACAGCAAAGTTAAGACAGCAAAACAAAACTAAATGGACTCAGTTGTTTAAACACATCCATTGTGTTTTCTCTCTCATCTAAGTGACCCTCTCCCTTTTAGATTTGGATCTTTTCAGAGCTTGAAACGCTTAAACACCCACCATGGATGACTTTGAACGCCGCAGAGAACTCAGGAGGCAAAAGCGTGAGGAAATGCGCCTTGAAGCAGAGAGGTGAGGTACTACATACGGAAAATGGTGCTGGTGGGTTGCGTTTGATTAGCAGTGGCTTTGAGAATTTCTGTCTCAAATTCCAAAGTATGCTATAGCTAACCAAAGAGTCCTTGTGCTAACAATATGTGCCATAAAATAGCTTCAGTTAATATTGTGGGAGAGATGAGGGGTGTCTTGTGTCTAATTCACTTAGGCTGTTGTAAATGTCCTAGCTTCTAGTTTTTTTGTTATATGGATAAATGTAAACATCAAAGGTGTAGTATGGGTGCATGAAATCATTGATAGGAAAGCTTATGCTGAGATGCTGTGTGGGTGCTGTGCAGAAGGGATCGTGCTTGTCAGATAATTATATATGTTCGATAATATGTATATTAGAGCTAAAGTTATAAGATATGATTGAAAGCTGAGATAAACTTGGTATATGCAGTATGGCATCTGTGAGTTGTCTGCCATTACTATGCAATTGCTGCTGTGTTTGTACTGCCTGTTGCTTTTTATTCATTTATAGTCACTTTATGTGGGCAACAAGGGCAGCATTTGCTGCCAGTTGTTACAGATTTATTTTGGTGAAAATGAAAGCAGATCTTGATGTGGGCCTGATGTTGTCAATTTATGAAAGAAACATCATGAAAATACTGGGAACGGCACTTCATTAACTAATCTGTTAGTTAATGAACTAACCTGTTCATTAACTATACACTTGTAGAGTTCTCTTCACTTTTGTGGGATTTCCGATGCTTTTCACTGGTATATGTAGGGAGAAAGTCAGGCTCCACTTATTTTTGTCATGTCTTCAGTGATATAAAGATTTTATTTAGTTTATTGTGTGCTGATTTAAAGAAATAAAAGCTAGGTTTAAGCACACTTCTTTCCCATTTTTGTACTTAATTCTGAATATGGACTTCATTTTCATTTCTGTCCTTTCCCATGATCTGACAAAACCCTGGTGTTTTGGATTTCGAATGCTATAGAAGAAAAGTAATTTTTCAGAGCAGTTTTAAATGAAAGCCAGCAGAACACAGTATACTTTGTATGCCTGCTTTGAACTTTTTAATAAGCTCCTGCTAAATCAGCAACTGTCTAATGGAAATTGATGAACTTGGGGGGCAAGAGGGAATCCCAGGTAGATGAGACCCAATAGCTACCTTTCTTCACAAAGGAAGAGCTGCCATGCAAAACTGGGTATGTGAGCTTTTGTCAGGCTATACACTGAAATCATGAGCCCTGGAAAGCAGCAGCGTTGCTGGCAGATAAATAAACTCATGTGAAGTGTGGTGGCCAAAGGGAAATGAGACAGCAGCCTCCCTTTGCACAGTGCAGCCATTGCCATAATTGAAAGGCAGAGGAGGAAATGTGCCATGCACTGAACTGCCAGAAAGTTTCCCCTAGGCCTGGGGCTATATGTGTGTGTTGGGCAGCATGGGATTGACTGCAGAGTCCATACTAGTGTGTTGTATAGCACATGATGTTTATATACTTGCAGTGCACTTCTGCTTTAAGAAAATTTGTTTAAAGAAAGGCTCAAATTTTAGGGTTTTTTTGTGAATAGAGATCGTGGGTGGCTTATGGAGGATGCTGGGGAATGTAGTTTGGAGGGTGCTTTCTACTATAGAAAAGTGTGGCTTGACTTCCCTTTGAAGACCTCCAAGCTCTTGTGAGTGTGCAGAGGCTGTGAGGTGGCCTGGTCATCAGCCATGGCTGGCTTGTGAAGGCAGCGGGAGTTGGGGGTAAGGTTTCTGCCTTTGCCACTATTGAAGCTTAAATCCTGGGCTTCAGGTATATATCCCACCTCTGCTTTTGGGAAGTGTTTTAGCCATGTCTAGGGTGGCTTTGTTGGGATTTAGTGAGGTAGTCTTCATGGAGGAGGGGAGCTCTACGGCAGCCTGGCCAGAAGAGAAGGGCTTAGGCCTGAGTCTCTATTTTCTCCCAAATCACTGCAGATGCACTCCATGGCCTTTCCCCACACATTTGAAGCCTTTTAACAATAAATTGCTGTATGCAAAATCTTGCTGTACTCCCTCCACTGCTGCCAACTTCAAGCATTCAAGTACCACGAGTCAGACTTTTTAAAGTCACCAGACTGCTTTAAAAATCTTAAGATCTTAAAAATAATTTAGTCTGGCTTTCTTATTTTTGGTTTGCCTTAAACAATAACAGAGCCTGATTCTCATATTCAGATGTGACTCTGGGAGCCAGGATGTCCTGAAATCTGCTCTGGCAGGGGTAACATGGAGGAGGTGCTGAGCTCAGTGTTCGCCCCCATTCCGTTGCACTGCTCACATCTAGTGAAAGGCAGCAGCATTGGGGCAGTTATTAACAAATGAATATGTGATGCTGGATTGGTTTTGGTGAATTCAAGTTTTTAGGGATTTGGGGATCATATTTACCTTTAAAATATGACTACAACATGTTCACATATATGTCATGAGCTACAGCAAACTTTCCTCTGAACACTTTCAAGCATTTTATGAAATGAATTGTGCAGTCCTAAGGTGCAGTGTGGAGGTTGAAAATGCTCTGTCAGCTCTGAGCACTGGCACCTGCTGCTTGGGCACAGGGCATTTCCCTGCACACTTCTGCCAGTGGGCTGTAGCCTGACTATGGGGAAACCACCACTGGTTGTAAGCATTTCCATTGGAAGATGGACAGATGGATGATTGTGTAAGCTGTAACATGTTTGCTAGGTCTCCCAGACACTGCTTAGACTTCTTTGAATAGAACAGTAAACCCCAAAACGCAAGCATATCATATCTAACAGTATTTGTAGCTCAGCTAGTTTCAGTGACACCTTTTGCCATTTCTGGGAATGAAGGCACATGGAATTCATGTCTTTCTAGCCTGATGCCTGTGCCCAAGAAAGACTGAGGGATGAAAATATGTTGTAGCAGCATGGACTCATGCACCGCATGCCCAAGAGGAAGTGACTTGATGTTATTGTGCCTTTACCAGGGGCCAGAGGCTGTGTTAGGACTGGTCAGGATACATGTGCCATCAGATTCCCAAGTGTCTGTGATGCTGGAGCCACTGGTATTCAGCTATTTAAGTCTAATCTTTGGAGAAGTTTAGTGTAAGTTCAGTCCTGGAACTCTGGTGTTAGGCTTTGTGTTTTGTTTTTTTCTCATTAGAAATCATTTGGAAATGATACTTTGTTGAGCGGTGTAGCCCTGGCACTGTGGGTTCTTATGCTTAGGACTGAGCCTGTGAAGAGGCCAGTTTTGTCTGTTGAAGACCTACACTGCATTTCACCCTTGGTATGTGCTGTGGCTAGTAGTTCATACTGTGGCAACTCAGATACAAATTGATACCAACTCTGAAAGCAAGTGGTTTTTTGGCATTTTAATCTCTCACCTTTTCTAGGTATCCCACACATTCTGGATTCCTCACAAAGGCTCACTGTGCCCACCCAGGAATTTTGTCCAGCCAGATTTTTTTACTATTTATATTTGTCTGGATCTCTGAAGGCCTATCAACATATTTGTAGCAGCACTGCAGACCTGTCTAGGGGACATGTGTCCAACAGCAGACATATGGGACTTTGTCCAGCTTTCTCCCAGGCTGTCAGATTTATTGCACGTGCTGAGGCTGGCGGACATCCAGCAGCTCTTGTACCTCATGGGAGAACAAGGCTTTTCAGGCACAGACCGGGAAACCCAGGACAAAGTATGGCAGTGTTAACTGTGCTGGTCTCCTGGCACTGTTAACACATTTTGTATCTGGTCTGTATTGATCAGGTGTGAGGTCAGGGAAAAAAGGACCCTACCAGTCGTTTGCGTGATGGGATGTGCTATGTCTCTGTGGCAAAGCCAAGGCTTTGTCCTGGGATGATGGTTGTATAAAGCTCTGAGGTAGCAGTCCAGAGCTGGCTGAAATCAGTGTGAAGCTTTCTACCAACTTCAGTGGGCTTTGGATTAAGCCCTACCTGAGTTATTCCCACCAGCTGATTTATGAGGCAGTCTCAGTGCCAGCCTTGCAGGAGCTGGATGAACACTTTGCCTTCCCAGCTACAGGGTACATATTGTGCTGGACTGTCAGGGCTGTTACAGGAATGGGTTGCACTCAAGTGACAGGAAAAATCCCATATGTAATTGAAGCACAGGGGATTGACTTTCAACAAGGGAAAAAACAAATACCACCTGCTGCTTCGTGCCTCTTCCTAGGCAGTAAAATATGTTCTCTTGAACAAAACCATTGGGTTTTGTCATTTTGATGTTGTAACTGACACTGGAAGAATTTAGCCTGGGGCTGGGTAGCGTGTGTGTGTGTGTGTGTGTGTGTGTGTGTGTGTGTGTGGTGTGTGTGTGTCTGGAGGAGTGGTGCTTTCTGAGTATCTTGCTGATGCACTTTGGTCTGCCACAGTTGCATGCAACTGTAGGGAAAAACTGAGGTGAAATACTTCTTGAAGTGACAATAGACCTACTTCCTTGAATTCAGCATAATTGAGAGAAAAAAATGGCCCCTCCAACTCTCCAAATAATAGTTCTCAGGTCAATCTATTTAGCCCTTAAGCTTCAATTTTACAATATATTTTCACCTCTCCTTGGTGTTTGTGTGGTTTGGTTTTTGTGCCTTTTTTTTTTAGGTTGTTTGTTTGTTTGTTTGTTTTTAAATTGTACTAGGAAGCTGATCCAATTTACTTCATTGTCATACCATCATGACTGAAGACTTCAGGAAGGTCATTGACACACTGGTCTCCATTTAGCTGAAGCTTAACTTTGAATCTGAACCACAGCTTTGCCCTGTGTAATGTTCTTCCCTAAGGGACTGCAGGTCATTTCATGGGGAAGGAGAGGTGTAGGTCATCCTGTTGTAAAACTAGGGCAAAGAGAAGTGTCTATCTCGCATCCAATCACAAATCACTGAAAAGACTCTCTAAATCCACCCTGTAAAATGTCAGGGGGTCACAGGGGTCACAGTTGTCCTGACTAAAGGGCTCACCTTTTTTTCAGACCAATTGGATATTACTACCTAAAAAGGGTATGTGAGCAGGACATACAGAAAAACACTGCCATTAAAGCTATATGGTTCCTCATAAATTATTAAACACAGTAGTTAAAGAGTCTAAAAAAAAAAAAAAAATAAAAAAGATCCAACAGCTCAATCACAAACTTCTTCCAGTCTCTCACTTAAACAGTTTTATAAGGCAGTGTGTCATGTTCATGGATGTGGGTTGGGGAATGCTCATAGAAATAACCCAGCTTGCAGATCAGGGATGGCAGAAGCCTGCAGCAGGCTTAAAGTCTCCTGGAGTGGTAACTTAATGCAACTTCAGTTAAAAAGAGGACGCATGCTTAGTTCCAAAACTTATCTTGGTATGACTGAAAAAGGAGTCAAGTGAATTTCAGTCCAGATCTGTAAAGGCATGTACAGAACCAGAAAGACATTTAACATTTTATTGTTCCTGTTGAGTCTGGTGTAGCTCAGGCAAACATAAAAAGGACTGATTCACCAAGTTAAGAAGGTGAATCCAGCAGGGCACATCTTTGCAGCACAATGAGAAGCATGTTTCTTGTCTTCTGGAGAGGTAAGACAGGACATATTTGTTTCCATAGCATCTTGATTCTGGAGAGCCAGGAAGTGTCATCCTTGTCATCCACAGAAAGTAAACAATTTCCTTTGCCTGTCCAGGATGGTGAGGGTAAGTGTGTGTCCATGTTAGATCAACGCTGAATGACCACAAACAACTTTTGAAGCTGCTTCTCATTCCTGCAGTGGTGTTATCCCTAGTATAGGGTGTACATTAACGACAAATGTGAAACAGTGTTGAGAGTTTAGGAATGAATATAAATGGTTCCTTTCCATTTTATTTTTTTTTTGAAAGACTAGGACTTGCCCATTTCTTATTCCCAAGGGCCTGTTTATATTTGTATTAAAGAGTGTTCAGAGTGCTTCAATCATGCTTCAATTCAGGCCTGTGTATAGGGAAAGGAGAATATGATCTTAATACAAGTTTTCAATGAGTGCATGTTTAAACATAAGAAAAGCTGGCTGCATATATGTACCATGTCATTTCCCAATGTTCATATTTTATTTCACAACTGAGCTTCCCCAAAAGTTTAGTCTCTGTCCTCTTGAGGGCTGTGCCCTTGCCTATTCCAAGCCTCTTTTGCTACTAGAACACAAACTGCAGTGGCTTTATCTCTCCACAAACTTCATATATCCTGAAGTTGCAAATACTTTGAGGGTTTGTCTTTCTGTAAAATACTCACCTTCTGGTAGAGCTGAGACATAACATCATCTGCCCAATGGTTAAATATTAAGACAATGAATAAATAGGATTAGAAATGCATGAGAGTTGAGAACAAATTGAAGCCTAGTGCTCCAGTTGTTAGGCTGTCTCCACAACTGCCTTGAACTCCAGGACTGATGGGACATATTTGGATTGTTGAGGTGGGTTTGGCCGTTCACATTTCATTGCTGTTGTGCAGCTCTTAGACCTCATTCTTAATCCAGAGAGAAAAACATGACCCAGTGGCTCATTAAAGTGTGCTCTACTGCGGTCATTCTCAAGTGAGAGTGCATACTACACAAGTGTTTGCTATTGTAGCTTTTCAAATGCTCTGGAGGAAATAACTAAACATATGCAAAGCTCAGTAGAATTTACGGCATAATTTTACACATATACACACAATATTGTTTTTTTCAGATTATATTTTCTTTAACATCATTGTGAATAAATGTTTTATAACAGAAGCTTTGTTTTTCCAAATAAGACATGTAAAGTGTGAACTTTACTGAGCTAAACCAACTGCAATTCATAAGCAGACAACAAAATCAAGTCCTTTAGTATTTCATATAGTAATCCACATATATGTCAAGATCATTCCGCAATCTGTGTACTACCAGCCAAGCTTTTAAGAGGATAGCCTAAATCTAGCACCCAGACAGCTAGCAAAATGCTCCATCTTTAATCCTATTCAGCAGAGTGGCAGGTGGACTTTGGAAACACCAAGGAATTTTGGAAATTCCTGGGTGGAAAGAGAAATTCAATCCTATAACCAGGTAGCCCACCTACCACCAAAGGGAATTCTGCCCTTTTTTTCCTACTATATATTTATGGGCTTTAACTAGATTGAAGTCCTTCATGAACTGGATCTTATTTAAATGCCTAATAAATATGGGCATGGAGACACAGCTTTTGTTGCTCATTATTGACAATTTTAGTATGCCTATATAAAAGAGCACCATGTGAGGAGTAATACAACACGATATTTTACCATGATTTTCAGAATTAGACCAAAACATAGGCATTGCACAAAGAAAATCATGAGACTGAAGGACTGTAGCTGATTCAGTACAAATAAGTGTCAGTGGCTTTCCTGCCATGTTTTGTTGAAAAATAACATCTCTTTAGTATGTTATATGTAAACTGGCAGTATGCAGTCTATTAAGCTAGAGGAGCCTGCAGTGCTCTTGCAGCGCTGTCCATCTGTCATTGCACCTTCAAACAGTGTGAATCATATCTGCCCTCTGAATTTGTTCATACAAAAGGCTTCAGATACTTGAAATGCAAAAAAGCTGCATTTAACTGGACATTGGCCTAAAGCTGTAAAGGCAGAGAGCCTTCAAACTTCTCGTACCAGCCACAGTGGAGCAGTGTGATGTCTGTGACTATAGCTATGTACATCCCTTGGAGACAGACACAGCACCTCAGATTCCCCAGCACCATTTTCTGTTCCCTGTATGTACCTTACCTTCAGTTAACTCCATAAAGCAGAGACCAAAGACACTGTTCTAAACTGATCCAGAATAAAAGAGGTTCAGTTCTTTGTCCCTGGTCTACTTTAGTTAGAGTTTTCCTTAGGCAGAGCAGTCCCTCATCTTCATTGATCTGGACAGCCAGAATCAAGTTGTCAGGAAAACCTCCTGAGCTATTTCTAAGTCTTATTAGATGCCTAACCCAGTCTCTCTTCTTAAATAAATCTAGTTGATCCGTATATCTTCCTAGACAGAAAGTATATAATTGAACTCTCAGCTGCTTAGTCATTTCCCACATGCCTGATATCCAGCTAGCAAAAGAGGCAGGGTTAATTTAATTCATTGTATAAATAAGCATTCTCAGGCCATAAGATTGTGTCTACTGCATCACACAAATCCATATGCTTACAAATGAGTTTGCTGAAAATTCTACATTAACCCTTCTTTTGATTAAATAAGGCCTTATTTTTAATAGTTATGCTCTGCAACAAATTCAATTTAGTTTAAAAAAAAGCAAAAGGAATACTGTGTTGTTTCCATATGAAAGAAGTTGATGGATGAATACCCCATCTTAAAAAAAGTTTTAAAACTATTTTTCAGGTAAGTACATTTTATATATTTATCTGTCATAATATATTCTATTGGCTGCATATGCATGTTGCAAGTGGTTGATGACATATATCCTGATTGTTCAGCCTGCCCACTGAGATAGGCCATACAGGGTCTTGATGCTTTTTTGGGCAAAAAGCCATAAAGTGCTGCTCAGACAGCTGGTTACTTCTCACAGCCACTGACATGCAGGTTGATTGCTAGTACAGCCCTCCTTGCTGTTGCCTAAGAGGGAAGGTGGGAGCAAAGTGAACAGAGCTGCCTTGCGCTGCCCTCCTGCCACAGCACCCACACCCTGGCCTCAGAGACTGAGCAACTACTTATAAGTAGAGCATCTGGGGACAGACTTGAGCTGGTGGTCCTGAGCCCAGAGAGCTGCTCTGCATATGCAGTGACACAACATTGTGTCTGGGGGAGATATTAAGGTGTCTGGGGGAGGCTGCTCCAAAGGAGAGCATTGTCAGTGTTTAATTTGCTCTTTTGGTCTGAACAGGAGAGAGTAACTAGAAACAGCCTCTAAACCCACAGCTTTCCAGACTTGGATGGGTATGATCCCTTAGTTGTTAGGTTGCAATGCCTTCTTCTTAGGGAACAAAAACATTGTTGAACTTGCTTTTAAATTCTTCAGGGCATTCTGGGCTCAGAATGGTAGAAGCTATTAGGCATGATAGAGACTGAAGTTATTGCCCAGCTGCAAGACCCTCTAAAGAGTGACATGAAAAGAAATTCAGCCAGTGTGTTCCTAGGAACATCTGCTTCTCAGTGTGAGTTTGCATTTTATTAACGTCTTTATGACCTAATATCTGAAATTAAACCAGATAATCAGAATATTAGATTTCCCTTTAAAAAGCTTAGGCCAATTGGTTTGCAGGGATAATAGATTAAATAAAATCAAATGCTAACAAGTTTTACACATGAATAAGCAAAGTATGAAAACACTATCAAATTGCTGGCAGCTTGGGCTAAGTCATCCTTTTACAGCTCAGTTGAAAGAACTATGGTGGAAAAACGTGATTTGCAAATGAAACTCCAAACTGATTTCAACTTGCAGAAGCATCTCATTTGGTTGATTAGCCTCTGAATTTTTGGCTTTGTACCCTTAAATTAGTTTTTAATTACTGAAGGTAAATGTTTATCAGCAGCTTTATTTCTCTCATCATAACCTACTTATTAGCTCATGCTAAACAAGGAAAATCCCTCTTGCCAGCAGACTGTTCTTGTGTGATCAAGGTCTTTCACAGAATCAAGCCATTAAGTGACTGTGCTTTTTTGGGCAACTTAATTCATCCACACGCAGCTCAAGAAATATTCCTGGCCAGTAATAAGGTCAGTGGGCAACTACTCCTTACAAAAGAAGTCTAATGACAGTGCAGTCCCCGGGAATGCTGGCCTGCAGCCTGACCAGATGGGTCAGGTTAACAGAAGTGATACAGCTATAGATTAGAAGGAGCAGTATTTGTGTCAGTATTGCAGCTAAGCCCTTCTCTTCCTGGGGAGCAGCAAGGGTGATGGGAAGTGGAAAAGTAAGCAGAATGCTTTTCTTTTCACTTATCAGAAAGTATACACCAGTGGGTAGTGTATGTGGCAGTTAAAGGTTAGCTTCATCTTGGTTGACATTAAGAAAATATAAATACATGTTTTTCTCCTCTTTATGTGAAAACCTGTTGATTGGTCCAAATAAACTTGCTTATTAATAGTCTTTACTGGATACTCTGTTGAATAAAAGGCCAGTAAGTTTTTCATGCTGACACAGAAAATCAAGGAAGGCTGCAACTCAACAGAAAGTTGTGACTGTCTTTTGGTTTGGGCTGTTTTTGCTCTGTTATTTGCTGAAAACATGCCTCAGTTTCCTTTAAGGCAGCTCATGACCCATTTTTGATGCTGACACTTTTTAAGCCAGCAATAGGCACTGCTCTAGTAAAGGTTATCTTCTAGGCAGACTGTGTTCTTGTGCTGAGACCATAAGAGAAGTGCTGAAAATTAGTACTCAAAAGCAGGGCTTCTTCAAAAGTTTGGTAAAGTTACTTCTCCATACTACTTCTTACCTCTTCTGCCAGCTTGAGACAACATCTTGGTATATAAACTGATTCACTTGAGCAAATTCTCCATTCTTTGTGAGCCCTCTTTGTATGATTTAAGCCTGATGTATATAATGGTAAATTTTTTAAGTCAATTAAATGCACACAGTCGAAAGTAACCAAATTACCATGACTCAATTTACTGCTTGTCAGCTGAGCCTTTTGCAAGAGAGGTCTTATTGTGAAACAACACAAGAGGGTAAGCCCAGTCATGCTGGAGGTTGGACTAGATGATCTCCAGGGGTCCCATTCAGCCCTAACTATTCTGTGATTTGGACTGTGAGGTTTACATTGATTTACTGCACTTGATTTCAAACCAGGTTTGAGGTAAACTTTTACTACTTCTGTGCAGAGACAAGGACTCTGTAATTGTGATGAGGTGCCTTGGTGCTGGACTCCCTGATGAGTAATCTCTGTTGATCCTCACTTTCCATGCAAATCCTGCTTCTTCCTATAGCTGCTTTTGTTTCTGCTGTTAACTTGGCTCTGTGGAGGGATGGGAGGCATAGATGATAATAGACAGGGAAGCCCAGGCATTGATCTACCTCCAATGCCTTAATGTTATATGTTGTATGAGGTCAGGTACAGACCAGGGGAAGGCTGGCATTAGATATGTGCATCAGATGTTACACACAACTACCAACTGCTATTGACCACATGTCAACAAACAGAGAGCTCAGGGACTTGCTGCAAGCCACCACAGAGTCAGCCAATGATTACAGCTATTCCTGCTCCTGGCAGCTGAATTCCTTGGACTATTATGTTTCAAAGGTGAATAGGGAGAGACTAGAAAGAAAAATCTAAGCAACATCTCTTTTAAAATGAGAATAGCACTGCAGAAATGATTGGAAACATATATAGTTACTTGTTCATAAGACATACAGTTTCTTACCACAAGAGAACTTAACTCTCAGAAATATTTTTTTGGGGGTTGGGGGTGGAGAGGATGTTTTTTGAGCAAAATTCCAACAAGCAGACAGTGCTAACATGAGCAAGCTGGTTTCATAGTGATAGGGAGAAAATCAGGTACTCTGTATATCAATCCTGGGAATTTCTGAAAGTCAGTGTTATAACACAGTGTTGAGAAATATCTAAGGCTGAAATTGACCCCAGAGCAGAATGCTTACTTAATATAAAGAATAAAACTTTTTCCTTCTGTGTTTTTTAGCAGAGAAAAGAAGATAAATGGTATAAATGGCTTTTAGTGAAATGGATCTTTTTGGAGGGGGAGGAAACAGCCAATAAACCTCATACATTCATTTTTAATCTTCATGTGAATTCAAAAACTTTTAATCAAAACCTAGTAATCAGATTTTCACAGAAATGCTTACAGTTGAAAAGTCAACCAACACGAAAGGCTGCCTCCACTCCTCACACTTAGTGCTTATCACCTTGTCAGAGGACCAGAGCATTGTAGAGACTGCAGAGGAAAGCCCTTTTCATGATCTGTATACAGATGATTTTTTGTCCAAGTGCACTCTTGTGAGATGATTATACCATCGCATTGGTATGTCATATCATGCCATCCCTCCGAGATGAAGCCCTCAACATTCAGTCTGTTTTCTCCCTTTTTTCCATGTAGAAAAAGTTTATGACTGGTTAGAAAGGAAAAAAATTGTGTATTTTCACAGGAACAGCGTGACTGTAGTTTCTTTAGAATAGGTTTCTTTCACTAGCCTGTAATCACCAAGCTGAACAGTCCTCACGGCTTTTTAAAGTTCATATTCAGCACATACAAAATGACAAGCTTTTTTTGGGCACTGTTGCTCAGACCATTCCCGAGATTCTCCAACAGCTACTACTTCAGTGTCTTAATAAGGCAGCACCATAGCTGGGAAAGACAAAGAGACGGCTTTTCTAAACACTGGCAACACAGGGATTCCTTTTATGGTCCAGCTTGCACAGTGGGGTATTCCTCTGAAGGTCAGTGACATGGATAACTAAAAGCTTCCACTGCAGCTTACTTTCTGAGCACAGGGCTTCATGTGTCTAGTGCCACATGTTTAGGCTGTTCTGAAAAGGAGAAAGAAATAGTTGGGTAGGGAGGTATAGAAAGAGGGGGAAAAGCAGACCCTGAAGTGCTGTGTATTTTTTATTTATGCTATTGCTGTGCTCACTGGGGCTGCAGGATGTATTTGTGACTGTCACACAGAGAATGTGTGTGCATATGCTGGGCTGATATTTCATAAACAATGCCCCTAAGAAATACCTCTGTAGGGTTTCAGGGTACAGATCATCCCACAGCAATAAATACCAAGGGCAAATTTTCATGTCATGTCTATGAATTTGGCTTTTCATTCTCCCAACAAAAGGGGATAGAGTTCTAATGACCTTTTCAAGCCAGTGAGTTATGATAGCTGGAGGGTTTGTCTGTGCTGGAATGCCATAAGATGGATTTGTTTAAGGAAAAGGTTTAATTCTGCCTGCCTTCCCCTTCCCTCTTGTACAAGCTAGAGAATCTTTTCTCCCATTGACATGTAATCATCTTAGACTGGATTTCTCACCAAACTTTTTCATGGAATGGTTTAGTCATTTCAATACTTTAACAGGAAGGAATATACTGGGGGTTAAATTAATATAAGAAAACCAAGTAATGAAAATATTATCATGTTTTGTCAGGCCTGAATATATGTACAGGATATACATAAATTGAATGAAGAAAATATATCTTCAAGGTAAACCAGAAATGTTTAGGCAAATTTAATGGACCTGTAATCTAATATTTTGTGTACTGTAATCTAATTTTTCATCTTGGAGACTAGGAATGACTTTTCTGTCACCAACCCATCCTCATTTATTTATTGGTTGTTCTTCCCTCAACTTGGGCTGTACCTTGTCATCGGTTTGTAAGCCAAATTCTAATTACTAATATGGTACCTATTAAACTATAATGATAAGGAAAGACTTCAACTGTGTCACCAGCTCTGGCACTTTGAGTAAAGAGAAGTGCTTGAAAGTGTTGTTTTGGTGACTCACATCTTAAGAGTCTAACTCTCTTCATCTGTTTCCCTGTTGCTTTGCTGGCTCCATCCTGATTTCACCTATCATGCTCACATCATACTTACAATGAGATCCTGATGTACTGCCTTTGATATCATTATAGGTCTTGCATGCTTGTGGTTATGCTGACTTTCGAGGAAATGTGTCTTCTCAGTCTGTTGGCTGCATGGTTTTGCTGGATATAATATCTTGCTTTGAGGAGATAAAGGCATAAATACATAGAAGTGGAGTAAACATCACAAAACATGCAGTTTAGTTGATGAAAGCTTTTAAACTCCTGTCTATACTTGCAGATAGCAGAAGAATTCTGAAATTCAAGCAATTATTAATGAATATGTTTTAAAATAAGATAGATTGAGGAGGAAGGGGTGGGCTGCTAGTTAAACTCAGAGGACCCATTTAACAGGCTATAACATACCTTCATAGCTATTCAGACTGAATCTTGTTTTCAGTGGTTGTGCACATTTAGTAATTACTCTGGGTTTAAGGGATTGGTATAACTGAGGGCAGAGAGCATCTGTCCTGTCCTCATTATACTGCTGGAAGAAAATACTGGTAAGATGTCTTAGTGACTAAAAATTACTTTTCTGTCACCAACCCATCTTCATTTATATATTGGTTGTTCTTCCCTCAACTTGAGCTGTATGTACCCTGTCATCAGTTTTTAAGCCAAATATCTTATAAAAGTCAATAGAGAGTCCTGCGCAAAGGGAAATGACATAATGTTGCCCTTTAGTCCTACCTACAGAGAAGCAGACTTGGGGAACATATGCATTTTCCTTATTACCAAGCACTGAATTTACAACATGTGTTCATTTTCTATCAACATCCGGCAGCTACCTCATATATTGTAAATTGGACCATTTGTATTCAAGACAATTGTTTTTAATAAAAATATTCTGAATGTTGTCTTTATTTGGATTACATATCGTAAATGTTGTTGTTCAGTACTCAGAGGTAAAGAATTTTAATGGGCAACATTAGGTGTTGGTAGCCAGAAATGTTTCCTTGTCCCACTGGAGTACATGATTTTGTAGGCTGCCTTTTTTTACACAAGCAGTAACTGCATTTTTCTAGAGATATGTGTCTATAGTTTGTAAAACACTTTTGATACAGAAGATGCTTCTGCAAATATAAGCTATTATCATGTGAACTGTCAGCTTTTACAGGAAATGGGTTTCTCTGCTCATGGCCTACTTCTGTGGTGCCTTCAAGTTGTTCTGCAGCACAGAATAAACAGAGTTGCAGAAGGGGGTTAAAATTAACACTTCTTTTAATAGGACAACCTCTTTGCTAAGTTAGCATTTTGACTCCTTAAACCTTAAATACTTAATTAGATGAACTAAGGATGTAAGCATAAACATGAAGAAATCTGTCCAGAGTAGATTGCTTGAAAGGTAGCTGAAAGTGATTCCTTGTTTTGGGAATAGTATCATGGAATCATAGAATCATATGAGTTGGAAGGGACCTCTGAGATCATCAAGTCCAACCCTTGATCCACTACTACCAGTTACTAGACTATGGCACTAAGTGCCACATCCAGTCTCTTCTTAAATACCTCCAGGGACAGAGAATCCACCACTTCCCTGGGCAGCCCATTCCAATGCCTGATTACCCTCTCTGTAAAGAATTTCTTCCTAACATCCAACCTAAACCTCCCCTGGCAGAGCTTAAGACCCCTTATCTTACTGCTGGTTGCCTGGGAGAAGAGACCAACCCCCACCTGGCTACAACCTCCTTTCAGGTAGCTGTAGAGAGTGATGAGGTCTCCCCTGAGCCTCCTCTTCTCCAGGCTGAACAACCCCAGCTTCCTCAGCCTCTCCTCATAGGACTTGTGTTCAAGTCCCTTCACCATCCTGGTTGCTCTTCTCTGGACCCACTCCAGCACCTCAATATCCTTCCTGAACTGAGGGGCCCAGAACTGGACACAGTACTCCAGGTGTGGCCTCACCAATGCAGAGTACAGGGGAAGAATCACTTCCCTGGATCTGCTGGCCACACTGTTCCTGCTGCAGGCCAGGATGCCATTGGCCTTCTTGGCCACCTGGGCACACTGCTGGCTCATGTTCAGCTTCCTGTCAATTAGTACCCCCAGGTCCCTTTCTGCCTGGCTGCTCTCCAGCCACTCTGTGCCCAGCCTGTAGCGCTGCAGGTAATGCCATTTTTACTGCTTTTACTCTTTTCTTTGGCACTGTAGAGCTTCTCATAATGTGAGCTGCTTTAAACATTCCCATACTCAGAGCATTGAAGATCTTGTAAATTATTTACTTGTTATTTACTCAATGTAAATCCCTCCATCATCCTTGTAACGTGGTAGTGCTGTTGCTTTAGCTTTGCCAATAAGGAGTGATGAGGGACTCAGTGGTACAGCCAAAAACCTATCAAAGGGTATGTGTGAATGCTTTTTGCTTGCTTATTTTTTTATTAGATCTTCTCCAAGCTGCAGCTGCAGAATTTGAAGAATGATGTAGAAATCACCCAGGTCCAATGTGCAGGCCATTTTTAGAAGGAGAAGCCATGAAAAGAAGCTTTAGAGGACTTCAGAAGTCCTCTTCCATAAGTTTTAAGCTCTATGGAGGTTTGCCCACCTCACTTACACTTAAGAACTCTGTATATTTTATCGCAGGGAAAATTGTATACAGAGCCATTGCTTATCTCTGCCACTCACTGTTGACTCTTGCGTGTTGATAGGGAAATACTGCACTGCATGTGCTGATGATTTCCCCTGGCAAGGGAGGATATAATTAGGTTGACAGCCTGAAAATGTTGGACTTACTGACTATTGGGTGGCCGACACTGAGATGGCATGAGCTGATTTGCATAGGATACAGGGTTTTTATGGAGCAACTCTGTCAATAAGCACTTTCAGAAGCTGGAGAGGAGTAACAGCACCTCCTTGTAGTTCCTTTCTACTGGATTTTGGGACATTTCACCTCACATAGCTTTTGTTTAGGAGCAGACTGAAGAGTCTTTGAAATGCTTGTGCGAGCTTTAGAGTCAAATCTTGAAAGGCCAATGGATAGGGCAGTTTAATATGTTGTGGAGCGTCTGTGTGAGAGAAGAACATGGAAGACACTTGGAGACTTGTTCTGGCCAAAACTAACAAACATAATGCTTATTTTTTGGGAAAGGAAACAGAAAATTGGGCAGGAGCAATACGAGATCCTTTGATTGAAGGTACTCTTCTGCCATTTGTGCACCTGGAATAGCAGCTATGGCCATAACAGATTAATAGTTTTTCCTTGGTTTTGTTTTCTGCTGTTTTGTGGGGTTTTTTTCTTAAACCAGAACCACGTTCCTGTTTCTTGTAAATGTGCCTTTGTCATCATAGGTTTAGGCTGTATTAACATACTTCAAGCTCCATCTTTAATCGCTTAGTGGCAGACCTGGGAATAGAAGCCATGTCTCAGCCACAGGACCACATCATCTCTCTAAGGCAGAGAACAGCTGTGAGCTTTCTTACAGAACAGCCTGCTCTGCAGTTTGCTTGCAAGCTGCATTTTGGGCGTTTCATAAACTAGGGCAAATGCTGCTTCACCTTACAAGTCTCAAAAGACACAGAACTGCCTGCAATCTTGTTTAGGCAGAAGAGGGGAATGTGGCAGTTGAGCCTGTACATTTAGTGAATGTTAGGAACAGATAATAAATTTTCTAGGGGCAAAAAAAAAAAGTTGCTTATGTAACTCAACTCCATTTGCTAGACTTCCTCCTCTCTAGCCTCATTCCCCATTATTTATCGATTAAATATGTTGGTAGTAGTGAGCTGCTGACCACAGAACTGGGGAGAGGATAGGATAATAGTTGTTATCCTGTTCCAAAAGCCATGATATTGGATACCAGAAAGAATGAGAGTCAGATGTAGATGATGCTGTTGAGTTGCCATTAGTAGAACAAAATGTACTGTACTTTTCAGCTATGGTTGTTACTGTGTCTAAAAGCATATACTATGACTAAAATATGGATGTCAGCCTGTAGTACTTGTGTGGTTTATAGGCTCCTCATTATGTCACTAAACTGAAGGCAATAGATTAGACTACCATTAAAATTCCATGTCTCAAACCAGCTTACTTTGCTGCATAAACCTTCCTCAGCTTCCACTGAGAGTTCCATGCAAATGAAGTCTTATCATTCAGGCACTCAAAGGTGCCTGTTTCCTATTCCTTCTGTCAACAAAATTTTTATTGATTTCATTATTACAAAAACTGGATGAAATGCTTGTATGCTTGTTTTTCATGAAAACCTGTATGGGTAGAAGCTTTTGGTGATGGGGAGCTAAAAAAGTGCTGAAAACTGAGAAAGTTTATCCCAAATTCTTTTTCACAAATGAAACTGAGAGAGAGGGGGGAAAAGTTACACATTTCCTTCAAGGTGACAATGAGTGGCTTTGATTTTCTCCAGATGGAGAACACTCTCTGAAGTGGTAGATTGCTCCATTTAAAAATAAGGGTAGAGGCCTTACATCCCAGTACTGTGCTGTGAACCTGGTGTCCTGAGAGGGCTGGGACACAGGGCAAAATGGTATTTCTGGAGGAGGGCATAGGGGGCTGATGTTATCATGTGAAACTTGTGCTGCTGTAATGTGAATTGCTTTGTTGCTTGGCTCCTCTCCTCTGCATCAACTAAATTGTGCTTAGCAACTCCGCTTTTGCTGCTCAGTGTATGAAACTTCAAATCAGTGTTTTTTAAGTACTATTTGAAGCCACAAATTGGAAACCAGCACCAAATATTTAAATTAAATGTGAACTTGAAACTAGTTTAAGCTGTTAGTCATTTAATGAACTGCAACTCAGTCCAAATAATTACTTTTAAAAGTCTTTTTTTAATTCAAATCTTAACTTGAATTGAAGGAGCCAAACTGAAACCAAACCAAAGCTGAGCTGAAAAATATACATTAGTTGAACTTTATGATCAGAACTGTGTTGCAAATTTGCTTACATATATGCAGTGAAGGGAAAGACCTCTGCTCTGAAATTCTTGTGGTCTTAATTAACACAGGGTGTGCACAGCTGATTGATAGTGAAATGGCAGAACATACAGTTAGGCAATTACAGATAACACAAACTGTGGTCACAACTCATCAATTAAATGTAGGTGGAGTCATTAGCAAATGTGACCCAGATACAGTGATTGCACTGAAAGACAAGCTTTATAGGGAGACTTGAAAAGGGACAAAGCAGGATCTCTCTCACCTACCTTTATAATCCAAGATGTAACTGCTTACCTGAGACCAGGAGATAAAAGGAAGAATTCAGTTCCTGGCAGGGTTTTAAGGTGGGCTATTGGTCACCCTGTTAGACCCATCTAATGTGACACATGCATTTTATCAGGTACAGGTGGTGGGGTCCCTTATCAGAGGTCTACCGTGCCCTAAAAAAACCATACCAGCAGTACCTGCAATCTGGTATCATGAGTTATCTCATTGAAGCCTACGATGGATTTCAAAAGTATATTCACAATTTTTTTTTGCCTAGCTCAAACCTGAAGGCAACCAAAACAAGAAGAATATATGTTGGCAAATACTGGGACTGAGCAGACCAATTAGTCTGATCTAGTAAAAAGATTTAAAAATGGAAGAACAGACTAGGAAGAATAATAAATTTTTAAAGCATCTCCTGTAAGTTGAGTTGCTGGCATATGACTGCCCCCAGTGGTGCAGGATTTTATCCATGGTGGGGAGGTCCTAACACAATTCCTCCCTGGAACCTGGCTCCAGGCTCTTGTTGTGTTAGAGCTCCTGGACAACCAAGCAGGGGCTGAGAAACTTGCACACTGTTTATTTCAGCTCAGCACCTCACCTTCCAGATGCTTAGGTGTTGGCCTTTATGAACATAGGTATTTGGCCTGTGACAAATGTACCAAGGGTTTTTTTCTTCCCTTCTTTGAGTGCTTAAAATTCCATTATCAGTATCCAGGAAAGCCATGTTTAGACTGAGTTGGAAACAGGTACCAATAAGGCTAGCTGACGCAAGAGCGGTTTATTTTCAATTTTAATAGTTCTTTAAACAGGTCCTGCATTTGTATATAGCTCCTTTGTTGGAATAAAAATCTTTCTTGGAGGCTACCAGACAGCTATAAATAGCTGTTGTATTTATGATGAGGATAATCTCAGGAGAAGGTATTTTTAACTTTGCACATTGTTTAGAGTAGGAAATTCTTTTAATGCCCTCTTTTTCCATTCCCAGTGCCATTAGCTTTTCCCCACCCCCTCTTATGATGCATGCCTTGCCCTTTCTTTCTCTCATTTCCTTTAAGGTTCAAAGTTATAGCCAATCGGTTCCAGAGGCAGACTTGAGTTTATTTCTTTTTTTTAAGCAAAATGCTAATTTTGGCCTTTTGTGACTCTGTGGGAATTCAGTTCATTTCATGAGGCTATCAGAATGTAAACGAGATATCTCACTAGGCTGTCACTGTAAATTGGGTAATGAATGAGCACTTTATTTCTCTTGCACGTGGAACTAATGCGCTTGTTAGAATAACAGTGGCCAATCTATTTTATACTCCCACAGAAAGTATTCCACTCTTTTTTGGCAAGTTTGTGAGATACTTGTACCAATACTCAAATTAATGCTGGACTGAAAAAAAAAAAAGTATTATGCTGAATTATACTGGTTACTTAAAAATATAGTTTCCAGCAAAGCCTGTTCTCACACAAGTCAATAAATAACTGCAATCTACAAAATTGTCAAATATGTGTTAACTTGAGAGAAAGTGCTATGCAGACTATGGGCCAGATTAAAAGCAGGTAGAAGCTGACACAATTTGAAGTGCAGCCTCTGAAAGAAGGTGATCTGTTAACAGTTGTGCAATCTATTCAGGCCTTTTTTTAATTTTCCAAGATTGTTTTTAATCTTAAAAGAGATTTACACATGCAAAGCCTAACAGTTAATGAGAATTAGGTAGCTTCTAGATAGGGGAAGCCTAGATTGTCAGTATGAAGTTTTAGCAGATTATTTGACAGCTAAAATTAGGTGAGATATGTCCTGTCTAGCAAATCAGATTTTAAAATGTATTTCAATACCTTGTGAGATTGTCTTTGAAGTCTCTGATCTCTCATAGAACTCAGCAGAAGACAATCTGCGTGCTCTTGAAAATGTGACCCAAGCTCCCTGCTACTGCCAGCAGCCCCAGAGCATCCTTTTAGCCATATGAGGTGATGCTTTGGGGCTTTTTAAAAATAGAAGATGGACATTTCAAGCCTCTTTTTCTCTGCACAGTAGATAAAGATAGGATTTGTGGCCTGTAACCCACCCGCCCTTGTTTGTAAAATGGTGCTCTTGTCTTAATGGGAATTATAATATTTGGGTTTTTGACAGTTCATGTTACTGTTAATTTCACTATTATATTTGTGTTTAACACATAAATATGTAGGTAGATGTATACACATAGCCTGCAGGTTTGAAATGCTGATGTGTTGGAGGCAAGGGCTACTGGCCACACAGCCCACCTACTGCACTAATGGTTAAAGGAAAGAAATTGGCAGGTGTAGTGGGTTCACCTTAGCCGGATGCCAGGTGCCCACCAAGCCACTCTATGATTCCCCTTCCCAGCTGGACAGGGGAGAGAGAATAAGATGGAAAATGACTTGCGGGTTGAGATAAAGCAGTTTACTAAAGCAAAAGTGAAAGCTTGTGCCTGCAAAAACAAAGCGGAAAATAACAAGGTTTATTCTCTAGTTCCCATCACTGAGCGATGGCCGGTCAGGTCCCAGGAAGTAGGGCTTCAGCAATGTGTATTGGTTTCTTAGCAGGCAGCCATTGGAAACAACGAATGCCCCTGCTTTCTCCTCCTTTCCTTAGCTAGTATATCTGAGCTGACATCATATGGTATGGAATATCCCTTTGGTTAGTTTGGGTCAGCTAGCCTACTGGTGTCCCCTCCCAGGATCCCGCCCTCAACTGCAGAAGGAGTGTTACAGTACTGATGCTGTGCTCAGCAGCAGCCAAAACGCTGGTATGCTATCAACAGCTTTCTAGCTATCAATGCAAAGCATAGCACTGTGACAGCTGCTGTGGGGAAATGAACTCCATCTCAGCTAGACCCAATACAGGACAGAAAACTCACATAAAACCTGCTCAGTGAAGAATGCACCTTGATTTGGCCTGCTGAGTGAGCAACGTCATGTTCACAAAGATCAGGGCTTACTTTCCTATCTGTAATGTTGTTTGCTTGGAGAACAAAAGTTATTAAACATTGCTATTAAACAGAAAATTGACTTTTGTAACTGTGTAAATGTTAGGGAAACATGGTTGCTGCTTGGTGACTGGAAAGAGCTTGAGTGCTCAGATATACCTTACTAGAGGAACTGTGGTGTATTTCACGTAGACCCACAAAAGGGCTAGGACCTTCTGCCCAAAGGCAGCTGATGACCTACCCCATGCAGATTTTTGTAGTCTTGGAAGTTGTTTGCTAAAAACCATCAACAATCCACCTGGACAAAAGCAGCCCTGTGGAGTACAATAGGGAGTATGCAGTAGGCTCAGCTACCCTGGGGGAACTCCTGCCCTGGGCAGGCAAAATCCAGGGGAAACAGCAGGTAGCAGATAAAAGCAGGACTTGGTTTTGTGCCTTACTCCAGGGTCAGCACCAGCCATGTTATTCCAGCAGGGAGGCTAGAAACCACTGGAGGTCAACTAAAAAAATGGTGATGGATTGCAGCCACAGTGATGTCTTGACTCCCAAGCCAAGACGGCAGGGTGTGTTCTGAATGGAAGTTTTCTGCATGTACCATAACCTTGATTGAGAGGCAGCTTTGCTGAGTTAGCTTGCAAGGGTGCCAGGTGTAATAAGTCTAGTTAAATGTGGCTGCAAACCACCAAGTTTCTTACATTCTCAGTTTATGGGATGTAGTCAAATGATTTCTTTAAGAGTGACCTTGCCTATCTTATCTGATGAAACTGTAGCTTTATTTGACCTTAGTATTTTTCTCCTTTCTCTGTTATCTAGAATGTGACTAGATCAAATTTCCTCCTTCTGTCATGACCATTAGTAGCTTAATTTTTTTTTTACATGAAGGTTTTTTTCAAAAATAAAATCTCTCATAGGCTGTAGTTACATAATATTCATAATCATAACAGAACCTGCCTCCCTTAGTAGGACTGTGCTCATGGAAATGAAAATGCCCCAGCAGGATTTTTTTGCAGGATTTTGCTGCAAAACACATAATTCATGAGACTTGATCTATGAAAGATGATGCCATTTTTAGGCTCATTGTATTGAGCTGTTTAGTATCTTAAATTTTTTAGTTGTGAGGCAGAAGTATAAAGCATTTGGGCCTCTTCTCTCAGAGCATAAGGAAAAACATTGCTATTCTATGAATATTCTAAATGGCTTTGAATCCAAAGTGGCATATAATTAAAACTTAGCATGTATATAGGTGTACAAGGTCTTCCCAGAGATGTTTTGTATTATCATTCCTCCCTTATGTCTTCTAAGCACTGCAGTCTTCCACCTCTAGTTCACAATCATCCTCACAGGTATTATTCATGTCAGGGGAAAAGCTTTAATGTGGTTTCACTGTAGGTGGAGTAATGGTGATCTAAGTGAAAGCTGACCAGCTGTAAAACTCATGGCACTTTCTTCATTCATATTTTTCTATTTCTGATATTCTTTGTCTTCTATCCAGGATGGCTGGGAATGTATTTTGTCTTTGAAAATTGTGAGGCCATATGTGACGATTTTCAGAGAATATCAGGATAACAAATTTGGTGCAAATTTCACTAGAAAAATAATTTATTGCCAAACGGATCTCCTATTCAAGTGTCTTCTGACATGAAAATACAACTAAGCCCTCGGTATTGAAAAATATATTGTAAACAAAGAGCTGTGTCCATTCACTTGCAGTTTATGGACTCCACTCCATGAAGTAAATATACAGGGGGACAGTGTCATCTGTGAAGCTGCACAAAGATTGAACTTGGCTTGACCTCTGTCAGGAGAAGTCTTGCATAGCTCCTTGCCAAAGGGTGACTTCAGCAGACACACAGACACTGTTAAAATATAGCCACTGCTTGATCAAATTTTTTGTTTAAAGTCTTTGAGAGCAATGATGACTGGTAATGGTTGATATAACAGTTGTGTGGTAAGAATGTGTGCTACAGATATTCTTCTGTAACCAGTCTATATGGGAAAGAGCAAGGAGAACTTTCCTTGGTTAGTGTTATCTCGTTAGATAACACTCAAGCTGTCGTAGCTTGAGTGGTTATTTCTGCAGTCCTTTGTGTTCCCACTGCCAACAAGGCAGTGGTCCCTTCAGAACAGTCTAGAAATCTTCTAAAAGTTTTCCACTGCAGTTGCTAATCCAGATTGAGCCTCTTACTCTGGTAAAAATACCAGCACTTTAATTGCAGAAGATGTGTGCATCTTTGGACTACAGCATGTCATGAAACGTCAATATCATTGCCACATTTTCCCTGGGTAAAGATGCCTTCAAAATTTATGTGGTGGCTTCTAATCTATCTGTGGGCTACAACACTTGGATATGTACACACTCATTGCTGTCACCAGGATTTAAGGAAGTTTTGAAGAGCTTTGCTGTGTTGGGGCCTGAATGGTTTTGAAGTGCCCCATTGCACTTCTGCAGGAAATCTGCCCAAGATTAGAGTTAAGTTTTAGTCTGTTCAGCCTGTTTTCATCAAAACAGGCACTATTTAATTCCACCAATGCAGGTATGGAGGGCATATGATTTCTGGTACTTCACAGGTATACTGGAGGACACCTACGGCATGGGGAGTCATCTTCCCCATAATACAGTAAGGTGACAGCATACTATGCAGTGGATGGAAATTGCTGGAGAGTAAAATCACTGCCAGACTAAGAAAAATTTTGCCGACTGGTCTATGTTGAAGTTATGCCTGGCTTTGCCATCCTAGAGCCTTGGTGAGACACTGCAAATTCCTTAAAATTCTGGATTAAATTCTGAACATACAATACTGGTGACTACATTTGTTTTTAATGTTCTGTTTAATTTGATGATAGTTTTAAAACAGTTTTGAAAATGTTTGACATCAGTAAAAATATTCAAATCTTAACTCCAAAATAAATACAAGATTTTGTAAATATGGACAAAGTTAAAGGCACCATAGAGTATCACAGTAACAGACTCAAGACTGTGCCAACAGTGGTTAATTTTGAAGTAAGCATTAATTTCCTTTTCCTGTTTTTCAAGAATTTTTATGTGTAGGAGAAATGCCTTTGCTGCATAAACATTTTTTAAAAAATGGCTTTAAAGGGCATGAACGAGAGCCTGAATTCAAATGTTTTGCTATTACTTTTGCAAGTATGGCTGGAGCCAAGATCAGGATAAGGCAGATGTGGCAAAAAACAATGATGAAATAATAATATCTGCCTGTCCATCATAACCTGCTCTGTTTACCTGCCTAATGCTTTAAAAAAAAAAAAAAAAGAGCCAAAGCAGCAATAGGAAGAATGATTTTCTTTCTTCTACAGATATAAGAAAGCAATTTGAGATTCCAGGTTTATGTACTCTTCTAAGCATATTTACTCTGGTGACATTTGTCATCCTGCTTCAGGGAAAATAGAGACACCAGGTGATGTTTGTTTCTGCGAATACCATGGGGAGGTTGCCATCACATTACTGGGCATGTGGACTGCATCTGGTTGCCTGGATAAATAGCAGAGCACCTTTAGTCTAAACAGGGGCTAAAATAGACCCATACACAAGAGCTAGAGCACCTCATAACTGCAAAGCGATTTGACGTCACTTGGTGTGGAATATAGACCAAACTGGAGTAACTGTCTTCACTGTTGCTCTTAACCATCAATAACATCTTCTTCAACCAGATTGAAAGAAATTGCTGTATTTGGTGGAATAAAGGGAAGTTACAGAATTAATAAAATCCCTTGTGTGGATTTTAAAAATTTTTTTTAAATAAAATCCATTTGGACTAGCTGTTGGGAAGATAATAACATTTACTACCCAAAACAGAAGAACTTGATCCACTTGGGACTGCTCTTAGCCATACCATTGCTGGCACCATTTGAGATGATCTCCATATCTGTGGTTGATGAGTCCACCCCTCTGCCTTCTCTTGCTGCGGTTGTCATCATTGCTCTTCCTGCCACGAATGCCAAGAGCCAGAGAAAACCCAGTGCTACTCTTAGATCTCAGAGTCTGCAGAGCGGGTAGTGACTCTAAACATGAGCTGTGGGATTGATTGGGACAACGTGTGTGTGCGTGTATTTGTATATGTATCCTAACCTTTTAGTGTCATAGATTTATTCAGCTGGTAAATAGTCCAAACAAATATTGTTTGCTAAGTTGTGAGATGTATCAGTTGTTTGCTTTTTACCTGCACAAGATATGTTGTTCTTCAAGGGGGCTCTTGTCAGGTATAGTAGTAGTAAACATGTAGAAATAAGGTATGGCATCTGACATTATTGTGGGTTTGTGGGGAGGTGGATTGGAAATGCCATTATACAGCCAACCATTCAGGGAAGAGCCACACAGCATGGAAGGGGATAGCTAGTCATTTGTGTTGATTCAGTCAACCAGTCTCTTTTCCAACCTGTGTTTGTGATCAAGCTGTTCACAAATGAAGAAAGATGAAGTGGAATATCAAGAAATGAAATGTTTAACCTCATTTTAAATAATGGACCTTTTTCTTAATCTACATGACGTCTAAGCCTCTTATAAGAAAGCAAGTGGAGTGCCTCAATGTAAGGTACCAAAGATTATGCTTATTGTTTAGAGCCTAGTCCTGTCTCCTTTAATCCTGATTCAGAGGCACAATTCCCACAGCTGAAGACACTAAGTAATGAAGCGACCTCTTCATTTAGAAGTTCCTTTAGAATCTTCTGCTTCTTTGTAATTATATGCAGGCAACATCTTGGGGTTGAAATGCATTCAAAATACGGAAACCATTTTTTTCCCATGCAGAGTTCCTAGTTTCCTTACCCAAATTTTAGTTATATTGTTAAAGAATTTGGTAGGCTTTCCCCATTTGGTTTCTAGATTTATTTCTGTTACTGTTTAAAGTGTATTATTTTTTGATCCCAGTATTGTCTGCAATTCAATAGGAAAAAAAGTTATTGCTTTGAGGTAACTGTAAAGAACTGCCCTAAATCACACTACCGTAGGAAGGCAATGGATAGAGGAACCTCATATGCAATGGATTTTTCCCATCTATCATGTTGCATACATCTGGGTTCATCAAGTAGCAAAGGATGGTAATGCATAGGGCCAAACCTGCAGAATTAGGGATGCTCTGGCAATCTGATTTTGGCATGTTGAAGTAATATTCTTACCGTAATAGGTTTTTCTACTTTGCTCTGTGCTTGATTTTTGTAGACAAGTCATGTACAATGACATATGCCAGATTGACACAAAATAATATGCATTGTATGTGCAGGGGTTACTATTATAAGCATGGATCTTGTATATATAAATATATCTATAGCCAGCCACACTGTACAATTGTTTCTGAACTGTCTGGTAGTTGCACATACAAATTGCACTTGAGTTTTGTGTTCTTCACCTCTGGATGAAAGCTACCCTTCTTTATTCATTATTTGCAGGCTTGAAATTACTAGCTTGTGTTTGTTTCAGTTTTGGTTGTTTTGTTGGGCAGGAACAGAATACTTGTTATAACTTTCAGAATCTTTGTAGTAATTTTTGGACAGAAAACCTTTTTCATAAAATCATGGAGTCAATGGGCTTGGAAAAGACCCCAAGGTCATCATGTCCAACCCTTGATCCCACACCGCCGTGGTTACTAGACCATGGCACTAGGTGCCACATCCAGTCTCATCTTAAAAACCTCCAGGGATGGTGAATCCACCCCCTCCCTGGGCAGCCCATTCCAATGTCCAATTACTTTCTCTGTAAAAAATTCCTTCCTAATACCCAACCTAAACCTCCCCTGGCAGAGCTTAAGACTGTGCTGTCTTGTCCTACTGCTGGTTGTCTGGAAGAAGAGACCACCTGGTTGTAGCCCACCTGACTACAACCTCCTTTCAGGTAGTTGTGGAGAGTGATGAGGTCTCCTCCCCTGAGCCTCCTCTTCTCCAGGCTGAACAACCCCAGCTGCCTCAGCCTCTCCTCATAGGACTTGTGTTCAAGTCCTTTCACCAGCCTGGTTGCTCTTCTCTGGACCTGCTCCAGCACTTCAATATCCTTCCTGAACTGAGGGGCCCAGAACTGGACACAGTACTCCAGGTGTGGCCTCACCAGTGCTGAGTACAGGGGAAGAATCACTTCCCTACTCCTGCTGGCCACACTGTTCCTGCTACAGGCCAGGATGCCATTGGCCTTCTTGGCCACACTGCTGGCTCATGTTCAGCTTCCTGTCGATCCAAACCCCCAGGTCCCTTTCTGCCCGGCCACTCTCCTGTGGCAGTGGTTGCACGGACTGCCCAGTTTGAGTATAAACCAGCAAATCCGTTTATTAGCGAACAAGCCACGTTTATATACCCTTCAATAACAAAAGAGGTTACATCATCACAGAACACGTGACATTCCCAACCAATCATTCTTGAGCCCGCCCAGTGGGCATGCTCAGTCGAGCACTTCCTTTGGAGGCCTGCCGCAAAGACTACATTTCCCATCATTCCTTGTGGCAATCTTCCTGTGAAAGATTAACCCTTTCCCCACACTCTCCAGCCGCCCTGTGCCCAGCCTGTAATGCTGCATGGGGTTGTTGTGTCAAAAGTGCAGGACCTGGCACTTGGCCTTGTTGAATCTCATCCTGTTGGAATCAAACCATCTCTCCAGCTTTTCCAGGTCCCTCTGAAAAGCCCTTATTAGGCTTCCTGTCTCTGTGTACCAGCTCCAGAGGCCAGTTGTCCTGAGGACAACCTGTCTTACTGTTGAAAACTGAGGCAAAACAGGTGTTAAGTACTTCAACCTTTTCCTCATCTTTGGTGACTATCTTTTCCACCGTGTCCAACAAAGAATTAAGGTTTTCCTTGCCCCTCCTTTTGCTATTGATGTATTTGTAGATGCACTTCTTGTTATCCCAAACAGAAGTGGCAAGATTGAGTTCAAATTGTGCCTTTGTCTCTCTAAGTTTCTTTCTACATGACCTAACTATATTCCTAAACTCTTCATGAGTAGCCAGCCCTTTTTTCCATAGTCAGTAAGCTCTCCTTTTTCTCCTAATTTCCTTCAAAATCTGCCTGTTCAGCCAAGCTGGCTGTCTTCCCTGCCGGCTCGCCTTTTGGTACACTGGGACAGTCTGCTCCTGTGCGTTGCAAGGTTCTAACTCCTACTTTTGAAAATGTTTCACTTTTAAGTGAGATTCTTTTGGAGAATTTCATGTAAGTAATTATTCTATTATATATTAAAGACACTAGGAGATAAAGCTGAGAGTAACTTGTTGGAAGTGGTGTAGGTAGAGCATGCTGTAGGTTGAAGTAAACCAGTGCTCTCTTTAGGCTTTGACTGTTGTTTACCTTCTTTAGTAGTGTTTGCTCTTCCTTTCTTTGTGATATTTTGGCACAGCACATGCATGAGAACCACAATAATTACTACTTAATTTAGCAGATTTACTTTATAAATTGTAACTTATATGGTGATGAGTGTAGAAAAAGTAGTCCTTTGGCCCTCTCTGCACTAAAGGAATTTCTGAGAATAAGGGAAGAGCCTCTCTCCTGTTTGATGTTGAATGTATGGCTGTGATGCAGACTGGTTTTTATATACACCATGCAACACCCACTCCTCTAGCTGTGCTGTTAAGGAAGGATCATGAAGCATCTGGCCCTCAGCTAGAAAGCCAGAATGCAGGAAATGCCTTTGCTTGTCGCATTTGCCAACTGTGGTTTCTGGTATGTTGGTGGGTGGATCCAGAACATGGCCATCTCGATAAGAAAATGCCTAAATCCAGACCCCGTTCATCAAAGGATCATTTTCTTTATCTCTTGTTTCAATTAAATGTAGAGTTTCTAAAAACAAAAATGCACCATACTCCTCTTAGAACCACATTTAACCTCTTAAGCCTTGTCATGTGCATCAGGAGTAGCCAGGCCACAGTTAAGTATGAGACTTACCTTCCCAATTGAAGCAATTTCCCTTGACTTTCTCTAAGGAACTTTGTATCCCCTGAAATGTTGCATGTCATATCTTATCATAGATGAGAGAGTTTTTTTCTGGAAAGATTTTAGAGGAAAAGTAACAAAAAAGTTTATAATGTATAAAAAAAGTATCCCTCTTTTGATTTTGTAAATTATAAAAATGTAACCTCAAAAAAAGGCTCCTATCTGGTGAATATTATTGAACATCTTTTTCCTCCTAAGGAAGAATGGAAAAAGAAAACATCCCATAATTTGATTGGGTTATTTGAGAAGTATATTGTCTAGATTTTGTGTTTTTGAGAAGTATTGTTTTAAAAAATGTATTTGGGATTCAAATAGAGGGATGTGGACAAAGTTGGGTTTTGGAAAGAGATTGCATTCAAGACGAATGCATGTTTGAATAATACTGATAGGAATAAAACACCAGCAAAGGATCACAGTATTCTTTTCTATAATTTCTTACACATCCAAAATATCTGCTATCTACTATTCTTTGGATTCAGAACTGATCTGGGCCCGTTGTTTTTGTATAAGATCTCAGATGTTGCAAGTGTTGATTTAAGTCCCATCAGGTGATGCAGGAGTCTTTGTCCGCGATGGTGTCCAGAGAGGTAGGACCTGTTTTGGTCCCTTCCCTGTTGTTGAGGTATGCATCTCCACTGGGAATTGCTCAAGGCCCTTGGAGCCACAGTTCAGAGTGAAGCCCACCCAACCACAAGTGTTTCTCCCAGCTATATATTTCTAATCTGCCTTAGCTACATAAATACGCAAGCTACTGCTGTGTGGGGTCAGGGTTCTGTTTGTCTGCCCCACAGGTTGCACACACCACTGCCAGGTCCTCCTTGCATGTGAGGACAGGCGACTGGGACCACGTGGGTGATGAGGAAGGGAGCAGAATGTCCTGTGGCATCCCCTTGGGATTGCCAGCTCAGTTACACTGTTGCCTGCAGGCTGCCCAGCCTGGCTGTGAGGAAGGAGCCTGTTCACCTATTACAAATCCTATGCTGTCACAATACTAGAAGTGAACGAATTAAATACTCACCTAAGATCTATTTGATTACATAGTATGTTTTGTGTATCAGTGTCCTTGGCCGTTTTAATGAGCATATCAGAAGTATGCATCCTGATTCCATTTCCCCTTTCTAAACACAATGGGAAAGTCCGAAGATCCTTGATTGATTACAGAGCTCTTTGGAGACTCTAGAAGCCCTCACTGAGATAGCATCTGGCTTATCAGAGCCTGAAAGCCAGAGTCCTTTCAAGATTTTCAACATAAAAAAGAGCTAAGTTTTATCACAAAACATCTCAATAGTTATTAGCTTACTTGTTAGCAGACTGCAACAAATTTCAATTAAATAAATGCTTCCAATTCTGCTCTTAGATTCTGCCTTGGCATTTGGAGCTGATTGGATTATTCTACTTTATTTGAATCCTGAAGTCTGTTTAGTTTTAAGCTCAGAATTTCACAGCAGCTTCAGTGTAAATTAATGAATTCTGAGGAAAAAGCTGCTAACTTTTCTTGAAAGAGAAAAAAGTTCTCAAGTATTAGAAGTGCTTGAAACTCTACCAGGTTTCTGAAAATACTTCTGATTTCTTTCATACTTTTCTGAAATGTTTAATGGAAACATGGTTTTAATATTTTTGAAGGGGTTTAGCAAATTATAATTTCTAGTGGCCGTTTTATTGAGATATTGCTAGTTATTACCATGAAAACTTTGAAATGTCAGTCAGAAGCTCTCTAAGTACAAAGATGGTGTCCTAAGAATGAGTTTGTTTTCAGTTGCCTGTGCTTTTGAATGACAGAAAATGCCCATTTTCTGAATGTGAATTGTTTAGATTGGAAGGGTAATTTCCTGTTATAATGACTTATTTTAGGAGGCAGGTTGTAATACTGCATATGCATTAATCTCTCCTGAACCTCTAAATCCTATAAGAGGACATGGAGTTCCTGGAATCCTTCCCACCCTATGAAATTTATTCATAAAATGTAGTGCTCTGGAGCCTTCTCTCGGGTTACAAAACATCAACAGGGCATGAAAGTATACCTACAGCTCTAGAGCTCAGGCTGCAGCTTTTGGAGGGGAGGTTTGCCATTTGAAAATGAAAATTATTTTTCTTTGAAGTTAGTGGTTAATTATTCTCTATGCAAGCTGTACTACTAGTGACTCTTTTGAGAGCTACTTTATTTAAATCTCCTTGAAAACAAGCCCATCAGCTATTTTGCAGAAAGTTACATTTCTCTTAAGCCACGCCACTTACTGACAGTGTTTGCCTCTTACTATGAGGAACTGAGTGGAAAAGGGAGATTACTGCAAACTGCAGGGAATGCAAGCCCATCCCAGCCAGTGAGAGCTGATAAGGACTTCTTTTATGTTTAGTAGTGGCAAAGGGGAGTCTCATGTTCTTTGCATAGCAAAAGAACAGCTGAGGTTCACACCCTTTCTTCACCATTTTGTAATGTGCCAAAATCTTTACCATCTAGGGCAAATTTGGCAAAAGTGTATTTTTGTACACAAACAAAATCCCAAAGAACACTGTGCAGTGACTTTGTAGACTTAGGACAATTGTGTAGGCTTGCTGATCCTTGTGAGAGTGGTCAAGTTATTGTGTTTTAAAGACTGTGGGAAGGAAATAATTCAGTATTTATCAGTTTCCCTTGAACACAGGTGAACACTTACATTTGCTTTTGCTACTATCAGACCTATGAGACTTCTCACTCTCTTACCCAGCTGACTGACACGTTACCTGGATGCTTACCTAAACAGATGGTTAAAACCCTCATGCATGCTTCTGTGTTACATTCACAGAAAAGATGATGTAGGGAATGCATGCCATCAATCCCTGCTCAGAGTCTAAGATTACCCTTAGTGTACAATCTCTTCAGTCAATGTTGAGAAATCTTTAGGGTGTCGTGATGATGGGTAGGCTCTCAAGGAGGAATCAGACCCTGCTGTGACAGGGAAGCATGCGGGAATTTTAGTCTTGCAGCTTGGGGACCACTTGTCACCCACGTGGTGTCACTTCATCTCTCAGTCACTGGCAGCTGGACTGACTGGAATGCTTCCTGAAGTCTGTGAACAATGGTGAAGAGTTGAGACAGAATCTGTCTTCAAACAGTGAGCACTGCACAGATGTTCATTTACAAATGGATTTCCTCATGGATACCTTAATCTGTAAGATGTTTAAAAATGAAAACCAAAACAGATCTCGTAAAATAAGAAAACAAGTTGTGTACAGTCTAAGGGTTTGCAGTTGCCCCTCTTCTTCCTTCCCATGGGTCTACCTCCTGAGCAGCTCATGGTTTTGTGCTGTCAGGGAGGACCCAAGGTGCTGCATAGGTTCTGGGGCTTCAGCTGTGCTCAGCAGATTATCAGAGCTGAGAGGATCTCCTCACATGCTGTTACCTGTCTGGTTAGCAGTTCTGATGCTGAAGTATTCAGACCTGTGGTCCAAGGCTTCCCATCCATAGTGCCTGCTGATGGCCATGCAGGGCCGTTCTTGGGAGGCACTGGGCTGGGGTGCTCATTTGTAATGGTGCTGGCACTTGTCTCCACCCAGGGCATCAGGGTAGCCTGGATGAGGTCTGGAGCCTTGAGCAGATGGGACTGTCCTTTTGCAGAGAGATCAGGCCCTTTAACCTGGGTTTTAGGGTGTACAGTATGGATGGGAAGAAATCGTTGTCTTATGAGTTTGCTCAGACCTTGGCCTATCCTGATAGTGTGAAGTGTGACCAGAGAGCCATTTTCCAGGAGAAGCTAGTAGTAGGTATGGAGTGCCTTAGAGTTGTTTCCTTGGCATTGTTACTAAATTACAATAGATTTCAAGTATTCAATACTGAAATAAGTATTAGCATGTGAGTATGCATAGAAATAACAAAAAAAAATACAGTTGGGTCTTTTATTACACTGCAGTAGTTTGAGCCCACAGATCATTACATCTTGATGCGTTTGCTGTAATGCAAATACTGAATCACAGAAGAATCACAGAATCAATTAGAGTGGAAAAGACCTCTGAAATCAAGTCCAACCTATGACTGAACACTCACATGTCAGCTAGACCATGGCACTCAGTGCCTCTTCTTTCCTTGAACACCTCCAGGAACAGTGGCACCTCCCCAGGCAGTCTGTTCCAATGTCCGTTCCAATCACTCTCTCTGTGAAGAAATTCTTCCCGGTGTCCAACCAAAACCTGGTGTAGCATAAGGCTGCGCCCCATGCCATGGTGATTTCATTTTACTCTCTTGATGCCCTTTTATGTTTGTTACCATGCAATAAATTACTTTTTTGTTATTGTTGTTTAAAGACCCTGCAGTGCAGAAAGTAGTGCCTATACGTGGCAGAGCCCCAGCTGCCTGCATGGGGCAGAGATGAATTCTTCGATGCTGGGAAGAGCTTTGCTCAATGGGCCAGGTGCATTAGTGTTTGCCCTTTTTTTTCCATTGCTTTCCTCTAAAACATTAAGCATGAGCCATGGCTGGAGGCAAGAATCCAGCCTTGATGGAGTGCCTTCCTGATCTGATATGACAGGCCTTGTGAAAGTGTTCAGCCTTGATCCTTTGTTGCTTTCAAGAGGGAAATCCCATTAGATAACAACTGTACAGATGAGACTGGAAGATTTTGTGTTTACATTTCCCTACCTGTGTAGAATGTAAAGAAAGAAACCTTTTTGTGTGTGTGGTTTTATTTTGGTCTCCTTCAAGAAAGGAGAATTGTTGGAAAAATAGATGTTAGATGTATCCTGTTTCTTGAATAGTGCACAAAATGTTACATTCTAATGTGGTTTAATTTCATATTCAGTTCCTCCTGGAAAAAGTTGTCATGGCTTGCTGCAGAGGGAGAATAAGTTTGATGTGTTGCCAGGTCCTCTTGGAAATTAAAAATGGATTGGGACAGGAGTGCTAAGGAGATTTCTTAGCACGAGTTGTGGGTCTAAAGGTTAAGGTAGAGATTAGCATTCTGAAGAAACTGCTGTTGTGAACCATAGAAGCGAAGGGAGTAATGAAGGCAGTTCAGATCCACTCCTTACCAGTTTGCTAAAGTGGATTTGAATGAAATTGAATGTATAACTAGCCCCTAATTTCCACAGCATTTTTGTGTGGGTTTAGCAATCTGATTCCTGTCAAACCCAATGACTGTCATATTGACGCAAATACCAGACAATATTTAGAAAATTTGGGAAAGGTATTTTGCCAAGCAAGGAAAAAAACCAACTCTCTTTTAACATGCATTCCTATAGGAATCAGAAATACTGAAGAAGGGGAAAAAGCATGCTGATGTGTTGACCATCTAACAAAAATCATACTGTACTGGTCCTTTTTTGGAATGTTTTTTGAAGTTTTCCACTGGCTGGAGGCTTTTGAAGGAAAGAAAAGACTCATCTTCTGTCTTGAATTAACTTAGTTAATGATTAACAGAACAGTGCAGTATATGTAGTGCATTTTAATTAAATCAGAAGAGGCATGATTTTAACAAGATTTTAGTTTCACTTTGAAAGTTATTCAATAAACTGACACTGTTTGCTCTCTGAAAGTTATTGGGAGCACCCGGTTAGTTGGTAATCCCTGAGCATCTAGTGAAATAAAGCTGTTTCCAAAACACCTAAGGGCCATTACCACATATTAAAAATGATTAGTCTACTCTGACAGAAGTATAACTAATCTTTAACCTGCATGAAGCAGGGTCCTGGTCTGAGAATCCAGTTTCATATTTTCAAGCTAAGTTCAGAGTTAACAAAGGCTCAAACTGAATACTTCCAGTTGAGGTTTGCATTTTGAATACCTCTGAGCTGTTCAACTGGCATAAGATGTTGAACAGTCACTGCCTTTGGTGGAATTCATATGGCTTTTGGTAGCTGAGTTTGTTGGGTTGTTTGTGAAGTGAGATCCCGACCAGCGATTGGATGTTGTTCACCAGTAAAATTCAGAGTGCCGTAAGATAGGAGCTTTTGGTCCAGGAAGGTCCCCATAAATTGGCCCAGCAGGAAATGCTCTTCTCCTTCCAGGGCTATGTGCATATGCATCTGTGCACACATTTATATAAACTCTTCCAGCAGAGAAGGATCAAATGTGAAGCCTGGACTGGGGTCACGGCTTCAGATTGAAGCAAGACAGTGGATGTTCTCGATGTTATGTGGTGGCACACAAAGGTGAACAGACCCACACTTCACACTTCATGAGTTTACTGTTCTTTACTGGGCTGTCTGTTAAGGAGCTTTGACTTAGGCTTCCACCTATGCCTGCTCAGCAGTAAAATCAAAGCATAACCTGTTTTGGCTGGAGATGCATCTATCATGTATGTTTGTATCACACCTACCACCATGTGGTTCTTTCTGGCTTTTGTGGCTAAGCTTAAAGTGAATAGTGATGTTTGGAGCATGCCTGCCAATATATTAAAAATAATGTTAATAATTTAATATAAAACCTGTTATTGAAGTTAACTATTGCTAGAAACAGTTAAGACAAAGAGAACTTACATCTACATTATTGGCAGCTCATACAGCTTTCTGTTTTGTGGGCTCTGCAAGTATAATCCTATATGGCTGTGAGCAGAAGCCCTGCAAGTCTGGGCTTTGAGTATTATCCTTTGCATATAAAGCTGAAATTTATTCATAGCAGTTATAGGAAGCTACAGTTCAGGTATAAATGAGAGACAGCAAACTTTAAAATTTGTGAACCGAAATAATAGTTTACTTTTTATTGCTATGAGAATTGGCATGTGTCCCTGAAATACATAAAGCATGAAAGAAAGGGTGCAGGAGTGTGCGGAGAAATGGTGTCCTTCCTTCTGCTACTGCTGCTCAGAGCAGGAGGGGACCAAAGTCTGTCCTTCACTAGTGACAACACCAGGGCATAGGGAGACGTGGTAATGACAATCCTTGTGAATGCTTCTCTCATGGTTTCCTACGTTTCAGTTGTTCAAATGACCAGAAGGTAGCTATATATCTGTGTGGTTATATTGTTTGAATCTTAATGTTTATTTGAAAGCAGTGAAAACACAACATGCAACAAAAGCTATGCTTTGGTGGAAATGGTCTATCGCACACATGAAATATTATGCTGCTTTATTTCTGGATTGTGCATGCCCCTGTAAGTAACTGGTAGAGAACGCTATGTTTTTCTAATCATGTTTCAATTTATTGTGCAAGTTCTCCTTGGAATATGATTTTAACACTTGCCTTGCAGTTTGTGTTGTTTACTGCTACAGCCGTACATGCACGCAGTAACTTTTCCATGTGAAAAGCAGGATAATTAATATTACCTCAAGAACTGAGGACAGTCAGAGAAAATTAAATTCTCTTCCATGTAGAGGGCCAAACTCCTGCCTGCACTATTCAAGGCCATCCTGTCCCATCAAAGCAGGCATCGGATAGGACTGGATGCTGCATGGGCTCTATATGAGTCTTATCTGCAACTACATTTATTGCAGGTGTTTGCCGTTTGAGGCTTAAGGTTTTGCATTTTGATGTACAGGCTTGTGTTCCCAATCCTGCAGAACTTGCCTATGCAAATGGTTCTATAGTCTGCTAAGGCATTTCCTACCTGATAATGTGTCAATGTGAGCATGCAAATTCTGTTTGTGTGTGACTCGGTGATTTGCATATGCAAATGCCCAAACCTACGTATTTCAATTTGAGTATGTATTTTAATACATATACCCATGTACACAGCTGCGTATGTATTACTCCGTTGAACATGTTAACATTTATTAACTGTTTATAGGCATCCAGGTAGTTAAAACTATGGGTTGCAGTTAAAGAATACAGGGAGGAATAGATATCATAACCATAGGGTGTATTCTTAGTATTGAACCTTGTAAGAGCATGGAAGATGCATGGTGAAATGGCAGAGATTCTGTTACTTGAGATATTTACAACTGGACTTGACAAATAAGTACTCAAGATTTTCTTCAAAACCTTATGCATGAGTTGTCGGACTTTACCTACTGCACGTTTTAATACGCAAAGAGTTGCTCATCTGTGAAATGAATTCCCTGCTCACATGCCAGTGTCCTAGAGTGAAATCTCATAGGGTGGTGAATGCAGATGCTTTTTGCCCTGTGAGATGCATCCACTGTGTTCCCTGCAGTGAACTGTATTGGGACATTTCAGAACAGACCTTAAAAAAACTGAGTTTGTCTACTCCGTGAGAACATGAAAGAGACTGTGGCATCTTTCATTTTCCCAGGGACAGAACAGTTAAAAATATTCTTCAAACAAGGAGCAGATGTTAATGTCATTAGAATGGATTTTCATAAAAAACAGAGTTCTGTTTCTCTTGCAAAATGCTGATAGGTTTGCAAAGTTCTTTACAAGTCTGCCTACTTATTTCAGACTAGTGGCACAGGGGAGAGTGGGGCGGCATGGTCTCTGAGACCAATCAGATACATTTCTGTAAGTTATTTGCCTGCCTGTTTTAAGACTGCCTCAACGTGGACTAAACAAAGAGCTAAAGAAACATGAAGGTGTTTGAATAACAGGAGAACAGTGGGTAGCACAGCAAATTCTCTGTTGACAGATACGGAAAGGATTAGGCTTCTCATGGAAAGGCATGGTCTGGATGGTGCGTGTGCCTCGGTCAGGTCCGAAATTCACTATTGTCTCGAAAGAGAAAGGATTCACAGATGATTTTAATCAGCTCACTGAAAATTCTGCCTTGCATGCAGGGATGGTTAAAGTAAAAATAATAAACAAAATGTTAAGTGGCTCTCTGGATGACCTCTGGACATTCTTATTGTTAAATATGAGTAGACACTGGAACCTTCCACTAAGAATTTACTTTTGGAAGGCTCTCACATCTCCTCCTCCTCCTCATTTTGCTACTTTTAATGTTGAAAAGCTAGGAAAGCCCCCAGGAGTTCTTTTCATTGCTGCAATGGATGACTCTACGCTAGAGCCATTTGACTTGACTTCATTGGCATGAATGACACCCCTCAAGTACTCTAGTTTAGTTAGTGTTTGTTTACTCTAGTTTTTTTCTCTTTCTAGTGTCTTCCTTAGGGGTTTTGCTGTCCTAGATCTCTGAAGAATCAGAACATACAAGGAAAGCAGGTTTAGACTGCAGCCCCATTGATTTTCCGTGCTTTAGATGCCCATATGAATTTTTGAAATTATCTAGGTGATTTGCCTCTTCCTGCTCCATGTGTAAGATCTCCACCTCAGGGACACAGTGTACTGAAAGTATCTGTCTCAGTTAAGTTACTGAAGTAAACAACAAACATTTAGCTTCCAAATAATAAAGGGATTATTAAGTGCAAGGATCTATAACTGACTCAGATCATCCTCCCACTTATTTTTAAAGGGGTTACAAGGATGGTAAAATCTTGACTGTGTCAGCTTCTTTCATGGGAACCGTTTCTGCATTGCTATAAACTTAAGGAGCTGCTGGATCTGCACCCAACCGAATGTGAATGCTTGGCATTGCATGGGTTGGCCTTGCCTGAGCCCTCCTTCGTATTGCAAACTGAATCATCAAATGTCTGTGTAGCTCTTTTTAAAACAGTGATGTGCCTCAAGCTGAATGGGCCATATGACTTAAATGATGGGCACAGCTTAGAGAACAGCTGACAGTGAAGCCTCCTGGACACTCACCAGAGCACCCACTATGCTGCTCACATGGGTTAGCTCAGGTCCGCTTGGCAGCATGCTCATTGCCTGTATGCAGTGGATTAACATCCATGTGTCTGGAGTTGCCTCTTCGGTCTTGCAGTTTTGCAAGTGTGACAAATCATGGTTGTAGCAATTCCTGACAAGTTAAAAATTAATTTGTGGGACACCAACTTGCAAAGCATTACAAGAAGTTGTTGACAAGGATGCCTATCCCATATGACACTGCAGACAGCTGGGCAGAGGAGGCTGATACATTTTGCTCACCTTATTTATCTTGAGTTTCATTTGCAGGCAAAAATGGCAATGTCTTAAGGATAGACTTGCATGAACAGTGTTGCTTATTGGTCAATTAGTTGACAAATGAAATCTGTTCTCAGTAATGCTGTAGAGGTATGGGCAAGAAGATGCAATTTGTTGTTAGAAGTCTTGAAATAAAAATAGGCTGACCATGTGAATTGTTTCATCTGGAGTGAAGTTCTTCTCCAGACTTTTATAATTCAGAACAGTATTTGGAAGAGTGAAGAAGGAGAAATTGAGATTCTTATGGTTGTCCTAAGAGGAATATTTAAAAATGGTTCTGGAGTCTACTACAAGTGCAAGAGGCTTCCCCTGCTCCTAATGACTCAACAGTCAAATTTGCCATGTAGAGCCATGTGTGACAGTGAGGGCAGATTTTCCAAAAATCTGGAACTGTTCTTGAAGATGCAGAGTATAATGTTTTAGAGGATAGTCAAATTTGTTTTTATTTTAATTCTGAGTGGAAACAGTTTTGTTTATGAGCACTGCAATAACCTGACTACTCCAGGATATATTGAAAAGAGTGTAGAGCTCGATCAACTCGAAAAAAAGTAGTAAATAGAGACCTGTATTTGAAATCTGTAGGGTTGCCTTGGAACCCAGTTCAGAGTTTCATAAACATCAACTCCTACATATGACATCTGATTAAAATGTATGTTTTGGAAGAACAGAGATACAATCTCTGTTTAACTGATTCTCTTCCAGAGGGAAAAATTCTGATTCTGCTGCAGTAGTAGAAATGTCTTTTCCAGGAAAAGTAAATGTGACTCCCTTCTCAGGGAGCATTTTTTAAGACTCTATGTGTTCACACGGCCTTATATGTTCACTTTCCTTTGAGGTCAGAGAAAAAAACCAAAAGATGGCCTGCCTAGTGCACCCTCATCTCATTTGCAGATCTCTCTGCAATCACAGCAGTGGAATTCCTGTTTTCCTCCCTTTGCAATCAGCACTATTGGCCTTTCCTTTCTCCAGACTAGAATTCCAGTATATTTTATACACTGGATTTTTAATGTACTTTAGAACAAAGGGCTGGGTCTGCAGAAGGTACGCATGAAGGAATACTTGGAGTACTGCAGACTGGTTTCTGTGTGTGAAAAAAACCCCTGAGCTTGTACATGCTTGCACAGGAATCATTCAACTATCTATAAAGCACAGAATTGTTACCTCTTCACAAAAATCTATCTTCTTGAAACTGTATAGAGAGTTTTTTGGAGGAAAAAAATGCAGTTATTGACAGTAGGATTTAAGCAGAATGTAAATTAATATCAGTGTCCTGAGAACAGTGCAGCTTTTGAATTCCTAAAAGCTCTGAGAAAAAAAAAAAGTCAAGGTTGATGCTTCCTTGGACATCCAGCATCCTCCATGGGTTTGTGCAGAGGATTGCCTGGGTGTTCACTCCAAGGTAGGAGTGCCATCTACTGAACCCACACACTCCTTCCCATTAGACAGGCGAGCTTGCTTAAAGATTTCCCTTTGGAGCACTAATCCATCCACACCCACTCTTGTAATTTATGAGGTTTAACAACATCAGAGCCTGGGGTGGAATGGCTTCAGGACTGCACAGTAAGTGGTTTCCATTTGCTCACATTTGTGGGCTTAAAGAGATATGGGAGCCAAGCATATGAAATCATGGTAACTGATAGTGCCTCCAGTGCAATCACTGTTTGCATTTCTATTTCCTGCTTCATTCACTGGATTAGATGGAAGAACATTGAGGTTAGGTTGGATTTAACTCCAGCCCTGTTTTTAATCCTTTTTTTAAACACAACATGGTTTTACCTTGACTGCAATTGAGCTCGAAGGTACTTCCCACCTCCTTGGATTAGTCCTTGTTTGGCAGTCACCTTCAGTCTTTTGAGGTATCTGATCCAACTTTACCTTTCCTGGGTTAGGTTGGATGCAAAATGCTTAGGCAGTGATTTACTATCAAAAGGGAGGGTGGTTCCCTGGACCATTATTTTATATCTGGGTACTATTGATAGGTTGGACTTTCCTAGGAGCAAATACTTTTGAAGGCACCTCTGTGCAGTGCTGAGGCTACTCAGTGCTCAGACAAACTGGCTAAGCAGAAACACTTCTTGTGAAAGCTGAACAGGAAGCAAGCATTTGTCATTCAACTTTAGCTGCTGAGAAATCTGCAGGAATTTCTGTAACTGGGGGCCCAGGCATAGAAAAGAGGATCTATTAGAGAGAATACAGTAAAAAAAAATAAATCATATGATCACAGAGCAGAGGGGGGCAAAGGAAGGGGGAGGAGGATACAAGATAGATAATGAGCTTGACAATACACAAATACAGTGTCATTACAGGAGCAACTGCGCGGTTAGCCTGTGGGGTGGAAAGAGCATCCAATGAGTCTCACATGCCTGAAAGGATAATGGCATTTTTATTATCTCATTCCACGCCCTGATCATCTGTCCATTTGCTCCCTGGAGCTGCCAGCAGTTTGCACTGATTCATACGCTGCAGACATGATCAGCAGATCATACTGCAGGCAGAACTCATCAAGCCTTTCCAAGTGAGTTGCCAATTTATTATGATATCTGTATGGATTTAGCCTTTTGGTGTTGTGTAGGAAGTGCTGGATGGTGGCAATGGGTAAGGGAAACAGAATGGTGTAACAAGTTGGGAAGCTGGTTTAACTGGGGAATAAGCACTGGATTCAGATCGGATTCTTTTGCTTCTTTTTTTGTACATCGTGCTCTGTCTTCTAAAGGAAAATTCTTTGTATTTATGCATTTCTCTTACCTGAATTTCAGAATTTAAATTGCTTTGTTCAGTGGCAGAAGGATATGACGGAAGGACTGGTTGCTAATTGGAGTTCTTGTTAGTGGAAAGTTTGCAGAAGTTTCATAGTTTGTGTGAAAGCTTTTGCATAACTCAGATTGCTTAATTCACCGAGTAAATAAAGTCCTCATGGCACATTCATCCCTGAATGTGGGAGGAAAGCCAGTGTAATATGTGTAATACTGTCAACAAAATAATCTGCTTTATTTGTGTCCTGTATTGTTGTTTTGTTTGTCTGCTTTAGATGTTGAGGAGTGGGAAACAGGACACTACTATGTTTCTAAAATGCAGTGATTTATATCAGGGTTTGGTTTAAAGGTTGGGGGAGATTTTGAAAAACAACTGGATTTTCTGGATGCCTGTTTTTTTAGAATTTCCAGCATGAAATCCTATGCTCTTACAGGGAAGGGAGACTGGGGATTTCCGAAACTCAGCCCCTCCAAGGGGAATTTCAGGAATCTGAAATTCTTCATTGCAATTTCAGAAATTGGACAATAAATAATAATTTAACTAGAAGTATGTCAAGTGGATTTTGTGTGCGCGCATGTGTGCATGTGTGTGTGTTGTTCTGTGGTGAAATACAGCCACAAGCCACAACAGCCCTCCCTTATTGCTATACTGGAATGGGGAGCAGCCGTGACAAAGCACCAATTTCTCTGCAACCAGTGCAAGGGGAAAGCAAGGGAGGGAAAAGGTGAGGTAGGTGAGATTTGGACACTGTAGTGATGATATAAATGGTGAAAACCATGACTCTTGATAACTACCATGGGGAACTGGCACTGAGTGCAATGATCCAACCTGAAGCCTCTAAGATGACCTTCAGATGCTTTCTCTGTTCTGCATTGGGACTGGTTTAGTTATATGTCAGGGCCTGGCTGTTTTGTTTAGAATACTGGAGACCACTGGATATCCTTGCTGAGAGATATTCTCCTCCATTCCTTTTTGGGCAAGTGAGAGGACTAGCAGTGTGCTAGCTTTGTATCTGACATATCTCTGGTGCATTGGGTGAGTACTGGGAGGAATGCCCTAGCTTGTGTGCACTGTAACACCCCCACTTACGTTATATGAAGTGAGTTCACTGCAATTAGTAAAATTATCAGAGAGTGAGAACAATCCTTTTCTCTTGAAATGTAATTAGCTACTATACTGTTGGTTTCCTGTATCTTGGGAGATTTGGGTGCTATTGCAGCTTCTAACAAGACACACCTTGACAACCAGACATGGGTTTTCTTTTGCCAAGACTCACAGTAGCATGCTTGGAGAAGAAAAGCAAAGCTCTCTGGTGACTACTCTGAAGAGAAGTCAAATGGGTGGCCAAAACTTGGTAACCGATTTATTCTCTTCCAACAAGCATCTCCATGATCTCAGGCCAAAAGAGGGAAGACACCTTTAGCATTACCGACAAAGGCTTCTTTAAAGCATTACTCAGAGAAATACATGATGAAATACTGCCCTTCTCAGGCTGAAGCAAATGTAATCATTCCAAGTGGTCCTGTCTTCTCAGGAGATTGCAGTGGAAAAGAAGAGAAGTATTAAAATCCTGATAAGTTAACTCTCTGGAGACTCCAGGGAAAAGGAGGAGGCTGCTATTGCATTATTTTGAATGAGCTACAGTGTGATTGTTAGCTTCTTGCGTATGTCCTCTAATGACCCCTTTCTCAGATCGTTTCATCTGCATTATTTAATGATATTTTCTATGTTTTCAGTGTACTTGTAGTATTTGTAGAAAATTTTGTAATTGCTAAATAGCTGAATATAATCCTGTTAGAATTTGATACACTAGAAATTAAAAGCAGAAGTTCTCATCCTAGCCAAGAAATCATTCCGGTTGGCCTGAAAACATAAAATCTGCTTAATAAATGCATAGGGATTGACTTGGATCGCTTTGCTGGGCAATAAAGTGTTTACTGTGCAAGTTCTTAGGGAAAGCAGAAGTCGTCTTTGCCAGCAGGTAGAACGTTTTCTTCCAGCAAATTATAACTTGTGTTTAAGCTTCACAGTTTGATTGTTGGAAGCTCACTTTTTCACAACATTTTCTTCATATTGTAGGTTACATTTTCTGTTTCTTGGCTGGATTTTCAAGACTGATAATCAGGTAGCTTTTAGAAGAGAAGAGAGGGATTAAGGAGGACACTTCCCCACAGGCAGCAGTAGTGTTAGAGGAACTTTGTTATTTGATTAATTCTGCTCCAAAACTTGAGGCCGTTCATTTTCCCTTGAAGCCATCTCTTTCCTTTTTTCTGATCTTCTCTGTTGGCTGCGTTCTTCATTTCTGTTCCACAGTGGGCAATGGCTTGAATCTTTGATTTCTGAAAGTCTTTTTACATTACTGAGGTAAAATAAGAGGGACATAATGTAACTGAAGACCAGATCCTCAAAGATGTTAGCCTGTAGTGAGGCTGATTGTCTCTGTTTTAAAAGCTAAGAATCCCAGTCACACTCTGAAAGTGACTCTTCCCCAGCAGTGACAAGTCTACCATGGTCCAAGACTTTTTTACAATGTCCCGTCTGTTTGTGAGCTGCAATGTTTATATCCAACAGTTGGAATGGTTATTTTGATGCAAATATGTTTATGTGTGTCGACCCACATATTTATGTTGAACACTGTAGTAACAACACTCCATCTATATAAGCATTCTTGATGTATTAGTTGTTACCACCTGAATGAAATACATGTTGTTAGATTGAGGAACCTTCCTTATAATGGATCAGAAGAAATTTACTGGAAGAAATGGAACATTTTTGAGTGGGAGTATCTTTGGTTGAAGAAACATTAGGCAGAGACAGACAAGATGTTTCTCAGGAAACATCTGAGATTTTGCAGCCTTCTTGCCTCAGTGAAAGATGCTTTTCTTTTTTCAGCATAAGCAAAACATTGGTTCAGGAGCATGAAGCTGGAGTAATCTGTGTGGAGTTTTGGGCATCCACCTAAATCATGACTGTGAGAATCAAATGTCTAAGGTTTTGTCAGAGAACAAGTGACTCTGGGGAGTTTCATGAAAACTCTGAGTTGAATTTTCCACCCTGTTTAAGCCAGGAACTTGAAGCTCTGTGGGTCCCAATGCCTGAAATGAACTGTGAGATTGTTTCTGATGAAAGGTAAATTTTGTAAAACCAAGAAAATTTAGGGGAGTTTTGGGCAGAACTGTTTCAGAGCAGTTCAGAGCAGAACTGGTAGCTTAGTCTAAATGAAAACAACAGGAAATACTTTTGTTAATTAATTTTTTTTACATTTTCTAAATAAGAAATTACTGAGCTACACCTTCAAAATATTTTTTAAAATAAAATATTCTAATCTTTTTTAGAATCTTTTTATTCAAATTGACCTACATTTTAAAGAAAAAAATTAAAAGAAAAAACCTTAAATGAAGGATTTGCTTTCTTGTTTCAGGCTGACTTAAAATAAAACAGCCCTGAACATTTTCCATAGCACTTTACTCTGACAAGGGTTTTTTGCTTCTGTTTCAAAAAAACTAGAGAATTCATTGTTAGAGCAGATCTTAAATTCAGTTAGCTCCTCCACAGCTTCACTGTTGGCATAGGAGTTCAATTAGTGTCAGATGGGGGTGATAGAACTTCATTCTGCTTCTTCATACCCCCTGTCTTTCCCTTTCTTGCCTATCCTCCACCCTGTTCCCAATTCAGAGTAAAACAAGAAAAGTCAAAAAAAATCAGTGAAATTCTCAAATGAAGTCTTGGTTTTTCTGTTCATACATAAAGCAGATGCACTAAACTAGATAATCAAATGTTTAAAAATCCATCTAAGAAAAACACTTCCCTCAATCATTGAAATAACTCAAACATGGAGACTTTACTCAATGTAAATTTTCTCTCCTTTCGTATTTTATTTTATAAAAGAAAACATTAAAAAACTGAACTTGCTTTGCACTATTTTCATGTGCTGACATTTGATTTATACTTTGAGATTTTTAAGCTCTTAAGTGTAGCAAAACAGCTTCAGCAAACTGAATTCTTCTTGACTTCAGTAGGGCAGCTTACATTTATAAGTAGCTGCCAAGTTTATAATTACGTATCTGTGTAATGTTAACCTTCATACATTTATCCAACTTTAATTCTCCATTTCATAAATCTGTGATCAAATTTTGGAGCCCAAACTAAGCTGATGCTGTCCTTTTTAATTTAGGACTCAGCCCTTTTATTCTCCTTCTCTGCTTTACTTTTATTAGTTGCCTTCTTTTTGTGCTGATGTGCAGCACATGTTGTTAAAGCCATTATTAGAGCCAGAATTTTACAGCATGGAAACTGTCCTAATAAGGGGAAAAAAAATAGCCTTTTATTGGTGAGGTAAGAGAAATCAGGCAGTGGATAATTTTTTTACTGATTGAGAAGGATAAGGTGTGGTTTGGCAGGTATCATATTGGTTTGGCATTTGATGATGTTTCCTCTTTTCTGCAGTTCAAATCCTTTGCGGAGTTGTCAGTCAGGGAAGGCTTCCCCTATGCTCCCCACTGCCTTTCCCTGCCATCTTCCTTCGCTTTTTCACAAGTGTTCAGCATTGCTGTGAAATCTCACTCTGACACCCAAAATTGGATGTGAAAATGAGACATTTTTGCAAGTCTAACAGTGCCATACTGTAGTTACCTTTTTGGGGAACAGTGAGCACGTTGGAATACAGTTTTCCATGTGCATTGTTCTACATCTGAAGTGTCAGAAAAATTGCATGTTAGTCCAAGGTATTACAATGCAATTTGTCTTTTCTCAAAAATCCATTATTGAAGCAAAATTCTATCTACAATGTTTAGTTGATGCTTTAAATCTGGGTGTTTGGGGTTTTTTTAATCTGTTTTTCTTTCCAATTGCTTTGAATGCACATACTGAATTCCAGAGATGAGCAGAACATCCCAGGCTTAAGTACAGGCTTCACATCTGAAGTCAGTGTAGTTCCATGGCTTTTAAAATGAGTTATGATGAGCAAAGTTTCAAGTAAGGGCAGAAGCTGGTATTTCAGTTTTTTCATTCCTCAGTCTCTGTCTCTTGGTAACTGAAATACAAAGCCAAGTATTGGCTCTGCTTAAATTCACTTTGTGCTGAGAGACCAAAGTGATGTGAAGCGGCTGCCCCCTTCCTACTCTGTGCTCTGGTGTACTTCTTTGATTGTAGGAGGAATAGTGATTAACCTAGTCACTAAATACCTAGTTTTCTCTGTTTGCTTATTTTCTTCTGAGTATTGTAAGTTTGTTTGTGTTACTTGTAAAGCAATTTTTTTCCTTTCCCCCCAACCATAGTAGTTCCAGAGTACATATCCTATCATTGTTGAGGTTAGCTTACTGTAGGGAAAGGATGTGAAAGACAAGTGGATGATGATAAGAAAGAAGAAAAGAAAAATAAACAGCATTAGTAATACCAGTTCACATTAAACAAAACAGACAGATGCACCATTAGGAGTGGGCTACTCCCAAAATCTTGCTGCATAACCAGAGATTTTTTGCTTGATGCCTGTTTGTATTGAGACTCTTCTTCCTCAAAGTTAGAATTTCTCTTGAAGATCAGGGATGTGGCTGACTTTGTTGCCCTCTTTTTTTAATTTTCATCCACCGCTTTTTCATATACCTAAGCAACTGTGAGAAATATTCAACTTCTTATGAGCAAGACTGACTCCAGCAGAACCTGGCATACCAACTGGAGAGTCTTAACTCTTTGCAAGAAATTTAACTCTGACTCTTTTTCAGATTGCTTTCAATCTGCTTTTTACTTCTGTTTAGGAGGATCTGGTCCTGCTGGTTCTCAAGGTAAATGTTGCTGTATTACAGAGCAAAAAAAAAGATGGCTCTTGTTCCAGACTGCTTAAACCTTGTTCAGAAAATATCTCCTAACTGGTGTACCATGCATTTCAAAAATTTGAGAAAGCAGGAAGCTTTCATGTGCACTTGTTTTCCTTCCCACGATTCTCTAAGAAATGTGGAGGCCTGTCCTAGAGGTGTGTCCTTGAGATTTGGGTTTCTGTTTTCTTTGCCATACCCAAGTTGCCCACAGATTTTTTTAACTTCTATATGTATATATTACATATTTCTGATCGGGAGGTTTTTGGCTTGCGAAATTCCATCTGCAATATGTTCAGCATTGGAGTTCCTTCAATGTAATTGCAGAAGTACCTTCTAGCATTGTAACTGTTGCTGTCCTGTCACATTCCTTACTACAGGTTTTTGTTGCTTGGGGTTTTTTTGGGTTGTTTACTTTTTGTTTGGTTGTGTTTTTTCATTTTTGTTGTTTTGTTTTTTTTTTTTAAGCGGAGTTTGTAAGCGAGCAGTAGGATCATGGCATGGGTGAGCCTCACAAGCTCAGTACACTGTAGGTTTCAACATCTACAAATGACATGTACCATCATCACACATTGACATGGTCATGGTAGAACCTTTCTAGTCTCTTTGTTCATTTTCAGGTTGTTCCTGTTTGAGCTTCTGTGAGCTACAGTGGCATTCTCTATTACCATGTGTTTTCTTTTCCTCTTTCTTTTATTTTTCCCTTTCAGTTCTCCCTTGATAGCATTTTATGTGATTATTTTGCAAAGTCCAGATGAAACATGTTTCAACCATCCTGTATTCTCTTGCATACTTTAAAAGAAGCACCCCATTTTTAAACTAGTGTGTGTATTTTGTGTAAATCACTCACATTTCTCTTTCCTCTCATCTTTCCTCTGTGAAGCATGAGATTTTTAGGATTGTATTTCTCCTACAAGAGGGAAATCACTGGCATGTACTCTGGGTGTTGTGCATCTTGGCCTTAGTCATCTGCCTCCTCCCGGAACTGGAGGATCATCACAGACATCATGTCAGCAGTTTTCTTTCACAGGATTTCCAAAAGCTCCAAAGCCTAATTAGCAGAGGCTACATCTGTTTCCAAAAGCAGCTAAACTTTTACTTTAGTTAGAAAGATTTAGTCTGATGACTAATTTTCTTCTAGTTCCTCTGTTAAATTTGCCACAAAGGCAAAACATGAAGTGTAACTTTTACTCAAGTCTTGCCAACATACTAAAACACTCAATGCTGTAGCAATGCTATCTTGGGATTCCAACTAATCCTTATCTATACGACTGTGAAAATTTTCCACTTGCAGCATGTGTATTAGTGATAATTTGCAGCCCATCCAGTCAAGAACAACTATTTCTGTCTTGTGCACATCTGAGAGCTGCATTTGGTCTTTTGTCGTTTTGGGATAGACATGGGGTTATTTGTCATTTTGGGATAGCCATGGGGTTAATTCCTTACTTGATTTCCGGGATTCTTCTCTCTCTTTCGAACTCTTTCAACATCCTGTGAAGTGATTAGGTAGGAGACAGTGTATCCCATCCAGTCCTATGTTTGTTGCCTCTCAACTTAGGAAGGTGAATGCTCTAAACCTATGAAATGTTTGTTTCTGCTACATTCTATGTGTCCTGTTTGTTCCTTGCGGTGTTCTGCCTTGGCAGTCACACCAATGTACTTTCTTTCCCTCAAAAGGACATGGTTATTCTTTTCACAAGATTATAGCAAGCAGAGATTTTGCTGTTTAGGGCCTTGTCCCTTGTTTTTCAGTCCCTTTAGCACTTTTCCAGATGCATGACATCATTTCAGTGAGAACCTGAGTCCTGCAAAGGCTAGTAGTATTGCAAGGGTAGGCAATAGGGAGGTTTAAGCTTGGGGGGACTTAAGGCACAGGGCTCACAGGTGTGGAGGAAGAAGATAAAGACAGCCATTAAAATGCCATTTGGTGAAGAGTGACAGGGGCTGCCTGGAATGTGAGAAGAAATTGGTGAAGGCACTGGAAGAGGTTCTGGGGAGCTGAAATAGAGGAGAAAACCATTTAGAGCTTCTCAAATATTTGTTTAATTTGTGGTAGTATTTTGAGCAAACTTGGGACAAATGTACAGAAAAACTGTTTGTATATGTTTATAGCTATGCACTAACATTGACAGTCTGTCTCATGCTCATCTTGAGCTGGCAGAAGCATATGTAAGCAGATCCAAGAGCACCTCATTGGCAGAGGATTGCTAGTGTCTCAGTTATGCCTGTGTTTGCATTACACCAATTGGTCTTACAATACCTTATTGATGTAGGTAATGCTTGTTGTGCTGGCCATCCCAGAAATGCAGAACACATCTGTGTGTTAGTCAGATGAGAGCTGGAGCACAAGGGAGTTTAAGCATCTCAGGCACCTGTAGCAGAAGAGGGGCTAAATGAAGTCTTCTAAATCCCATATTTAACAACTTAACTATCAGCATGTTATCTTGTGTTAAGAGCAGTCTTAATTTATTTTTGCAATTTAGAGTATTACTGTTCCCTAGACCTCATAGGTGCTAAAGCTATCTTCTTCAGACAGTTGATTACTGTATTCTTGTTTACCCAGTAATCTCAGTCAATTGAATTATGGTAACAGGTTGGACCATGCTCTTTGTGAGCAGGAATTGAAATTGTCTTGTGCTTGTCCTAATTCTTTATTGTGCCAAATATTCTTCATTTTACATTACCAAATCCTTGCTTTCCAAACAATGTATTTTCACAAAATATCAAATCTATAAATCTATATAGGATGTAGATTTGCTCTCCATGCTTGGTTTTTGGCCCTTCCTAGTACCTTTCAGAATGCATAACTTAAATTCTGTGAGAACTTTCATAAAAGGCTATAATGAATAGCTTCTCCTTTGCAATGGGCTTGGTGTGTGTATATGAATAGTTAATATGGATTGCTGGAAAGAGGATACTTGGATGAACTGTTACATGTTTGGATCAGGTCTGTTCTGTGGTGGTGTTGTTTGCTGTGCAAATGTCTTGTTTTAGCAGTCTCAGTGACTCCCTAAAAGGCTGTCTTGCAGTCCAGGTGAGACAGGAAAAGCTTTGACTTTGAATCAAGACGAAGTCTTGCAAGAGCCACTGTTGGAATGGTTGGCCGGCATTCGTGTCAGTCCTATCTACGCTGTGGAACTGAAGAGGGTTCAGTGAGAGCTGTGCTGCACAGAAACGTGTGATAACAATATGATAACTCCTACAGTTTCTGTAGGACTGAAACGTCTCTGGTGCAGCGCTGGTGTTTTCTCACTTAATCACCTTTTGGCAGTGCTAACTCACCAAGTTAGCTTTCTGCACCTGTTGAAGCTGGAGAAGCAGAAGGGTTTGGCAGCAAGCTAATTCCTGGTTTCCCAGTGATAGAGTTAGGACCCTGCACTGCATCTCCCATATTTTTGGGCATTTAAGCGTATCTCAGTTCACATCAGTATTAGCTTTTGGAGGGATGCATGGTGTATATCTGCCCCTAATCCTGTTAGCAAATGACAGGATCTGCACTCGTAATTCCTCCACTGTCTCACTGAAAATATCTCCTAATCACCTTGGCCGTTGACAGTAGGTTTCTTAAACACCTGAGAAAGAGACAGATGCTTGTCCATATTGAAAGTGAACAGCCATGAATTTCCCTTGAAAACAAAATCTGCATCTGCACCTGCACCGCATCCATGATTTGTGTACATGGAGAATAAGTACCAGAAAACTTTGAGACATCTGATTTTCGTTAATTTTTTCCCCCGCTCACCATATATTGTAGCATTGAATGTATTTGTAGTGTCATATCTCCCATCAAGTGGTTATTTCATGTAGCGTAAGGGTTCACAGTCCACTGTTTTGATGCATGTTCTGCTCTTACATCTCATCTCTTTCCTGTTTGTGGCATTTATTTCAATATTTAGTCTCCTGTAGTATGTTAAGGCTATGTCCTCCTCGTGCATATTTTGTGTTGGGAAGAGCAGATAAAAAAAGATTATTCCACTATTATCTGAATGATTATCAGGTAAAATTATTTTTACAGACTCCTTGTGTGCAAATACACGCCTTGTGTTTTATTCATCTGCACAGTCTTTGCTGTGTTTCTGAAAGCTTCAACAGACATCTTCAGGGATCTTTCTGGCTCTAAGCAATAGTAATTTTGTTACAATCTCTAATCCCCTGGAAAAGACAGAGGAGTTTTGATGCTTCACAGAGTGCAGGCTAATGCTAATACTCGTAACTTTGATGAATCAAGCAATAAAAATAGCAGGTTCTGACTGTTTGTGGGTGTTTTAGATCAGAGAATACTTCAGGCAAGGCTGAAGTTACTGACTGATGTGTAATCTGGGTAATCAAAACCTGCTAGCTTACACTTTCCATTCTGTCAGTCATGGTGGGTTCTCATTTTCCAGGCCCTGGACAGTCATGTAAACCTGACTGGATGTTGATGACAGAGCAAACTTGCCTAGTCCTGGTGCTTTTGCTGTCCTTGCTATGCCCTGATGGATCTCTTTCCCTCTTCCCTCTCCTCCTAGTATTTCTCCATCAACCTTTCTCCATTCACCATCTCATGCCCGGCAAGGTTGGAGGCTCCTCATCCATTGCTGCTGTCTGTCTCTCATCTCTCCCCATCCACAGCCCCGGGAGATGTCTTTTTTCAGGCCCCTTCCTCCAGCCCCAGTCTGTGTGGGTGTTGTCCTTGATATCAGTCAATGTGATGCCATGAACTTTCTTCCCTTCAACATTCCCACACTGTAGAATCCCATCCCCTCGTTCCTCATTACACCCTACAAAGCCTGGCAGGCAAGTGAAGAAAATGCAGGAGTGCGAAAATGGATTTAGCTCAGAAATTTTTCATCTTTGAAAACCAAAGTCATGTTTCACCTCAAATTTTACAAATTTCTTGTTTTGTCAGGTTGGATGGTGAATAGATGTATGCTGGAAGTTGATCGTGAGTAGATTAGGCATGGTGATGGAGGATTAGGTTGTGTGACTGAGGTTGGTTTGGATGTTAATATTTCATCCGTCAAATCAGTGACTCTCTGAGTTAACATTTTTAGTGTTTGTCCTTTTATGATATTCAGTGGAGCAAGTACAGGTTGAAATTAATGAAGGTTCCCATGTATGGGACCTATCTTCATGGTCCTGTACTTCCTTTTAAAACACAGTCCTCTTAAAATGCAGCAATCCTATTAATCTTTGTGGAGGGAATGAAATACAAGCACTGGTTTGATAAAGGGCTCTCTGTTTCCTATAGTTCTGCATTAAAGAAGCCTTCCAAGCAGATAACCAGCATGAAAGTAGATAAGCAGATGAAATTGAAGGCTGGGTTTCCAGGTTGGCAATACATACATGATTTATTATAATTCAGTTTGTGCTTTCCTGAAATCATCAATTTGTTCTTGTTTGCTAATTTGTGAGGATGCAGAATACTACTTTAGAATAAAAAAACCCACTAGAAATAAATTTTTTTTTTTAAAAAATTGGAACTATATTTTTTTCACAAACTTTACCTGCCGCAGTTACTGGACTAAACTGTACAATGAACACAGAAGCCAGTTTTCCTCCCATTCAGTCTCCTTGCTTTTATCTCTGTAGTGAAACCTTGATAAAATATCCATTGTTTCTCTCCTGTAACTATGCAAGGGGTGGAGATGGTCTGTACTCTGAGCACCATGTTTTGTAAGTCTGGTTTTAGCTCACCTGGCTGAGGTGGTGCACTCACTTCCTAATGACAACACAATTTCCCCTCCAGCCTCTGGTGGAAAAAATATATCATATGTGATGGGAGTTTTTTGTTTTTAAATAGAAACAACTGTTTCTCATATTCATTGCTGAGAATACATATCTATTATATGAGCATGCATATAAAAATATATAGAGAAAAATTACTTTTGGGCCATCAGAAAGTCCTGTGCTCTTGTTCAGGTTCCTCCTCATAAGGCTGCAGGGTTCCTTCTGTGCTTTTGCTCCAGATTCTCTACAGGCTTTCTGATGGAGTGTCCATCCCTGCCTCTACCTACCTCAGTATTATAGTTTATAGTATTATAGTATTATAGTGTATGAGGATTTAGGATGAAAAGATGGCCCCATAACAAAAGTCCTCGTGCCTGCCCTCCCACTCTTGCCTTCATTTAAAGATCTCTGATAGACATCGTAGATGATGGCATGAATTTTGTATGAGTTAAAATAATAATTAGAGGAAATATAGAAATTTGGAGCTTGAGCATGACACACTGGAGTCATCAGTTTGCCTAAAGGTGCCTGTAAATAAATGTAGGTTTAATTCCTCAAATCTTTTGCATGTTTTCTAGGAAGACTGCAGTTCTCAATATGAAGGGGAGATTTTTTACGTTAAATATCTGTCTTTATTTTTGATTCCTTCTGTCTTTATGAAATCTCTCAGTCATGTCAGTTGGAGTTTTATTTGCAATGAAATATAAAAGAGGAAGAGTTAGATCTTAATTTTGCATGCATTCAGTAAGCTAGCAATTTGAGGTATGAAAGTGTCTTAAAAGCCACGTTGAATACAGCAGCCCAAAACCACAAGAAAGAAAATTTCTTATTTGACTTTGTAGAAATTATTATTGTAGATATATTGTAGAGATTATATATTCAGCTAGAAGGTACTTGACTAATTATTGTTTTTCGCTCAGTTCCTTTTTTTGTGTGTGTGTGAAACTTCTAAATTAAAATGGGATAAATATACTGCTCTCCTCACTGACAGGTCAATGCCATGTCTATTATGGATGAAGTAAAACTACAGAGCATTACAGACTTCACATATTGAGAGAATTATGTGCTTTTCCCTGGTATGTTTCCAAAAAGCACTTTTATCTAAATATAATTTATGTTGGAGGCAAATTAGACATTGTTTAGGTAGCTGAAGTTTTTTACCCTTCATGTTAGCAGCCCTGTGTTCTATTTATGCTGAAGTACTCAGAGGCGATTTTCCAGAGTTATTTGAATGTGGTTGGAGAATCTGCTCACATTTCATATTATGAAACAGATGATCAATTTTCAACCATGAGGAAAGAAAAAAAAATAGCCATGTGATTAGTCATTCTGCATTTGTGCAGAATGATGCCGTGATGTTACCAACTGGCTCTAAGTACAAAGCCCAGGTTTTAGGGCTTGAATCTAAAACCAAAGGAACTGTGTTGTTATAAGCAGAAAACTGGAAAAAAAAAGAAAAAAGAAAAAAAGAGACAGGGCATTGGAAATATTGGGCATCTATGAAACTGAAATTTATATTTTCAACAGAAAACAGTAATTTGGGAAGGTAGGATCTGTCCCAGAGGCTTCCGTGCCATCCTCAGTAATGCAATAAACTGCCTGGATGCTTTTCACGTTAACTACTTGGTAGTCACCAAGGATTTTTGTTGTCGGTATGGAGTCCTTTTGGTTATTAGCTTGCATGTGACCTTTTATATTTCATTCTTCAAGGTGGATTGTTTGCACCTTAGTTCTTTAGAATCACACTGTTAAAGGGATGAGTGTACCTACCTGTGAAAAAACCTAAATGACAAAAATATCAAAAGAAACCATAAAAAAGAATGTACACAGTCTGGACCTCTCAGAAGATGTTTTCTTTCCCACACTTAACTGTCATGTCTCCCAGCCAAATACTTAGCCCAAGTAAATGATCTAAAGATCTTCCTCAGCTGAAACAAAACAAGCAAACAAAAAGTTGTTAAAATGTACATTTTTTTAGCCTTTAGTGTTTTAGATCAAAATTTAAGGTAGAAGAAATGCTTCTAAAGGTATGGTAAGAAATTAAGGATGCCAGGTCTGACAGAAAAATGTTCTTCTGCTAACCTTTTGACTAAGTGGTTACCCATCAGAAAAAATAGTAACCCTTGAACTCTTCGGACCTAAGATAAAGAAGAATATGTATTAGAAACACACAGTATGAAAACGAGGTGAATGAGTACGCGGTACACTGAAAGATGAGTCAGTCACTTTGTTTTTGCGAGACAACTATACGGATATCTGGGTTATTCATTCACTCAGGAGTACAGGCTGTGCAGCTCTGGAGAATGTGTGGATCAAAATACTAAAAATACTTGTGAGACAGAGATAAGTTGTGAGCAGAATGAGAAGCATATACCTTTGGTTAGATGTAAGGCTGTAGTGTTTAAGTACAGCAGGTGCCACCGTATAATCTAGTCTAATTTTCCATACCTAAGTGTTAATGGAATTTCACCAAATACCAAAATTGGTAGTTTTTGGTAGTATAACTTCTGAAAAGGCATCCATCTTAATGTGAAGATGCAAGAGATGGATTTTACCATCATTTCATCTATATATAATTGCCCTCACTGCTAAAGACATGTGCTTAATTTTCAGTTTTAATTTGTCTGTGTTTAATTTCTAGCCATTGGTTAATTTTATCCACTTGTCTCTCCTACATTCAATGTGAAAAAAATTGTGCATGTCAAATTGAGAAATATGTGAAAAATATGGGTTTTAATATCAGCATTCGTGCACAACATGGGACTAAGAACTGCGTTGGCATGTCCGCATGTCTCCAGCATAATCCCCTGTTTTCACTCACTACATCTTTTTGAAACATGAGCATTTGGGACTGAGATTCTGCTCGTTCCCTCATAAAAATTAATTTTCTTGAGAAGGTCTAAGTAGAAGGCTGTCAGTTCTCCTTGAATTATGGAGGAATGATTAGAGACAACAGTTTTCTCCAAAACTGCCCCCCACCATTCACCATATTTTTAGATATGACTTGAATGAAATACAGCTGACATTGACATGCAAAGCTTGAAAGAGGAACAACCCTCTGGAAGCATATGCATTTGTTATGGGTTTTTTTAGGTGAAGATTGATCAGTTGTTTATATCCACATTTTGAAGTATGCCTATCATAACACAAATTAACTGAACAATAAAATTATTAAAAACATATGTAATAATAGATAAAATGGGACTGAATATCAACAGTGACACAAAGAGCACTCCCCAATGGGTATTATAACAAACTCCATCCTCACCCCACCCATCCTTTCAGGAAGAGCCTGGATAAATAGAAAGACTTTCTAAGAGCATAAAAGGCAAACAAATGCACATTTATAGATTGAGTCTGGCAATTAAATTTATCATTGAGGACATTTTACTGGCATCCTCCATCTGACAGACATAAATTTAGAAACACACAAGTCAACAAATATCACTTCAATTGCTGTGGCCTTAGGTGATGAAGGGTGAAGGTCTTAGAAGTAGGTTAGGTTGCAAGTGGAGGTGCAGCAGTCTGGTACAGGATGAATGATATAATTTCTTGGTGTGGACCACAGAGAAAACTAATCTGTAATACATGTAAGGGCTTCCAGGTAACAAAGTTGTGTGAAAAAGAGCTTGCTGAAGAGGTACAGTTGCATCTAATTGAGGTACATGTTGTGAGAACACTGCTAAGAATGCAAGGTGGTTTTACAGGCAGCAGAAGGGGAAAATAGACAGATTTGAGTGAACCATAGAGGAAATAAGAGGTAGATATGAGCTGCCTGTTTAAGTTAAAAATCTTAAAGTTCTGTTTGGAATTTTTTCACATATTTCTGACACTCTTGAAATGGAGTCCAAGATTCACAGCAATTCTTTCTCCCTGCCTCCTAGAATAGAGTTGTGTGATCCAGCTCAAATTGGACAGGTTTTTCCTACTCCTATGAAAAATGAAAAAGAATTTAGATGATTCAGGTTTAGCTTATGATTCACTGAGGGCAGATAGCGCTACAGATTATAAGTTTTCTCTTTAATCAGAATACAAACTTTTAGAAGAGGGATCAGATCTTGCCCTATCTTTATAAATTGCCTACTGTAGCAAGCCCCTGAGCTTGACTGAGAAATTTCAGTGCTGTCATAATTCAGGCAATAATAATGTAGTAGTACTGGGCAAGGAACTCAAAAACCGAAGTGCTTTAGATAATATTTGAACTGATTTGCAGTTTCAAGTGGAAACCAGTTGAAGCTGGCTTGTATGAAATGGTTTCAGCCCCATAATCATCCTAGCTATTACCAAATTTCTTGATGGGCTACAACTTAAAGTAAATTTAGTGTTCGGTATAAATATAGAGTGCTGAATCTCTCTGAAGAAGGTCTGAGGCAGATGGCCACACCACCTGTATTCCCAATCCAGCAGAGTTATTTTCTGGTCAAGGCTGTAGAGTTCCCTCATTCAGTCTGAGGGCAACATTTTTAGACACACTCAATTGGGAGATCTGTTGTTGACTTTAACACGTTTGGGATTTCAGTCCTGGAGGTATAAATTTGTCCTACCTACTTAGTAGGGCAGAACATCTGTTGTTACTTGTTATCACTACCTAGTGTGGTGGGAACTGTTCTCTCACGTGGATGACATGCTCAGTCTCCCATACAGGAGTTGTACTATGTGGGAAGGATGACAGACTCAGCACTATAGCTTTACTAGAACAGCTTACCAATAATGCACAGAGGTTACACAGCTTTTTCTCATGTCAGAAACATAGAGAGAGATAACAAGAGAAGCAGCCAATTTTTTCTCTGTTAACTGAAGTTGAGACTGAGATCATGTTATCTTTGATAACAAGGTGTAGGACAGTTTCCAAGTGATCATCTTTCTATCTGAATGTTTAATAAGAGCTTTTGTGCATCAGAAGGCTTGGCAGACCTCTTTGAAGTCATGCTGTGTTGTAGTCTCATTGCCTGAGATAGCTGGAACAACTAACTGTAGAGAGATAATTGCCTGCAAAGACTTTAAACAGTTATACGGGAGGTGACAAATGGATATAAATTTAGTTTAATTCAGTTGCCTTGTGCGTACGCGTACACTGGGCAGCAAGGCTGCTCTCCAAGAGTGGAGAAACAGCACAGGCCAGCATGGATCATCAGATTTCCATCTGTCTGATATACAGAGTTAAAATCTTGGAGTCGTATTTTTTAGTATTTGTTTACTCTTGCTCTAAAGAATGTCAGAAGATGTAGGCAAGTGAAAGATAAGCTTTGAAGAACTCTCAGATCGATTTTGATTGTGAGGGGTAGCTAGGGGAAGCTGTAACAGTGGGAGAGTGAGGCTCGCTCTTTCTACTCCCAGTGGAGGATGCATGAATTCATGTGTCAGCCCATGGTTTTCTTTCTATGTGAAATTACTTTGATACCCTAGGCAGCAGAGAAGCAGTCGGCTATGTCAATAGCTAAGGAAAAGAGAGCCAGTCAAGTTAGGGTGAACAAACACAGTGCATGAGGATTGAGTAAGTGATGAGATGAACACTAGTTGGAAGAGTGTATTTTTCATGAGCAGAAATGGCATTTACCTAACTTGCACCATCTTTCATATGACTAAATTTCTCATGGAAAGTCAATGGCACTTAGGGTAACTATGCTGAATCATTTCATAAACAATCCTGCTGTCAGTTTACCCATGGTGTGGTCATTGACCCATTAATTAACATAGCCAACCCGAACCTGTATTTTCAGTCTACTCTACCGTCAGTCTGTTGTGGCTAATCACGTCCACTCCAGAAAAACTTTTATTTCAGAGGCAAGCAAAACAGCCTGTAAAAGTACAATCTGGGAAGCAGTTTTAACATAATTGTGAAGAAAACATGAAACAGATCTCTAAATTCTAATGGATGGAGCCCATACCTAGTGTACTTGCTCACTGTAGGAAACCACTACTTGAAGTAGTAAGGCAGTGGATATACTTAAAAGTATATTGAGAGAGATTTTCAGTTTTCTTAACAGATGATCTGTCTGATAAGTGTCCAAGGACAGGAAATGCATATCTGTTTAATGGGTACCATTTTGTGGGAATTTTTTGCCTGGGATATTTTTTTATTTCTTTTAGTTTGCTGAGCAACTGGTGATTTTAAAAAGGCATTTTAAAGAGGCTTTTGATAGCAGTTGTTCTCCTTGCTGTGTAAGAGTGTTCTGTGTGGGTACAGAGAGTGGGATAAACTATTTCATCCTCATGTGGTCTCACTGCAAAGACAAATGCTGAGCCATAGGCACTGGGAATTAACTCAGTCATGGCCATTATCCAGCTGCCACAGGCTTAAGAGCAGTATGCCCTCTCCTGTGCCCTTACATTTGGACTTCAGAGCTAAAAGGATCATAGCCTTCCTGCAGCCAGAATATCTTGCTAATGAATGGTCTGTCTGTCATCACTTTGCTAATGCAGTTTTATTCCAGAGAGTCTCTCTCTTCCGCAAATAAAGACCCCATTGGTTTTTGATTGTATTCACATGCTTTCTGTCCTAGACTTAAATGTTGATCCTACTTTAAATTGTTTACAAATGGCAGGAAGTGTTTTTCCTAACCTTCCCTGCATCACCCCTAGTGCTTTTATTTTGTCTGCTTCCTTTCTTCCGTGTCCCCACACTGTGATCCTTCATGACCATGCTACTCGAGGTTTTCACTCTTCTTGAGAGGAGTTGTTTCTGTAAAGAAAAGGTTGCAACTCTTGAGACAGACCATGAAAGTAGCAAATCAAACTCTTTAGTGCAATTAGGATGAAAATGCTTTTCTAGGTCTGGCAAGTGCCTCAGCCATGTTTTACATTTTAAAGCCTTAAAGCAAAATTTGGGTAATTGAAACCCTGCTGAACCTATACTTCTACCTTATCTTCAGCAAAGGAGAAACATAGTATCAGAATAAGGTTAGAGGAGAGGATTGGGCCCAAAGCGTCTCACTGATAGCTAAATCAAAATGTTTTAGTTGCTTTTAATGTTAAAGTATTCCTTGCAATGCTTGGTTTTACTTGATTCAGAACTCTAGTTTTTACTCTGTGTGCATGGCTGTACAGCTAACTTGAATGTGTGGCTATGTAAGGAGGGTGACGTCTTAACCACGACATATCAGACCACTGCTAGAAGCAAAGTAATGTTCTGACTGGGTCTGGCATGTGTTAACTTCCTATTTCACTTTCCCTGCACAAAAAGATAAGAGGAATGCAGGTCTCTCCCTTTATCTCACACAGTAATAATGCACTTCAGCAAAGATTTGAATGGGCCACAGGATTATTAGGATTGTAAGGTTTTGCTCTCCTTTTCAAGTAGAATAAAACTAAACTAAATATGATGGGTTAGATGAATATAGTGAATTCTCAGCTGTAGGCTTTCATCACTGCGCCAGTCTTATATGATTTGGTCTGACAGGGCTGTGGGCTCACAAAAATTTTGTGGGTATCAGATGTTTGGCACTCAGAACCAACCACTGAGAGTTGTTGTCATGCTTGTGTCTCCCTGATTTCTAGTCTTTAAAATTTAGAATACTGTCACCATTTTCAGTACATGATATTAGGAGGAGGCTAATGAAAAGCTGCTTGGCTAAGTCCAATTTCAGTTATGTGGGTCTGAATGGTAGTTTGCTCAAATGCTGCTGTGAGCACTCTAGCAGGATCACGGTGCAAGCTAGCAGGATGTTTGCTCAACTACAAAGCTGAGGTTTTATGGTCTTGGTGTTTTCTAGCAGCAAACTGACAGTGTGGTATGGCTGCCACCTTCACTAGGATTATTTTGTAAAGTTCACTTTTGAAAAACAAAAGAAAATCAACCTTTGAAATTATGCATCTCAAACCTCACAGTGTAGTTTTTAAGCAGCGTATGGAGCTGCCACTGTAGCCATGCTTACTGTGCTCTGGAAAACTTCTTTTTTGTAATTTTTCTGTGTCCTATATGCTATAGCAACTTAGTTTCCCTATCCCTATCCCTATGTTCTACTGCAGGCTGTCCTACCAGAGAAATGATGATGATGACGAAGAAGCTGCCAGAGAACGTCGCCGACGGGCTCGACAGGAGAGGCTGCGGCAAAAGGAAGAAGGAGATCTATCGGGAGAAGTAACGGAGAAATCAGAAGTTAATGCCCAAAACAGGTAAATGGCATTTACTGTTGTTTACTGACAAGTCAGTAGTAGTTTTTATTCAGAGTAGAGAAGTATTTTGAAAAGGTCTGCTTTGGTACTTAAAATTTAAGTACCTGGTTTGGCCATCCTTATTCTGAAGAAGGACCTAACACTGTGAGGATTGCCCCTGGCTGTGTCTACACAGTAGAGTGGGAGCGTTACTGACTCTGGGCTTGAGGCCATTCCCATAACCCACATCTAGCATGTCCTCCTCTCCCTGGGGTGATTCAGCTGGGGCTCATGGAGGCTGTCAGATTCTCTCAGGCATGACCGAGAGACATCGACCTCACAAACTACCACATCTTTTGTCCTACTAATAGAGGTCATGGCATCGTGGGGCCAAGGCACATGGGATTGGCAGCCACCCAGGCCTCAAGCTGCAGCTGAAACATGACTGCAAGTTGCTAGACCTGAGCTGTAGACCACACTACTCATCTGACATTGTCAGTGTCATACAGCTATAAACAGCAGTTTATGGAATGAGATGACACTTAAAATCATAGAATCATCAAGGTTGGAAGAGATCTTTAAGATCATCAAGTCCAACTGTCGACTCAGCACTACCACTGTAACTCCTAAACCACTAAACGATATCACTCATATCACCACCTACTTGTCACAAGCTGAGTGGCCAGAGCTGGCCTTCCCATCTGTCTGTGAAACTTGTTTAGTTTCACATAGTCTCAAATAATATACCCAGATTTCCAGTGGCCATAACACAATTGACAGAAGAAACCAGAAATAAACATTGGGATATCAAGCTAATAAATAGTGAGCACAAGTAGCATTCTATTAAAAACACAGAGAATGGATATAGATAGGAAAACAGCAACATTTCTGATTATAGATTATAATCTTTTTCCACAAAAGAGGAAAGGAAAGAAGAATAAACTAGAAAGAGAGAAGAAACCTGCACACAAGAGTATTAAACAGCTGAATTTTAAAGGAGTCAAGAAAACCACCAGGGACTGAGAGTGAAGTCCATTCCTGATATCTACAACTGTTGAATAGCATATCTTAAGTTATCAGCTGTGCTCTGATTTCTAATAATGTATTGTCCCTCTATAGACAATCACAACTCCACTGCACATTAATTGCTGGACTATCCCTTTATGGACTGTGTCTGTGAATGCTGTTGTGGAACAGGAATAACTTCTTTTTGCTAGAGAAGCTCACTGAAGTCAGGAAGCATCTTGCTTGTGTACAATCTTGAAGACTATGCATAAGACACATATAACTCAGGTCAAGCTGAAGGAAGCACCTAAAGCAAGCTAAGGTCTTCCAAGTATTCTGCTGCAGGATGCAGAGGGGGAGGATGAATTTTTCAGGACAGTTCATAGTGCAGCTCTACAAGTGTCAGGGACCATTCCAGTGCCTACCAAAGTCAGTATGGCTCTTTAGAACTTCAGTAGCTCTTGGAGCTGTCTTGGAAGGGAACCGTTCCAGGCTCTGATATAGTGAAAAATTGCATTCCTATGGATGTAGAAATGCCAAAATTAATCCCCGGAAGTATTCTGCTAAATTTTGAAGTATGTAGCCTATTTGAAGTGGTATCTTCAAACCATGGAATGATGTTACAGTAACCTTTTTTTTCTGGAAACAGTGAAGTGTATATGTTGTTAGAAAGATTTTTTTTTTCTTTTAATGCAAAACTGTCACTTTTATGTAGTGTGGCAGGAGAGGAAACCAAGCGTTCTACAGATGATGAAGCTGCATTGTTGGAGAGACTGGCAAGACGGGAGGAGAGACGCCAAAAACGTCTACAGGAAGCCCTGGAACGTCAAAAGGAGTTTGACCCCACAATCACAGATGGGAGCTTGTCACTGCCCAGCAGGAGAGAAGTAAACAATGGGGAACAAAACGAGACCCCGGGGAAAGAGGAAAAGGCTGAAACACACCGAGGACACTATGAGATTGAGGAAACAGAAACAGTTACCAAATCATATCAAAGGAACAACTGGAGGCAAGATGGGGAAGAGCAAAAGAAAGAAGAAAAAGACGAGGAGGTACAGGAGGAGAAAACAAAGGAGGTCCCCATAGAGGAAAATCAGATAGACGTGACAGCAAAAAAATCCACAGATAAAGAAGGAGTAGAAACAAGAAGTCTAGCTACAAATGCAGAGGAACACAAAGCAGAGAATGATACAAATGCTGTGCCAGAAGGGACGCCAAGTCTAACTGACACAGTAGATAAAGAGAAGCTTAGGGACGAGGACAAGGCTGAGGAAGAAAGGAAGGAAGCAGAAGAAAGGGAGAGGTTAAAAGCAGAGGAAGAAAAGAGGGCAGCTGAGGAAAAACAGAAAGCAGATGAAGAAAAGAGGGCAGCTGAGGAAAGAGCTAAGGCTGAAGAGAAGAGGGCAGCTGAGGAAAGAGCTAAGGCAGAAGAAGAGAAGAGGGCAGCTGAGGAGAGGGCTAAGGCAGAAGAAGAGAAGAGGGCAGCTGAGGAGAGGGCTAAGGCAGAAAAAGAGAAGAGGGAAGCTGAGGAAAGGGCTAAGGCAGAAAAAGAGAAGAGGGAAGCTGAGGAAAGGGCTAGATTAGAATCAGAGAAATTAAAGGAAAAACAAAAAATGGAAGAACAGAAAATAGAGGATAAGCAGGTAAAAGAGATGAAAGTGCAAGAGGAAAAATCCCAAGCAGTAAGAAAACAGGTACAGTAAACATTTTGCACCAAACTAAGACACCTGTTGTTTGTGAGAAATGTAATGCAAGAAAAAAAAGATTGATTTGGAATTTCTTCACAGATCTATTCCTGCATTGAAATGACTAATACTTGTGCTGTCACTCTCTCTTTAAAAATGAAGCTCTTTCTGCTTACCAGTAATTCAGTGCGCAACATGCCTGACCTCACTCTATCAAAGAAAACCTTGCATGTTGAGACATCTGCATGTTTTTTTGTTACCTTTTTTTCTCAGCTGCTATAAACTGCCTAATGCAGTAACACACATGAGGTGGAGGCAAACACAGCTTGGCACAAAATATTATGAGCACTTGTTAAGCTGTGCGAGGAATGCTGTGTGTCAAATGCAATCACAAGAGAGAGCTCTCTGCTGGGACATGTGAGCATGATATCACACAAGAGAGAAGGGCACAGATGCGGGAAATGGGAGAGGGTGGAGTGAGAGGGTTGAAAGGGTGGAGAATTTCGAGAGGGTGGAGGGAGCACAGTGGCACACGGAGATGTGGGCACAGCAGCTTATGATGGAGCTGTGGCTGCACTCAGGATTGGTACATGAACACAGTGGAGAAACAAAAGCGCAAACAGATGTGATGTTTTTGCATTAAAAAAGTTATTATTGAAAACCCAAAAACAAAGGAGGAAGAAAAGGAGGTTAGAGTGGAAGCTAAAAGGGAAAAGTTACCAGAAGAGAAGCTCCAACCTACCTCCAGAAAAGATCAGGTAACTTATAAACCATTGTTTTAAATGTGGTAGGGAAACTCGAGACAAGAAAACAAGTAAGACAGCTATAACTGAAAGCTTCTTCTTCATCAAAGTACTTAAACATGTGCTTCACTTCAAGAATGTGTGTAATCCTGCTGAAATAAATAGGGATGAAACTACTTAAGATCTTAAAATTAAGTAAATGCTTAAATATTTTGTTCTTTTTGGGCTTTAGAACTGTTTGTCTTAAAACAAATACTTCAGGAAACTCAGTTTGGTCAATTATACAAGGATGGTTTGCACTCTAGGGATGAGTTTTTCAGGACAGTATGAACTAATCATCCTTCCTTGGTTTCCTCTCACTTTACTGTGAACTTTTTCCCTATGAATGAAACCTACTCTTACAATAATAATATAATAATAATCATCTAGGCCTTTGGCCGCCTGCCTTAACTAATGATTTCCTCCAAAACTGCAATACCTTGTTATATAAACAGCATACCCAAGATTCTTCTTTTGTTTTAAAGAGAAAATCTACAAAATTTACTGCATTGCATTTCTACTGTAAACACAGGAACTGGTGCCATGATGTTTTGCTGTATGGTAAGTAAATAAGATTTGGGGACCAGTTACTCTTCAGGTTACAGCTGGACACAGGGAGTTGTGTTCAGTGCTGAATAGCAACTGTGCTTTTGGTTCAATGCATCAGGTCTCAAATACCCCCCAATTCTAATTAGACATTGAGACTGGTCAGGGCCTCAGAGGCTTGGACCCACTTGGGTTTAAAGGGAAGCCCACCACAAAGATCTAGTAACATGCAGCTTGTTCACCCAGCTGCATGGGAGCATTGAAGTTGAAGAGGGTCAGCTCCAGTCCTTAGATGGTAGATCAGTTCAGAACATGCTGGAGATGCTTAGCTCACCCTCAGAGAGTGATGAAGGCAAATCATGTTATAAGATTTTATGTCCAGTTGCCTGGCTTGATTATCCAAAGGTATATTTTGAGTAAGTTTCATGTGAGATGGAAAAGATGAATGAAGTGATAAAAATGGTTAGAAGAAAGTTTCCTTATGAATCAGGAGAGAGATTGGCAATACTAGAATAAATTACTCTAGTAAGGGGAAGTGTTAAATGAGACTTAATGGAGATCTTCAAAATAGTGCACCAGAAAAAATACACAATCATTTTAAATTAACCCAATTTAGAGGTAAGAGCTGCACAAAAAAATAAGAAATAGATTACACTGAGTTCAAGAGACAGAATCAGCTTCCAATATTCACTTATGTGTTTGAATATTACAAGTAAATGTAAAAAGGGGTCTGTAACAGAACATAAACTTTGATTTTGGAGGGGAACTTGAGACACAATTGTCCTGCTTGTGTTTATGTGGAGCTCAGTCAACTCTCACTGGAGCTCTCATCATCCTTTTAAACCCTACCCACCGGCTAGATTATTCCAGGAAATCGGTAAGACTTATAAAAATTACTTGTGATTTTAATGTTTCCATCTTTGGATGCTCAAACTGAGACAATGTAAAAGAATCCCATTTTAATGCAATGCTGAATAGCCATCCAGTGAAAGGTAAATCTTTTGCATGTCTATCTATCATGCTAGGATTCAAAATGTTTTGAAAATCTTGGTTGTTGCTTCCTGGCTTATGAAGAAAAATTGACAAACTTGGACTCCAAACCAAGGGAAGATCAGGCTCCCATTTCCAAGGACATACAAATTCAGTGAGATCTATTTCTGAGCATACATGCAGTTAAGAGGACAGCAGTGTTCCATGAACAAGATCCTGAAGCAATACAGTTTATCCTACATAATCAGATTTTACTTTTACAGTCGTGCAACACAAGCACATGTTCTTTCTTAATGTGATCAAAACCTGGCCCTTGAAATTCAGGTTTTGATCAAATTGGCAAGCAAAATTTGTCTCATTTTCTGCACTGCTGCACAATTTTTGCTTCTTGAAAGTGACCTGAAAAGTTCATAAGAAAAAGCTTTCTCATGATGTGAGGCTGCTGGTATTTCCTGCTTCCAGTTTGTGCTGCAACAGTTGCTTTTCCCATGGTATTTGGGTATAGTAGTTGGCTCTGCATGGAAGCCCTAGACCCAGATGCCCACAGTTTTTAACTCACCAAGTAATTGAGCTGAAGTAAGGATTCAAATCTGGCAGATAACCCCAACCTCAGAAACAAATTTGCCTCAGTCTGAAGGTGTTCAAACTCAAGATTTAGAAATCTCAGCTCTCAAATAGCAGCATAAAACTCTAACTGAAAAGAAGCAGTGTAGAGAAAGATTAAAATACAAATACATAAAGCTGGAAATGCCTTCGGTCATATTCTATATTGATATCAAGATTTGTGAGAGCATGTGAACTGTTTCAATTCAGGTAATATCACGTCTGCTCCAAGTGTAGTCAGTGTAGTCATTTTTACTGAATTCAGCAGAATCTGAATTAGTCCGTAATATAGGGAAGCAATCAGATGAGGGAAAGAACTTTTCTGTTGCCTGCCTTTGGAATAGGATGCAACAGTTTCTTCTTCTGTGCTAATCAATCTCTATTTTGGTATTAAAATTAGTAGGAGTAGGATTGGGCCAAAAGCTGTGAAATGTTTCTGTAATATCCTGTTTTACCATCTTTTTGAATAAAGAGGCCAAGCTGCGTTAATGGTTTTCTCAAATGCAGATACATTATCATAAATCCTACTGGCTTCTGAAATACTATTTCCTAACCTATTAATTTTCAAACTATATTGTTTTAATATTAGTTTTCTCAGGGATTTCAATTAAGATGTAAGAGATATGACCCTCCCGAGTGGACCTGAATACATCAGACGGCTGGAAGTGTTGGCTTTTTAATAAGACTTAGAAAGGTCTTGATGAAAATCTCAGCCAAGGAAATCCTATGCTCTCAAAATCCCAACACAGACATCCTGGCATGAGAAATTTTGCAACAATCAACACAGCAGGTTTCAGTATCACACTGACTGAAGGGTTAGGAAATTGCTAACAGGCAGCAGAGATTTTTTTTTTTTTGTGAACATGATCACTTAGCTACAGTCTTACCCAGATTTGGGAACACCCGAAAAATGTTACTGTCTGATGGCATTCATTAGGATCAATGAATAGCCCTGGTTGTCTCAGCTCCTAGAAAACAGTAAATCATTCCTTGAGGCTGCTAGTAATAAAGGTCTCGCTTGTAGCAGTTACAGCATCATGGCCAAAGAATGCACGGTCATGGAAGCTGAACTTCCCTCCTCTCTGTCGGGGTGCTTCTGCCAGGTCATGGCCAAAGCCTGTTGGCAGGAGAGGGTGGGAAAAGTCTGCACTGCTGCTGCCTGCTTGGAAGACAGAGCAAATGCCTCTGTGAGTTGTGTCCAACCTCCCGGACCAGTGGCAAATTTGCTCAAGTAGTTTAACCATCCCGTACTTACAGTGTGTGCCACCATGGCATGTCAAATCTGGCATATCAGTTTCTGTGAGCAAGAAAACTGGCCTCAGGTTAAGTCAGAGACTGACTTTGGGACTTCACTCAGCAATAGACTAATTCCATGCCTTAGGAGGGTCTTTGGAGACTCTGAGCTCATCCTTTGTTGGTAAAGATATTACACCTCCAGAAGTCATTCTTCAATGAGAAAGGGTAGAAATTTCGTTTGATTTGAGGGTGAGGGTGTATATTAGTTTTTTATTTCAAGGTGCAGCTTAGAACACCATAAAAGCAGTTGTGTTGCAGACAGAACTGTTATAGAAATTCTTTTGCTTTCTCGTTAGTAAATGGGATGGCAACAGGCCAGGCTCCCAAAGGACAAAAGTATTTATATTCTAAAGGTCTCCATTTGAATTCTTCACAGGAGGTATTTCTTGCTTGCCAACTAGAATATTCTGCCAACATAGTAAGCTGGGGAAAGCAAATAAATGTTTTGGAGGTACATGTTTTATCTGCTGCTGTTGAAAGTCTATTTTGGTTGGTAATCTTAAATGAATGAGAATCTTTCTACCTGAGAATAAAGAACTTAAATCAGTCCACTTTCTCCTCTTATCAGCATCTAACCATGACTCAGCATGCTGGTATCAGGTCATCTGAGGTATTGATAAATAGTTCAAGCTCATAACTCTGAAGGAATACTGGAGAATGAAATCCATGCACTAATGGATTACTTGATTACCTTTAAGAATTCTAGGACAAAGCTTTGGAAAGATAAAGGGAATTTTTACTCTAGCATTTTCTGCAGCATTTGCTTCTTCATAGGATTAAATATTCATGTCTGATAACACTACCCATGACTAGCTCCTGGTAGGATCGTACTTCTTGTCAGAGTAAGTTTTGGTCTTGTACAAAGAGAATTTTGTGTTTTGGCCATTATTCTTGCAATATTGGAGATGTGCTGTGACACTCAAAAGAGAGTGAACTTCGTCAAGCAACCTTGACAATCCGTGGAGTTATGTGTTACTTATACTGCACCAATGCCCTAAACCTTGTACCAAGAATATATCCACAAGCTTAGTCCCAAAGACTTTGCAACCCAGAATCTTAAGAGGCAATAGGTGAGTGGTGTTGCAGCGGGAGGGAAGAGGGTTGGGATGCAGATGCAGAATGAATTAGTGTGGTAGCACAGTCCCATGGCTTCAACAAACACTTTCACAGAATGTTATTCAAGATGCTTTGATCACTCAGAAGAGTGATGGTTGATCACAGTTTAGAGCTTTACAGACTACTTCTGCCATAAAGCACATAAACATTTTGAAGAGAGTTCCCATTAATACTAAGAAATCTCTGTTTCTCTGCTGTTAATTAGAATGTCTCATTGTGACTTCCTTTTTGTTGTTTGTTTCTTTTGGTTTTTTTCTGTGATTTATGGTATCTCCTGAACAGGTAAAAGATGACAAAGATAAAGCAAAAGCACCCAAAGAGGAAATGAAAAGTATCTGGGATCATAAGAAGGGTGTTCCTGAACAAAAGGCACAGAATGGAGAACGTGAACTCACTGCCCCAAAACTTAAATCTACTGAGAATGCTTTTGGGTAAGTTTCAAGTAAGAATTGAGCTTGCTTGTGTTATAGCAGAGCAGGGGTGCATCTCTGGGTCTCTGCTTATTAGCCTTGTAGCAGCTGAGTAGAGGAATTGGGTTGGAAAAATCAGCAGAGGCTCAGGCGTTCATTGGGTTTAGGTATATGGTTTCTAACAACTTACCCCCATGTTGCAGTAACAAAATGAAGTACAGAAAACAGATTTCAATAGCCTTGCTCCCTCAGTAGAGACAAGTGTCTTATTTTCACTTTGCTGTTGGTTTCTTTCCTCATTTCTAATATCTGCACAGAGGCCAAAAATGACAACCCAGATTTTGTGTTCTATAATTTTTTTGGTCAGATCTCAACCTTTACTTTAGTAACCTATTTCCAATTACCTAGCTGTTTTTAATTAGACTCTGTATAGCAGAATGAAGCACAATCCAGTTGGCAACTCCTGAAAGAACTTTTTTCTTGATTTCAAGGCCTTGAAATTAATGGCTTCTCTAGAAAATGGGGGGTTCAGTTAGGTGAAAATGTTCCTTTTTTTTTCTTCTTCTTTTTTTTTTTTCTTTTTATAAGCTGGGCCAGAGTTTGGTTTTTATTTTTCTTTTTAAGTAAATATTTGCCTTATGGCTATATTGGGAAATTCAATGAAGGTAACAAATTCGTAGTGAATGTTTTATTTACAAGGATCCTTCCTGCCTGCTAAAAGCGGGGGATGCATGAAGTAGAAGTTAAGTTCTCCTTTTTAACAGAAACCCAGGGATGAGCAGGTTAGAAATCTAAATTTTTCTCCTTCTACATCTCTCTTCCTCCTACATGGACACAGGCAAAGAAAAGGTTAAGCTCTCCAGGCACTTTGAGAAATCTGTGCATGGCAGATGGGATTTGCTATTGTATCTCCCCTTGTGATTCTTACGGGAAAAACAAACTTTCTCAAAATAAAATGCAGTTCAAAAGACCCTGGAGACACCCCGACCTAAAGCCAAAAGACAGAGATAGAATAGCACGAAATTGACCTTGCTCAAAACTGTCCTGCTTCATGGCTTGGGTCACATCATCGATAGCATGAGAATGGTTTTCTAAAAATAATTTTGTTGTGTTTTCATTTGCTTTACTTCCTGTGGGAGTTGGGCATTAGAGGCAACATGTGGATTTGAGTTTTCACTCCTTATTTTTCTATTTCTGCTTTTCTTCTACTGTTTCTTAGAAGTGGGAATAAGCCTGTTTAGTAACCTTCTATCAGCTGAGTAAAAGACTTGCATTGGCAACATCAGCAGAGGCTCCAGTGTTTGTTGGGTTGTTAAATATGAATTAGGGCTCTTGGCCTATTTTCTAAGGAACTGCCTCCACAGAGTTGGGCTTTGTCTGGAACTGTCCTTTGTTTTTGTTTTTTTTTTTAACATGACTGTATCAATTCTAGTTAGAAAGAATATAACTTGGCTAATTCTCAGTGGTCAGATTTGAAAACAAAATAGGGTAGTGGAGGCTAAAGAAAAATTATATCTTTTTGTCTACATCAGCCAGTAAGAGAAGTACAGAATGAATGCCCATTTGATGGCTTTCCTTTCCCATCTTCTCTCTCACCTGCCTCCCTCCCTATTCTCTTACAGGACTGCAAAAGTCTTAAATATGATGTAACATGGTTTTTCACATTCTTCTGACATTTTTGATTCCCACAACCACTTCTTTCCTTTTCCTCTTTGTCTCAAAGCAGCAATCATCTTCACTTCTTAGCACCAAAGAGGTGCTTACAAAACTCTTCCTCCACTCAGCATCTCACTGCTAATTTAGCAATGTCGACTGTAGGCAACAGAAATTCCTAGCATCCCTTGAAAACAGAGCATTTGGAAGTGGAGGAAAATAAGGAAAATTGCTGCCGATTTATTGTTTGCTATTTTGAATTATGCAGAATTAGTAGAGGAAGTCCTGTGAGCAGCATGAGAATAAAATAAGCTAGAAAATTTAAATGTCTTCTGTTGTAAAGAGGCCAAAATAATCACCTGAGGTCTCCAAACAAAAATGTTAAGACTAGATTCTGCAATTGGCTTCTATCAGTTGAAAGCTGAGAGTAGCTGTTAATTTCACTGAGGCTATCTGCACTGAAATGACTGTGGACTTCTGTACTGATGTAGAACAGAATGGATCTTTATTAAGAGAATCTTGGCAAGTGTTACATTCTTCATTCTCTTAATTCTGAAGGTTGAGTATTTGTCCTAGGAGGACATTATGTCCATCAGAAGTGATCTCTTGCATCTTTTTGGGCCCAAAGCTTGCAGGTCTTGGTGGGTTGGCAACACAGACTTCGGAGACAAGAGGCAATGAAAAAAAAAAAGTGACATTCCTGGGTTTGTCTACAAGGTCTACAACCTTGCAATGAAGAGGAAAGCCTTAAGATAGCCAGGGATTTCTCATGTCCTGTGCAGCTTTAGGTGCACTGGATCCTTAGGAATGCTTAGTGCCTTGTAGAGGCTCAGGGAACATTTTGAGTTCTCACTATCTCTGCAAACTGAATCAGGTATTTCAGGCTGGGCAGCCGCACAAAATCAATATTGTTCTTCCCTTTGCTTTTGAATGGACTAAATGAAATTTCAAATGAAGTTTCCAATATTTTCTCACAATACTTTAGTTAATTGCATATGTATTTTTAATTTAAAAAGGCAGGAGTTTCTTTCTGTAATTGGACTTTGCTACCTGATGCAAGCCCTTATTCATGACCACTTATTTTAACTTGACACTTATGATGGAGGGTGATCTTGTGGTTCTACTCTCATGGTTGGAGTGATTGCAATGCAAAAAACCACAGGACTGGACATGCAGCAGAAAAGGATTATGATAATGTGATGTTAGGGAAATATAAATTATGTACTTGTAACTCGAGGTTGGAAAATCAGGTGTAAGACTGCTGGTGGTAGACACATTTACAGACCTTTGGGACTTTTTTTCTTTAGCTTTGCTTTGTGATGTTACATTCTTGAATGCAAAAGACTTTCTAAAACCAAGTAAATACATTGCAAAATAAATGCCAGTCTTTCATACTGAACTTGAACAGATGAGTTTTGCTATATTGCTATATTTTTTAGTGATTTTTTTAGATGCATACCATGCTAGAACCAAATTTCATCCAATTTAGTAAGATCATGTGGGGGCAGAGAACTCTGTGTTAGTAGAGTTTACTATGATATTGAAACCACAAATAATTCAGCTCTGGTCCTACAGCATGTTTTATATGGTTAACTCCATGCGGCGTCTGTCTGAATGAAGAGCACCTTCTCAGGATTGTGTGTAATTCACTGGATTGCAAATTTATTTATGTTCTTCGTGTTGTCATCTCTAACAGTTATTGTTGGAATGTTTGATTTATACTTTCTTCTGGTATCATACTCTGCATCACTCTGGTTGCATTAATGAAGTCATTAAAATCCAGGTTTTTTGGATGTCAGTAGTACAAAAAGTTTTTTAAAATAATTTATTAAGTAGCTTCCCTTTCTGTCTTTCTCTCTCTTGTGAATAGCACACTGATACCTCTTATGTACCTATCTCCTTGTCAGCAGTAGCATTAAACACACTCAGGGAGCAGACATTTGTCTAAACACTGGTGTGATAGTTATTTAACAAAGCAATGCTATTTGACTCTGCTGGAAGTATGCACTTCACCTATGCACATTCTTTAGGTTTGGGGATGGGGTTATTTGCTATTCTTTCTTTCTGTCTCATATATTACAGCTGGTTGGAAAACTTCTGTTTTTCTCCTGTGGAAAGTTACCATTAATAAATAATTTCCAGTTTCTTATTAAAAAGCTGTACTTTCCCTAGAAAACATCAGCAAAAACTCTGGTGAACCTTTCTCTTCGTATGTGCTGGGAGAGTTGAAGTGATAGGTGTTGTAGATGAGATAGGAATCTTTTTAGGTTTTTTTGAAACACTGTCAAAGCTGTAACATTCCCTCCCTTATTTCCTTCTATTTTACCTGAGTCGAGTAATTTATTCTGTCCCCAAAGATGCTTGTCTTTTTCTATAGGGTTTATAAAAAATATTTGCCTTCGAAAGCGGAGGATTCATGCATCTTTTATTACACAGAACATAGCATAATATTTTTGCTGTGAGGTTTTTATATGTAAATTTATCCAATTTAAAGACAGCAGAGAGAAGTTAGTTATGGCTTTCCTTTGCTTTGTTTTGTGTATGAAGTGCAATATGATTTTGGAAGTGTTTCCTCTGTATGCAAACTGCATAGCAGAGTTGTGGAACTGTAACAGTTTGCTGTCTACAATAGGAATGCTGATGAGATATGGTACCTCTTACTGAAGTTACAAGAGATGTTAAGTATTTCAGCTTCAGTTACTGAATTCTTTAAAAATGGAGGTGGCACAAGTTCTCAGGCAGACTGTTGAAGCTCCTGTGTGTGCACAAGCATATGAGAGACTCCTTCCTCACTGGCAGCAGATGGGAGAGGTTTTCCTTGTAGTAGCCCAGCCTACTAACTCCAGATGAAAATGTTTTGGGCCTCTCATAGTTGGCTAGGAGCAAAAGGTCTTATAAGGAAATATCTTTGAGTGCCATGCTCTCATGCTGCTGGTGAGCACATGGCAGCGGGTGGCTCTGGACAGGAAGAGAAAACACATGGTGCATCACCTTCCCTTTCATTTCTTTCCCAGACGCTCCAATTTGAGAGGGACTGCAAATGCTGAGGAATCGAAGCCGGGGTTCGAGGCTCTAAAGCGGCTAGAAGATCAGCGCCGTCGTCGAGGTGAGAATGATAATGAGGAGCTAGAGAAGTTGAAGGAGAAGCAGCAGGAGGCAGCAGCAGAGCTGGATGAGCTGAAAAAAAGGAGGGAGGAGCGCCGGAAAATCCTGGAGGAAGAGGAGCAGAAAAAGAAGCAGGAGGAAGCTGAAAGAAAAATCAGAGAAGAGGTAAATGTAAAGTATGAAGTGTTAGACATGGGTTTTATTCCCTGGTTACTACCATGCTTCCACTGTCTTTGCATTAGTTGATAACTCTTTGTGGCACTGGTCTGCTCTGGCCTCCAATCGGGAGGCCTGGAGACACACTATTCACAATGCTGCAATATCTTTTGAAAATACACGCAGGATCACTCTCGAGGACAAAAGGCAACGCAGAAAGAACCGTGTCCTTTCAGTACCACCTGGGGAGTCATTCTGCTGTGCCTTTTGCAACCGGACGTGTCTATCTCGCATTGGCCTTTTTAGCCATCAGCGCGCTTGTAGCAAGCGTGGGTAGAGTCCTTCACAAATCTTCGTTCGCGAAGCCTAGCCATGATGATGATGATGATTGTCTGCAGAGACACTTTTAGGCAAAAGAAGTTGGTGGGGCGAAGATCGATGGGTTTGTATTTAACAAAAGGGCAGAATGAGGCCACAGGAGATTGGCTTATAGGTGAGGAAGGAGCATTTAACAAGGAAGGCAAGACTGCCTTCCTTGTTACAACAGGTACTTCTCATTCTTAGATCTGTGTTTGCCAAATGGAGAATTGATGCTGTGGCTTTGCTTTAAATTGTAGCCTTCATCTGGGTCCTCTGGATTGTGGGCATTGCTGTTTCTTAGTTCCTGTCAGGAGATGGTCTGTTGCAAGACACCTTGATTTCAAATATAATTAAAATCACCCCATTTTCTAACCTTCAGGTTTAACTGCAAGTATGCTGTGTTTGATATCAAGTGACCATATCATATAGGTGCTCTAGGGAAGACCTGAGGTAAAACATGCAGTCATGCAGGATAAAAAAAAATTTTACTATTCTTGCCTCAGGAAAGGCAGGGCTCTAATATATGTATTCATGAGTCGGGACTTTGTCTGCAATAGTTGCAAATTTCTTATCTTCTTGGGGATGCAAAATGTTGGGGGAAGTGTTATAGCCACAGAATTCAGGATAACTATTTGACATTACGTAAATTGAATTACAAAGTGCATGTCAAAATTCATCTGCTGCAGATGAGCTGGAATGCTAATTTTATATATAGTTACAATGGGCTAGATCTCATTAGGGAGATATTCCTGTCTATTTAAACACTGAGTACCCAACACATCTGTTTTCTTGTACTTCCTCTGCCAAGGGACTCTACAAATAGGATTTCCAAATCTCTGGTGCATCATTTAGGAATCCTAGTTGTTTGGAAAACAAATGGTAAAAGAATAATAATGATAGTGGCTGGCAGCTGAGTGCCAATTCTTTTAATATATTAAGCTCTTTACAACAGAACTCACTAGATGCTAAGACCCCCCCTTGACCAGCACTCACAATGATGGTGTTT